>CM077221.1:2010835-2338335 GCA_039654775.1 Spinibarbus caldwelli
CAGCCTATAAGGTAAGGCTATTAAATAGCAGTCCCAAACTAGTTTTTGTTAATACAATTAAGTTGGTATGAGACACCACAGTCATTTAAACATATACAAAATAATATTTTTGGGTTATGGAAACAACCGTTACCATGAATAACATGAACTGTTAATAACACGTGAAAACTGCTCCTGAATAGAATGAATATCATACCTTCATGCAAATCCTTCCCAGCTAACACACGCAGTACAGTATGTGATTTATCGGTACTGTACTTTTATTTGACGCGTTGCATGCTGGTAGTTTCTGCGCTTTAGTGAGTGATATACAGCGCGTGCTACAGAAGAGTGCGCTATGAACACTGTATAACATCTGACAGGATAGTTCGCTTTTCTGAGGTGAGAGACTTTTTTTTCATATGAAGTTACGAAAATAACGATAGAATAATGACACTGACAATGAATCTGTCTACATCTCATCTGACCGCAGCTACTGAATCTGGACAGCGCGTTTTTCTCAGGAATTATTACTGCATCTGACAGAAGTGTCAACAGCTTTCATGCACAACTTTTAAAATAAAAGTCTCGCATCAGAAAAAAAAAAAAAAAAAAAAAAAAATAGAAATACGTTTTTTGTTGTTGATGTCGTTTCTTTGGCCGTACACTCCGCGACCCACCAGTCGAGAACCGCTGCTCTACAACATCAACAACATAACTTGTATGCAACACAACTCCTTGTCAGAGCTCCTTTAGAACAGCTGAATCCCTTCACCTTCCAAAATCAGCCTCCTCACATCTATTAAAGCAGTCTTTGTGGCGCATGTCATGTTATAGTTCTTTGCTTTTCAGCCGTTTCGATTTCATCTTTACTGAAAAGTAAAGATGTATTTTGAATAAGATGAATATTAATTTGTGATTCGCTGTGGCTGTTTCACAATTTTTAGTCAGGGCAACATAAAGTTATAAGTTTTACAAAGTAATAGATTGTAAACTAAAATTGTAACTCAATTTCAATATTGTCTGTTTTCTTTTTTTTTTTTTTGTTTTTTTTGGTGAGGTGGACCAGTGAAAGGAGAGAGAAACAGGTGAGTGATGGAAACGGATGGGAGGAGAGATGTGTGTCATGTGATTTATGTTTGAACAGGTCATCCTCCCTAAAACGTATATAAATCACATTCTCCATCCTAAGAAAAAAGACAGACACCTTTAATCAAACATGAAGAAGCTCTACAAGTGCCTGTGGATCTCACTGGGTAACATTCAACACACTGTACATGTATCTGCTAATTTACTAGATGTACACTAATATTAACATGGTAATACTTTACTTTGGTCAGAAATGTTTCCAAATGATGTTTCTATTTTAATTAGCACTCATCTGACTCTCTGCTGTGAGTCTACAGCATATTTTCTTTCCAAACAAGTTACTTTTCACACGGTTTGCATTATATGCTTTTCTCAACGTATAGACTGTGAATTTGCTTCGTCACTGGATCCCTGGAATGGTTTTTGTTAGTTGGAGTTTCTAGCTCTGCTTTACAAAACAAATCGATCTTGAAATCTGTGCTCGTTTGTATATGTAAATGATTTGTCAAGAGAGTCGTGATTCACAGGAACGTCTCTTCGCCCCACTTTAGATTGCAATATTCTGCTTGTTTTATGTCGTTATTATCATACAGTCACTAATAAATAACATCATCTATATCAAAATCAATTAACTGGTAAAGAGTTTTATGGTAACTCACATGACAGCAAAACATGTTTCTCTGAAACTGATTTTTTTATTTTTTTATTCAGGGTTTTTATTGATTCAAGAAATGGTGGATGGACAAGAAGGTAAGAGTGTCCTATTTTGATAACATTTTTGTTCTGTTCTGCCAGATGTAATAGTAATATGCCAGGCATATTTTTCTTCTTTAAAATTTCTTTTTAGTAGCATTTTTATTATTTTTTTCAGAAACATTTTCTTCTCAAACCACACAAAACACTGTGTCATCAATGTATGTTGAATACTTAATAAATAAAAACAAAAATTCTCAGTCTGGACAATAAATAGTCAGCTAAATTGCATTTAAACTATTATCTAGTCCTTATGTTAGATTATATTACAATTATGCCTGAATATTATGAAGAACAATGTTTTTATTTTATAGTTGTGGTAATTTCTGTTGTCTTTTTGTAATTTTTATTTGTTTTTTAATGCCTGTATAGTTTTTAGTTTATGTTCATATTTTAACTAAATGTTTGATATAAATGTCTTCTTACTGGCCTTCTCCCAGAGAATGTAGCATTTCAGCACACAGCCACACAGTCGTCTATGCATGAGACCTGGTATAGCGAATATGCGGTGGACGGTGTACGTGACAGCTGTTCCCACACAAACACACAGACCGACCCATGGTGGAAAGTAGATCTGATGAAAGTATACAGAGTGAACAGAGTCACCATCACTAACAGACTGAGCTACTATTCTGACGTAGTATCCAGAATAAATGGGGCAGTGATTCGTGTTGGGAACTTCCCAAATGTTTACAGCAACCCTATGTGAGGATATTTTTGACATTTATCATTGGCTACAGCTGAGAATGAACGGAAGCAATAACAGATGATCTCTCTGTCTGTAGATGTACTGTAATTTCTACTATTCCATCTGGAGCCACGGCCAACTTCTCATGCGGTGCGATGGAAGGACGTTATGTGATTGTTCATATTCCTGGAGATGGGAAGATTCTTACTCTCTGTGAGGTTGAAGTCTACAGGTATTTGGGAGGTAATTCATTATCGTGAAGCACTTTTTAATATGTAATATCATGCAATACTTTTTATGGCCTCTTAGATTTTTCAGATAAATGAGAACATCTTTTCTAGAACATCTTTTAATTACTTACACTAATTAACGCAAGGGCTGTTACCAGTCAAATGATATCAGTATCACTAAAATATGCTGTAGCAGTATAATAATCTTTTAAAGAATTTAGATGTATTTACACAAACTGCATAATGCAGCTGAGAAATGGAATGAATGCATTTATACTGCAATAACTGTACATCTGCATAAAGTTATGACATTAACATTTTAAACATTACGTTTTGAATCTAAATATAAAATTGTGGAAAACATGAAACAACACGATGGACACAAGTGAGCACTGTCTTTATGAATGTGTCATTGAATCACTGACTTGACCAATTAGTTTAAAACATGGAATCATTAAAGAACGAAACAACACTTTATTTTGCTATGAGATGCAATCATTCTGATTTGTTTGAAACTATTTTTGGTGGCAAAAGTTGCAAAAAACAGTCAAAACTGATATTATGTTTAAACATTTTCAGGTAAGATAATTACCTTATTGTTTTTTGAGCTGTTGTATAAAGCGAATATCACATTTGCAATCATGCTGAGAATTCAGGGAAATAGCTCTGTTCCTTATGTGATATTGCTTAACTGTATTATCTTATAGACACTAAAAACAAGAACTCATACAGGGGCAATTCTTATCTTGAATTTCAGGGGGATTTTTTTTTATTAATTTTGCTGGCATTTCCAACCTTGCATGACATTATTTTACGCTGGAATAGCTTGCTTGTTATCAAGCATATGGTGTCTATAGGAAGGGTGTTGTTAGAAACAACATCATTGCGTTTGTAATTCCAGTTGGTGATGGTAGTTAATGCAGAAATGACTCATTTCACCTCAAGTCATTATTGACCAATTATCGTCCCCTCTGCTAAAACTTGGTGCATCAAGATGTGTTGTCCAATTGTTTTTGCATGTATTTTCTAGGAAATCGGGCAGTAGATGGAGCCACTACACAGTCATCAACATCAACTGGGAACTGGTTTTCTGAAAAGGCCATTGATGGTAATCGAGGTCTCCAGCAATTGTATACGGGATGCTCCTCAACTCTCAATGAGACTAACCCATGGTGGAGGCTGGATCTGCAACATATTTATCGAGTTAGTGAAGTGGTCATCACTAACAGAAAAGATTGTTGTGCAGAACGAATAAACGGAGCTGAGATTCGCATCGGAAACAGTTTGGAAAACAATGGCAGCAACAATCCCATGTAAGAAACTTGAGGTTGAAAGAACATGAGTCATTGAGCATAAATGTAAAGGATTGATGCAAATGTGACAGTATTTTTGCATCCCTCATGTGTTTCTCTGTCTGCAGTTGTGCTGTTATTCCTGCTATTCCAGCAGGTGAGTCCTACAGATACTCATGTAATGGGATGGATGGACGTTATGTGAATCTGATCATTCCTGGAGACAAGAAGATACTCACTCTGTGTGAGGTGGAGGTCTATGGAGAAGGTATGACATAGTCAAATATTTTTGTCAACAGACAAAGAGATTAATATGTTTCAGTGAACAAAAACAAAATTAATTCACATATTTAAATGTATGAATATGTCTTTGTTTAGGTCCTGTTTTAAAAAGATCATTTGTAAAAATGCAGTTTAACTCCAGAGCGGATTTGACCGACCCTTCAGTAGGAGAAAATATTCTGAAACAGGTGAGAAAAAGAAACATCATTTTAGATTTATTTCTACATTGGTTTAATTTTGTCCATTCATATATGGAAACCAAATACTTTTACTAATAACTTGATATTACTCCAGAGTTGCTTCATCAGTAAATATAATGGCATTGTTTTCATCAGGGTTTAATCATTCTTTGAGATATAAAGATTTGAGTTTATTGTCATATTCTCCGTTGAGTATTAATATTATTTTCAGTTAGAATCTGTTCTAGCTGATAGAGGATTCACAAACGTGACACTGCGTTGGTCTCAAACCCCTAAACGGGAAGTGATGCGGAAGGTGGACACTGCTATAAGTGAGTTATGTTCTGTACAATAACTTATGAAATAAGCTGCATGAATGGAAATAACTATATAAAGCATGTGATGTAAAAGCCAATAATGTTTTATTTACAGGTCGTTGTGGTAAAGGAAAATAATACTTTGGAAATCAGCACTGTCTTTGACTCATTAAATTCATTATGTGGCAAGATAATGATTCTGATTCAAAGTATACTGACTGAAATTTCTTCATAATATTGTGTTTATAATATAAAATAAGCTTCTGCTACTTCACTGTAACTGTTTATTCAAACAAACTTTAAGAACTGTAAAACACCTTGTGTAATTGTATATTGTCAACAAATAGAGAGAGAGATAGTAATAAGTATAATGAAAATAATGTTATTCACATTCACACAACCCACACGTATAATTAAACTTAATGTGACAGTCTTCTGCTTATTCACTGTCAATATTTAATTTTATTGTAATATATATATATATATATATATATATATATATAATGGTTTGGTCCTCACACTGCATATAGTGTGACCCATTAAATATAAAAAATAAATTAATAAGAGTGATAATATTATTGCACATTATTTCATTTTTAATAATAAAGTGTGATAATACTATTATATTTTAAAATTAAAAAGGAGTATTAAATACAAATACAATTATTTTATATTATACTACGGGGCAGTTGAATGCTTGAATCTGATTGGCTGACGAACGTTCTAAGGTGTGCAGTTCCAGGCAGCTCTTGACCGCATTACAGTTCTGTATCACTTCGCCAAATGATTTCAGTTATTTCAAAAGGTCTTACAACAGCAAAATAACCAAAACCCACAACGACACTGGCCAAACACATAAATATAGTAAGCAATGGGATAAAAACAACAGATTATTTCCATGTTTTGCCACAAAAGTAAGTTTTATTATGTACATAAAGCACATACTCTATTTCTCCCGCTCTCTCTCCCTTACAGCCACACAGTTTACACACATGGAAACATACGCGCTAATGTTGTTAGCGCTATTCTGATGACTTTGTCAGTAAATACTAGGGCTGGGAGATATCTCATGCGATATGCATGCGGATCTCGTCAGTAAAGCCGGTTCCTTGATTAGTGGTAAATCTACATCACCTGTTTTCAAATGGAGCGGCATTTAATACACAGAGCCGTAGTTCTTACAAGCTAGGCAATATCGCGTTCATTATCGAAGGCGATTCATCTGCGATAATGAATGCGATATTGCGTAGCTTGTAAGTGAACTACGGCTCTGTGTATTAAATGCTGCTCCATTTGAAAACAGGTGATGTAGATTTACCACTAATCAAGGAACCGGCTTTACTGACGAGATGCGCATGCATATCGCATGAGATATCTCCCAGCCCTAGTAAATAGTTTAGCAAATTTAAAGTTACATGACATTTCTCACAAGCGAGGTAACAACGGCGCTGTTCGTGAAGAAAATGAAGTTTCACTATAAGTAGGGACGCTGCTGCCGAACACTTTTGAGAGAGACTCAGAGAGGTAGGCTAATTCACACACGCTCAATCTCTATCTCTCTCCCTCTCTCTCTCACACTCACACACACACACACACATATATAACTTAGTTATTAGCTGCATTAGTCTGCTATCAACGGCTCAGTCCTCTGTTACTAGGTCTAAAATTACGTTTTGGAATTAGCAACGGAGGCGTTGGATGAGATGCGTAAGAAATTAATCCTACTCACAATAGTGTTTTAAGTACAAAAAACGGACGAATGCCTTGAAATATATCATCTGATTGATGTCTTGAGGTGTGGTAACCATCGTATAAGCGGAATAATTGACTCTGGACCATTGAATTATTAGAAAAATAATGCACACCCTAGGTGTAATGGTGTAACTCTGCTTCGCGTCGTGGCCGCATCACCACCTCGGGTGTGCATTATTTTTCTAATAATCCAACGGCCCGTCGTCAATTATTCCTTACGTAAACTTAAAAGTAAAATACTAATTTACTACTACTTTATTTATTTATTTTTTAATGAATTTTCATCATTTTCAAACTAAAAATCGGCAGGTTTTTATTTTGGCGGGTTGCCGGTGTTGTGCCAAATTCTGACCCCCGCCAGATTACTACCCCCCTAGTATTGGTAGGTTAAGGGTTAGGTGTGGGGGACGGGTTAGGATTAGCACCTGAGCAGTGCCACAGACTGATCGACTCCATGCCACGCCGCATTGCTGCAGTAATTCAGGCAAAAGGAGCCCCAACTAAGTATTGAGTGCTGTACATGCTCATACTTTTCATGTTCATACTTTTCAGTTGGCCAAGATTTCTAAAAATCCTTTCTTTGTATTGGTCTTAAGTAATATTCTAATTTTCTGAGATACTGAATTTGGGATTTTCCTTAGTTGTCAGTTATAATCATCAAAATTAAAAGAAATAAACATTTGAAATATATCAGTCTGTGTGTAATGAATGAATATAATATATAAGTTTCACGTTTTGAATGGAATTAGTGAAATAAATCAACTTTTTGATGATATTCTAATTATATGACCAGCACCTGTATATATAAGATTGGCTATGAACACTTGAAAACGTCTGGCGTCATTGATTATGTAGCCAAGAACAACTGTAGAATCTGTCCAAAAGAACTCCTTTAGATCTTGAATTTCTAGCTCATTCTGAAGCATGTCTGTTAAAAAGGCCCGCTGTAAATGCACTTTTATTTTGAAGTGTTCTGGCGATCAGCCAAAGCTTGAATGCGCTGTCAATGCCGCAACACGAACTCGCTACGCTCCGCCCATTTCCAGCTGGTGGCGGTGATTAATGTTTTGTAGAAATAGCCCGCATGCAGAAGGTGAAAGCAAAATGGACTGTTCTTCTCACGATTGATGTTGTGTGCATATGTTATATGAACCAAGTAAGTTGATTTATGTACTTCGTCTTATGATTGCTGTGACCCTTCAGAATTTATATTTGGTTGATATATTTTGTTTAAGGATACTTTACATGTAGTGATTGATTTGTGTTCATATATTCTCGTTATGTTGATTGTTCATGGAAGTGTGTTTTTGCTAACTTTATTTGTATGAAGTATAAGATGAATATTATTCTAATTTTGTTATTGTATGTTTGTTTCAGACCACACACATGGAAACACCAATGTAATTGTCTGCATTTACGTGCTCAACATTTATTGAACATTTAATGGATTTGTAGAAAAAACTTGGAGAAAATAAAAGCATCAAAGAACTTTAAGCTGCATCTTCATGTCTCTGGCTGGACATCTGTGGTGAACTGGTCCCCCACTGGCAACACCAACTGGTTTAGTTCTACCAGTTTTCTTTAATGTCACTGGTTTGCACTGCAACAACTGCAACTGTGAGTTCCAGCCTCGGTATAGTTGTAACTTTGGTTGGTGAAACCCTTGATTTTACATTTACATTTTCATTTACATTTAGTCATTTAGCAGACGCTTATATCCAAAGCGACTTACAAATGAGGACAATAGAAGCAATAAAGAGCAACAACATGCAAGCGCTATGACAAGTCTCGGTTAGCCTAACGCAGTACACGTAGCAAGGTGTTTTTTTTTATTTTTTTTTTTTTTTTATAAACAAGTAGATAGAATATAGAAAAGAAAGCTAGTGTTTTAGTTTTAAGAAAAGCTAGCAGTTAGAGAATAAATATGCAATTGATAGCGGGTCGTGTGTGTGTGTGTGTTTTGTTAATAAAAAGAAAGGAGATTGCTAGAGTTAGAGGGTCAAATAAAGATGGAAGAGATGGGTTTTTAGCCGTTTCTTGAAGATGGATAAGGATTCAGCTGCTCGAATTGAGTTGGGCAGGTCATTCCACCAGATGGGAACAGTTAATGAAAAAGTCAGAGAAAGTGATTTTGTGCCTCTTTGGGAAGGCACAATAATGCAGCGTTCACTTGCAGAACGGAAGCTTCTAGAGGGCACATAGGTCTGATTTTCCCATTACCAAACAGCAATGAACTTTATTAAACTTGGTAATTGCTCGCAGGTAAGTACATTCACCATATCCAGTGAAACAACAAATAATGCCATGAACCCTAGGGGGTCATACACAGAGGCCACAGCAGAAAACACACCCCTTCTTGTTAAAGGATTGGGTTTCACTTCAATTCTGAATTTAAAAGAGTCCGATGTATTGCACCACTTTACTCCAAGAGCTCTTTCCATTCGAGGTAAACTCAAACGTCTTCGCAGTCAACTTGAGGCTCTAGATACAACCAAGTTAGAAATCACTTGACTCTAACATGTTGAGCAACTACATTAACTCAAATTAAAATAAAATATGCATGAGTTCTAATATTGACACTTGCTCAAATGTATATGTCACTAAAAGATAAACAATTTAAAACTTGAACACTCAAATTTTGATTACTGACTTTAAGTAACAACATTGCATGGGATATTAAATGTGCAAAATAACTCAAATATTATTTCCAAACACAATGTATCGCCTCAAATTCTTGAAAATATTGATCGCAAATAGCCAATAGCATTTACAAAACTCCTTTAAATTTGAAATCTAGAAAATTCAGTAAAACCTTTAAATATGTATATAAATTCCGATCTTGAATTAAATGTGAGCAAACAAATTAAATGCTTCCCACACATTGCAAATCACTTACAATGAAAATTCTTTGGGAACCTTTACAAAACCCTCTTCTTAGGCCACTCTTGATTACTCAGACTCTTAATTACTTAGTCCATTGTTCTTTGTAATTGTGTACATCATCTTAAGTCTGTGTGTGTGTGTGTCTTTGTGTGCAGTGTTTGCTCATCTGTTAGTCCCAGTCTCATTTTCAAGTAAATTTGTTTTCGGGATTTTTAGATTTTTTTATCTGCCAAATAATACAGCATTAATAATACATAATGCATGTGTATTTTAATACAAATGCTTTGCAGTGAAAATCTGATTTCCATTGTCTTAATGTTGGCTTCTGCAAAACTCCAAAAAATCCTCATCAGTTTATAGAGTATTAGCCTTTAAGCAAATGTTGGAGAGTTGACAGTGTAAAGTGTAGCTGCCCCCTTGGTATCCATAAACGGGACACAGAGGTTTCTGACAGGTGCTTTCTCTTTATTTTGCTTGTGAAGAGTGCCATTAAGCATCAGTTTGCGTAGCACTGTGAAACTACACAAAGAAACAACAAAAAATACGATAAAGTACACATTTACACACAAACAGATGAAAAATAAATGATAAAATGAATAAAGACAACAATAAAGACATGAAACAACTAATTAACAAGCAGAGCTCAATGATTAATACATACAAACAAGCTCATATGACTTTGAAATAAACAACAAAACGTAACATGCGTCAACATCACACACCTCGCTCCGGTTTACCAAAGGGTACTACAGTTGGTTGAAATTATGCAGAATCAAAGCAGCTTCCAATATAAAACTCAGTTTTATCTTTGTGCACTGTGGAGGAACGTGAATCTTCGCTCTGTTGTTCTGACTACTTTGTGTTAGCCCCCTTCTGCATAAAGCATGTAAAATGCTCAGAACAAATTTAAAGTGACACGACCATTTTGTGGTTATTTACATAAAATTTCAATAAAAATAGATGTAAACACAGCATGGATGGATTCCCACTAATGCCTCTGGCTCTTCTGGTGTATAAATTTCTGTCACTAATGTGTTTGATAGCATTTATTTGTTTATTCCATTCATTCATTCATGTGTGTTAGGACTTTTAAACTACACTAAGTTTAGAGACACAAATAAGACTTCAGAAAGTCTTTAAAAACAGTATGAGACACTCGGCTGTCCAAAGGTAAGCTGTTCAGCAATGGAAAAAAGTGATCACCTTAAAGTGTTGTGCTGGCAGTACAGTTTACAACTGCTTATTCTAAGCTTGTTTATTTGTCTGTGTTTTTGTTTGTCTGTTTTTGCAGCTGATTTGGGAGGTCTGTGTAAACTGACAGGAGTTTACTGCACAAAAACCCTCAAAATCTGTGCTGAACACAGTTTGTATTGTGCAATTCTCCATTTTTCAGGTTCTATCTTAAATCTTGAGTGTAAAGATGTACACAGTAACAACAATTCAAATTGATCCAGCAGACATTAGGACAATATATAAACAAATACTGTGTTTGTCTGAAACATGAGAAACAGGCGAGTGTCACGGAAGGCAGGAGAGACGAGGTGTGTCTCGTGATGCACATTTAAAAGCATTGTCCTCCATAAAACTGATATAACTCACACTCTCCATCCTGAGAGAAAGACAGGCGCCTTTATTCCGCCATGAAGAAGCTGTACAAGTGCCTGTGGATCTTACTGGGTAATGTACAACGTTCATATCTGCTATTTTATATTTACACAGAGTTTTCAGCAATGTTTTCCTAGTTTGTTCAGAGATGTTGCTCTGTTTGTAGTTTACTTTACATTCATCTTATAATCTAATGTGGATTTACAGCATATTGTAAAGTGTTAAATTCCTTGTCGATGATGTGTTTTAACCACATGCTTATCGTGGTTTGCATTACGTGCTTGTCAAGTATGTATTGTTACTACAAAAACAAATAATATTGTGAAATATTACATTTTAATCTGTTTTCTGCTGTAATACATTGTGAAATGTTATTTATGTAATACATGTAGTGTAAAACATTTTCAGCATCATTACTCCAGTCTCCAGTGTCGCATGATCTTTTGGAAATCATTCTAATATGCTGATTTGTAGCTCAAGAAACTTTTTATTATCAGTGTTGAAAACCGTTGTGCAGATTCATATTTTTGTGAAAACTGTGATATATTTTATTTTCCAAGATTCTTTAATGAATAAAAAGTTCAAAAGAACAGCATTTATTTAAAATAGAAATCTCATGTAAATTTAAAAATGTTTTTGCATGATTTTTGAACCATTTATGTCCTTATTGAATATAAGTTTGATGTTAATGAAAAATGTACTGACCATGAAACCGTGAAATGAATGCAGATTGTAGATTTGCTTGTTATTTGATCTGTGGGATAGATTTTCTGTTTATTTTTTTAGATCTACTTTACCAAACAAATCTTGTGTTAAATAGATGCTCATTTGTGTATGAAAATAGATTGACGGTCTTAATGTCTGTGTTTGGCAAGAACGTCTGGTAGTGATTCAGAGGAACGTTTCCTCATCCCATTTAATATTACAGTATTTTGCTTGTTGCCGATTATTATTATCATTAATGTGTCAGTTAGGGCTGGGCGAAATAGCTAAAAAAAAACAACAAAAAAAAATTATCACAATATAATGTTTCATATTAGTCGGTATCAGTAATTATTGAAAAATTTTATAAACATTTTTAAACACAGCAGAAGAAAAAAGGTTTAAATCTAACCACTGTATTTTTTAATTTATTCAGTTTAAGACAAATAAATTATTTTAGTTTTAAGTCAAACACAAGATAAAATACTTTCTCCTTTCTAATATTTTATATGCAGATTAGTGTTAAGGAAACTTTTTGGCCTGTCTCCTGAAGCCACAGGAGGTCACAATGAGCAAAATAATGCACCACATTAAAGGGTTACTCCACCCCAAAATGAAAATTTTGTCATTAATCACTTACCCCCAAGTCGTTCCATGAACCCTTTAAATTATTCATTCAATGCAATGAAATAACGACTACCTATAAAAAGTGCATAACATCTAAATGAACATATATAAATCAAATATAATTTCGTAAATTGCATAAGCAATTATGAACAAAACAGCACCATGTATTTATGCATAGCTTAATACAAAAAGCAGAAGCGGCGATCATAAAGATTGTATTTAATTCAGAAAACACAAACACGTTAAAATGAGTGCTGTTGTCTGCCTGTGTTGAAGAGATTGTGAATAAAAAAGAATGAATATTAGTCGAATTTAATTAAAATAAAAATTTGCATTCGAATGCAAAAATGGTACATTTGAGTTTTTGGTGTGCCTCTGGGAGTGGCGCACGAGATGCGGTTATGATGATGATGATGCAAGTGTCTTTGTTGAACTTGAATGTTTTTGTTAACCTATCAAGTTGAATCCATGAGATGCGAGGCTGCTGCATTTTTCATTCAAAATATTAGAGAAATATAGAAGCTAAGATCTTGGTTAGGTTTAAACCAAAACCAAACCATTCACACAGAATGCATATTCGAGACGGACAACTATGTCTGTTGCACTTGCCTCTCGCTCAAGAGATGTATAGAAAGTCATGTGAAGTTAAAAGAGGTTCAACTTTTGTCTCAGGAATTTGTGGGGGTTTATTCCATTCCACTGTGTCTCTGATGTCACAATTTATTGCCTGTCTGCTTGTCATTCATAGCACGTGCCTATATTGTGCGTTATACTGAACATTTTTTCTATCGTTATCGATGAAGGTGTACCGTCGATAAATACTGATACCGTTTTATCGCCCAGGCCTAGTGTCAGTGGTTTCATCCAACATCCGGTCATTACAGAGATCAATGTTTTATGTTCCCATTATTATTCAGATGATGTTTTGTTAGAGACAAAATCAAAGTGAATTAAATCAAAAATACAAATCTGAATGTGATTCAAAAAAACCTGGTTCTCTGATACTCACTTGACTCTCATTTCCACAGGGTTTCTATTGATTGAAGAAATGGCAAATGGACAAGAAGGTAAGAAACAAAGCTCTGAAGCAGTTTGATGTCATTTTTTACTCTGTATAATATAGCACACCAATAAAATATAGACGCTCACTGTTCTTTTGCCCCTACATTTTAAACATCTGTGGCATTTTTGCACCCTTAACCCTTAATTTCTGTCCCTTTGGTATGTTGCTGATGATGACTAAGAAACATTAATTTTGTAAGTCTTCCGCAAGACCCAATGCTTAACGAGAATAAAACAATGGCGACTTCTTACTGGCCTTGAAACATTTTCCAGAGAACACAGCACTATGGGGCAAAACTAGTCAGTCGTCAAGTTATGCAGACTGGTTCTCTACACTTGCTGTTGATGGTAAGCTCACCACCTGGTCCCATACTGACACTGAGGCCGACCCGTGGTGGAGAGTGGATCTACTGAAAGTATACAGAGTGAACAGAGTCACCATCACCAATAGACCGAACTATGGTTATAGAATTAACGGGGCGGTGATTCGTATCGGGAACTTCCTTGATGTTTACAGCAACACCATGTGAGGATTTCTTTAACTGTCTTTATTAATATGACTACAGATGAACAGAAAATGATAGCAGATGATCTTTCTGTCTGTAGATGTGGTGTAATTTCTACTCTTGCAGCCGGTGCCACGGCCACTTTCTCATGCGGTGGGCTGGAAGGACGTTATATGGTTGTTCATATTCCAGGAGATCCTAAGATTCTTAGTCTTACTGAAGTTGGAGTCTACGGGTTTTTGGCAGGTAATTCTTTATTGTAGAGCACTTTTGAATATTGAATGTAATAAATACTTGCACTGAATGCTGGGCAAAAATCAATTTCCGGTTGGCTGAGAAGGTTCACTGTCATTATACAGTACAAGAGCAGCCTCTAGAGGCAGAATCACTGATGCCTCTTGTTGTTTGTTTTGACACGAGATGCTGCCTGCTGCAAGGAACAGGATAGATCCCTGCTGTTTTCTTGATCCCGCTCCTGCTGAATTTCTGACCATTACAGCCCACTCCCGCAATTTTTGTGTCCGCTCCTGCAAACATTCTAACATTCTATATAATTTTATCAATATGCTATCAATATGTGGGGTATGGAAATGAGGTACTTACTCTGTGCAAAGCGAGCACATTTTACAAGATCAGGGCCCGTATTCACAAAACATCTTAAGGCTAAAAGTAGCTCCTAACTTGCCGATTTAGGAGAAAATCTTAAAAATAGTGGGCGTGTCAGTCCTAAATTTAGGACTCCTAAATTTTTGCTCTAAGAGTATTTCACAAAGCGATTTAGCACTAAAACTAGCTCCTAAATCTGTAAAACGTTAGGAGTAGTGAAGAGGACTCCTAAGTCACTAAGACCAACTCACAACTATCCTAAAATGGCTGTTGCCGGCAATCTGCCTCAGAATATAAACATTTTAGAAACATCTGATGATAATTAGCTTTTAAAAATGTATCCTTATGTCACCTTAGGGGTTTGGAGGTTATCCCAACTCCAAATTTTCCTTTGATTATATCCTTTTCATTAAACAGTTGGACAAGAAGTAACAGATGTTCTTGCTTCCAGTTTGGTTTTCTTTTACGTTTGCATGACTTACTATCAGCCATGATTATTCTACTCTGTTAATTAAAAGGAGGTTTATATGCATATCCGCTACGAGAAGCATACATGTAAGAGGCTGACAATTAGCTGAACATATACTTGTTTAATTAGTGACACTTAGCCTACATTTTAAAATCTTTATTTGAATGTGGCAATTAACATTATTTTTTAACCTTTATTTGGATATGGCAACATAATATCACACTCTACAATATTTCTAAGAATAAATCTCTGACGGAGACCCCTCTCCTATCAGCCAATCATTGTGTGCATAGTTAATAAGCATGCTGACATCATCCAAAGCAACAAGGTCAATCCTGCCCCCTTACTCTCAGCTTAAGACTTCTCTCTATTCCTTAGTAAATGTTTGTCTCAGCAGCTTTGTGGATAGGTTTTAAGTGAAAACTCTTAGCTAAAAACTTTTACTGCTTTTTAGGAGAACTCTTAGTGGTAAGATAAAATGTTTTGTGAATACAGGCCCAGATATTTATCAATGAACTCAGGATCTGTTGAGCAGTCTCGTTTTTATTTTCCACAGAATTGGGCTACTTTTAAACAGTTGCCGTGGGTTGATTTTTCCACTGTGCATTAAAGGTTTGAAATATTGCATGAATTACATTTGACTGAAATGTTTGTATAGAAACATTTTTCATTCCACCTATGATAGAACTGCACTAGATGTTAAGTGTTGTGAAGGAGGGCCACTGGTAGGAAGCCTTTGAGCTGTGTTTATGATCAGTGTGCATAACAGTGAGTGTAAATATGTATTTTAGGTATGGAAACAACATATTTGTGGGCTACTAATGGTGTAATGAGGTAGGGACCTCTAATTAGGGGCCAAGCACCAAAAGTCCTTAGGCACTTATTGTATACGTTGGCGTTCTTCTTCCGTTAGTTTATGGCATAGAACCGTTTACGGGAAAGTTATGATTTGGCACACAGATAGAGACAGATGGTTTGTCTGATTTTCACCAATATTGGCTCAGATCATCTTCAGACCATGCTGGGAAAAAGTTATAGAATACAAGTTAATTAGTCAAACCGTTGTTGAATAATGTGGGAACGAATTTGACGAAAAGCATGCAGAAATGAACATGAGGCTATACCTCCACAATTTTATGAACGCATTGGCATGTCATTATGAAACTCTATGTGTGTATGTGTCCTCGGCACCATACCATGATGGCACTCAAAAACTTTTGGAGCAACGCTACCTTGTGGCCAAAAATTATAATGAAATTTACAAAAATGCTAATGACTTTTGAGTATTTTAGCCTATTGTAATAAAACTGGTCTCAGTATATTCTTTAGGTCATGCTGAGAACATAGATACCAATTTTGCCATAGTCAGCCAAACTTCCTGTCCGCCATTTTTATTTATGTTGAAAACCTACTTTTTCAAACTCTGACTCAGATCATCTTCAGACCATCCTGACAAGAAGTCATGGATTTTGTGTCAATATATGAAACGGTTATTGTTTAACACATCAACAAATTTGCTGGAATGATGTCTAACTGCGTCTGAGACTGTATCTCAGCAAAGCTTGGACATATATACACCAAACTTTCTATGTGCCATTAGCTATGTTTCCATCCAAAGATTCAAATCTAAATTATGCGCAAAACTGGAATATCGCACAAAACATATGCGACTAAAGCACCGTTTCCATCCAACGAGTCAAAGAGAACAAAATCATCACTTCCTGTTAAACTGTGGCACTAAATATCACTAAGAATATAGGAGAAGCCATTGAATATAATAATTTTCATATATGATATAAATTACTTGTGCCTCAGAGAGAGCAGACGTAACACAATAAATGCTGTCACTGCGTTCTGATGCCAGCTGTTTGGGAACACAGTCGTGTAAGACAATTATACAGAAATACTTTGATGACAGACTTTGCTCCGGCTTTTCAGAGTGATTACAACAACTTATAGATGCTGTGAACGAGATCGGTCAGCTGATTAGTTAAGTTATCCCGTCTCATAGCGCAAAGTCACATGACTTTTTTGATGCGCATGGAGGAATTTATTCGGTAAATGTGTTTCTATCGTAGTTTATGCGCATTTTTTCTTATTGAATAAAAAGGTTATCCTACTCAGTTGTGCGCATAATTTTTTATGCGCATTTTCAGAATTTATGCGTATCTTGGCGTTTCCATCCAGTGAATTTTTTTTATGCGATAGTCCAAAATGCGCTTAAAAATAGGTGGATGGAAACATAGCTATTGTTACCTCACACTAACCACACCAAAATTGGTATTGCAATTTGGTTGCAACGCCACCTATTGGTCAAAAGTGATAAACCATTCATTACCCATTAATAAATACATTTCCAAAAACTTTTTATTACATTTGCCTATTGTAATAAAACTGGTCTCAAAATATTCCTTGGGTCTTGCCAAGAACATACATACCAATTTTGCCATATTACTAGTGGCTGTATTTATGATTTTTCAACCAATTAAAATCATCTTAAAATGGCTTCAATTACTCATTGCTACAATTGGTCTGATGCTTGCTTACTTCTGTAGTGTTTTGCCCCCTTTTATCTCACAATTCTGACTTTTCAGAATTGAGAGTTTGTATCTTGCAATTGGGAGTTAATATCTCAAAATTATGACTTTTTTTTTTTTACTTCTTTTTTTTTTTTTTTTAATACCGTGGCAGAAATAAGCTCCCATAAAAAAAATCTCATTCACACATTCCCTTGTTTGGATTGTGCATAAACATGGGTCATGACAGATTTTTATTAATTTTCCAGGAAATTTGGCAGTAGGAGGAGCCGTTATACAGTCATCGACTTCTGCGGACTGGTTTTCTGAAAAGGCCATTGACAGTAATCGAGGTCTTCAGCAGTTGTATACGGGATGCTCATCAACTCTCAATGAGACTAACCCATGGTGGAGGCTGGATTTGCATCATATTTATCGAGTTAGTGAAGTGGTCATCACTAACAGAAAAGACTGTTGTGCAGAACAAATAAACGGAGCTGAGATTCGCATCGGAAACTCTTTGGAGAACAATGGCAGCAACAATCCCATGTAAGAAACTTGAGGTTGAAAGAACATGAGACATCGAGCACAAATGTGAAAGATTGATGCAGATATGACAGTATTTTTACATCTCTCATTTATTTCTCTCTCTGTCTATAGATGTGCTGTTATTCCTGCTATTCCAGCAGGTGAATCCTACAACTACTCATGTAATGGAATGGAGGGACGTTACGTGAATCTGATCATTCCTGGAGACATGAAGATACTTACTCTGTGTGAGGTGGAGGTCTATGGAGAAGGTATGATATACTCATATGTTTTTATCAACAAGAGAGTGAGGAGCACCGATACGGTTTAATGAACAAATACTAAATTAATTCACATTTTTAAATGTATGAATATGTCTTTGTTTAGGAACTGTTTTAAAAAGATTGTTTGTGAAAATGCAGTTTACCTCTAGCAAGGATTTGACAGATCCTTCAGTAGGAGAAAACGTTCTGAAACAGGTGAGAAAAAGAAACAAATTCAAGCCTCATTACTGAAAAATACCAGCAGCTCTCATCTGGTCTCGCTCTTTTTAAAAAACAGACTTCATAGTCTTGAAGATAAAAATGCCTTTGAAATTAAACACAATGAAATCTTCCAATGCCTTTGTGGATATTTTAAGGGTTGTTGTTGTGCTTTCGGAGATTTACCTGAATTCTTACTGAACGCACCACAAACTGACCTTAACAGCTCAAAAAATATCTATTAGGCTCAGCTTTGTTCTCAGTTCATTTAATATTTATGACTATGAATTTATTTCTAAATTGATTTAATTTTGTCAATTTATAAATAGAAACCAGTACTTTTTACTAAGAACTTGATATTACTCCAGAGTTGCTCCATCAGTAAATATACTGACATTGTTTAATCAGGGTTTAATCATTCTTTGAGATCTGAAGATTTGAGTTTATTGTCATATTCTCCGTTGAGTATTAATGTTATTTTCAGTTAGAATCTGTTCTAGCTGATAGAGGATTCACAAACGTGACACTGCGTTGGTCTCAAACCCCTAAACGGGAAGTGATGCGGAAGGTGGACACTGCTATAAGTGAGTTATGTTCTGTACAATAACTTTTGAAATAAACTGCATAAATGGAAATGACTATATAAAGCATGTGATGTAATAAGCAATAATGTTTTATTTGCAGGTCATTGCGGTAAAGGAAAATAATACTCTGGAAATAAGCACTGTCTTTGACTCATTACATTCATTCATTATGTGACCAGACAATGATTCTTTTTCTAAATATGCAGACTGAAATTTCTTCATAATGGTGTGTTTATAATGTAAAATAAGCTTCTGCTACTTCCATGTAATTGTTTATTCAAATAAACTTTAAGAACTGTAAAACACCTTGTGTAATTGTGTTTTGTCAACATTTAGAGAGAGATAGTAATAAACAATGAAAATAAATAAATGTCATTCACATTGGCACAACCCTCACGTGTAATTAAACTTAATGTGACAGTTTTTTGCTTATTCACTGTCAATAATTAATTTTTATTATAATACCTATATATTGTTGTTTTAAATTAAATTTCCTGCCATTTAATGTTGTTGTACTTTTGGATCTGTAATAAGGTGAAGAGGATCTCGAGTGAATGGAGAGAGAACAGCGCATGCGTGGGGAATGAGCAGCGGTTTTCGCGCGCCTCGATGTTTGAATTTTAAACCGTTATTATTATTTTATTATTTTACCGTTATTATAGCCGCTGTTTACGCCGGCTTTTTCTATAAACCTCTCGTGTGTAGTTCTGTTTAATCAGGTTCGTTGTCGTACAAGGCTGACCGATGTTCCTCACACATTTATTTTGGGCTATTTTTAATCGTTTTCCACTTATGGGGCAAAACGCCCCCATGGATGGGGTAAAATGCCCCCCAGTCTGACAAAGCAATTTGCTTTAAACATTTACAGCAAAATCAGAGTACAGGCAGTTTTAGCTTAAAATTTAAAAGAATATAATCAATAATTATGAATTACAAAATTATAATGGCCTATTTGAAACATTTTGTTAGCTGATGCTAACTGGCTAGCTAGCTAGCTACCTGATGCTAACTTGAGGTCATTTTTTAAAAATAAAATCCAAATATTTTTATTCAACCAACTAGTTAGAATACATTTGATGGAAAAACAAAGGATTTGATGTTCAGAACAGAATAACTATACAGTAATGGGATATTGTACTGACCCTTCTTGTAGACTGCTCTTGAAGTCTGAATCCACAGGCATAAATCTACACATCAAGATATTTACACGTTTTCCAGCAGGTGACAGAATGTACTCTTCCATATGATATATGGAGGAACAGGACAGAAATGATGGAGGTGAGGATAAATACACACATGAATGCCGAACCAATCAGTGTTGAGGTTTATCTTCATCAGGTGTTTCTCTGTCATTTCTGATTCTGTTTTCACTCTTCACAGCTGAAGAATTATTGACCTTTTCAGGTAACTTATATTTGTGTGTTCGGATCATTACAATTTGCATGCATCTCCAGAGGATTGTGAAGATTCATCCAAGGAAAAAACAAGAAGGGGGTAAAAGGAAAAAGACTATTGGGTTAAGTTCAGGAACAAAGAAAATGGAAAAGAAGAAAGTTATCCTGTTCTATGGTAAGTAAATACTAACTTTCCCTGAAGTGATATTAATACTAACACATATTTGCAGTGAAAATACAGTTTCTGTTGTCTTAATGTTGGCATTTGCAAAACTCCAAAAAATCCACCTCAGTCTATAGTGCTAAAGTCTTGATGCGAATGTTGGAGAGTTGACAATGCAAAGTTTGCATAAAGATGCATGTGAAGGCAGCATGGATGAATTTCCATTAATGCCTCTGGCTCCTCTGGTGTATAAATTTCTGTTTGATAGCATTTATTTGTTCGTTCTGTCATGCATGCTAGGACTTTTAAACAACAAGTTTAGAGAACACAAATAAGACTTTACAAAGCCTTTGTAAAAAAACAAACAAACAAACAAACAAAAAAACAAAACAAAAACAAACAAAAAAACAAAAACAAAAAAACAGTATGAGATAGAGAAGCTCTGATGTCCAAAGGTAAGCTGTTCAACAATGGAAAAAGCATGATGACCTTAAAGTGTGGTACGTGCTTATTTGTTTGTCTGTGTTTTTGTTTGTTTGTTTTTGCAGCTGATTTGCAAGGTCTGTGTAAACTGAGTTTACTGCACAAACACCATGAAAATCTGCACTGAACACAATATGTGTTGTGCACAATAACAACTGTGCAGAAAATTCACACTGATCCAGCAGACATTAGGACAAGGTAAATAAATACAGTGGGTTTGTCTGAAACACAAGAGACAGATGAGTGACGGAAGGGAGGAGAGACAAGGTGTCATGTGATGCACATTTAAATACATTATCCTCCATAAAACGTATATAATGCGTACACTCCATCCTAAGAGAGAGACACAGACGCCTTTAATCAGCCATGAAGAAGATCTACAAGTGCCTGTGGATCTTACTGGGTAACGTACAACATTCATGTATCTGCTACTTTACTAGATTCACACTGATATTTACAGAGTTTTTAGCAATGTTTTCCTTTGTTTAGGGATGTTGCCCTGTTTGTAGTTTAGTTTGCACTCATCTCGTCCTCTAATGTGGATTTACAGCATATTGTAAAGTGTCAAATTTTCTTGCCAAACAAACTTAAATCTAGACTAGGGATGCTCATATTGACCGTTTAACCGTTAACCGACAGTAAGAATTTTAACCGATTAATACTATCAGTTAAACGGTTTAAAAGGAATTTTTCTTTTTAAAAGAATTTTTTTATTTTTTATTTATTTTTTTTTTTACGTTTGCTGCATGGTGAAAGAAAACATAATGCTATAGAAGTTATTTGTTTTTCAGGGGTGCATGCCTACGCTATACACAGACATATTTTGATGTAGTACACACAACACAATTACAAGTGGCAATATTGGATAAATGGTTATCAGAGAATGAATCCGTGAGTGAATGTATTCAAAATGTGAATCAGGGCTCTACGCTAACTTTTTTCTTTTAGAAGCGCTTGTGCTCCTAATTTAAAAAATTTAGGAGCACGGTCAAAAATTTAGGAGCACCTTCTAATCAATAATCAAAAATTCTGATAAAAAAATTAACCTTCCTATTACGAGGTGATATTTGACCCCTTAAAGTGATTTAAAGGGAATTTTGTTTTTATCTTTGTAATGGAATTTTTCTAACTTTATTAAAAGTATGTCATCTTTTATCAAATTAAAAAAGTATATATATTTATAAGCTTTTTAACATTTTTAATTAAAACAACAGAATAAGTAGAATAAGAATGTTACCAATAAAATTAAATCAGTATTTAAGAAATAAATTTGTACTACAGAGGTGGCACAGAAGAAGACCAAAGTGGCTTGTAGGTGTATTTTCAGACATTTAATGAGGCTGCATGAGTGCAATGAGTGCATGAGTGTAATTCATAAATTCATGTCAAGGTTAATGTTTTAAATATACAATTTTGAATATAGAAATATTAAATGATTTAAATAACAGAAAAGATACTTTAAAAAATTAAATTAAAACTGCCAGCAGGTGGGGTCAAGTCACTGATTTTATCACTGAATCATTAATTTAATTGATTCGTTCGAACGGCTGATTCATTCAGGAACGAAGCATCTGACTGTCTTTATGAATGGGTAATGAATCATTGACTCACTAGATTCATTTAAAAACGCAGTTCATTCATAAACGAAACAATGCTGTGTTTGAATGGAGATGCGTAGCGGCTCAGATGTGACTGTTTGAAACTATTTTCATTGACGAAATAGAGCAAAATAAGGCAATAGTGTTGTAGTCAGACAATATAAGTCACTTAATATTAACTTATTGTTTAATGAACTGTTGTCTTAAATCAATATCACATTTGCAAGCTGTCTCCTTAGTTCATCACGATCTCACAAAACTCCATGTGCCCCCGTCAACAAGCTTGGCCCCCTAAATTTGGAATCATATTACAGCAAACAATTTTGGGTGAAATGCGCAGTTTGTCCTGTAAACTATATGTATATAAATAAATAAATAAATAAATAAAACCCCTGCTGAAAAAAAAACAAAAACAAAAAAAAAAAAAAACAATAGACACCGTTACAAAATTAGTAATGGTTTTACCGGTTATAATGAGACTTGTATTGGTTTTACTGGAAACTGTAATGGACCCTGTTGGTCTCTACTGGTAATTGGTTGCCTTCTATTGGTGGCTTGTTAAAACCAATAAATCATAATGGAATATGTCCTAAAACACACTACAGAAAACCATTTTTTAAAGGTTAAATGTTGATGGTTTGTAATGGTATTTGTAGTGTAAACCATTCAAATTTTCTGTGATGGTTTTATTGTTGTTGTTTTTTTCAGTTATACAGTGGTATTGTGGCTGCTGTGTGTCACATGACCACCCCCCCCCCCCCCCCCACTCGTGCCCCCTCAAAAATAATGAGTGCATGATGCCCCTGACACTACAATACAAAATTATTTGTTAAAGGAAAACGCCACCGTTTTTCCATATTCCAATATGTTTTTCCCTCAACTTAGACGAGTTGATACGTACCTCTCCAGTCTCAGTGCCTGCACTTAATCGCTCTAGCGCGCGGCGCCACTATGCTAGCGTTTAGCTTAGCACCATTCATTCCTTAGGATCCAAACAGGGATGAATTTAGAAGCCACCAAACACTTCCGTGTTTTCCCTATTTAAAGACGGTTACATGAGTAGTTACACGAGTAAGTATGGTGACACAAAATAAAACGGGGCAATTTTCTAAGCAGATAAAAAATGATAACTATAATGTATGGCGGAAGAGCACTTCGCAGCACGTCGACCTCAGCGCAGTAATATTGGTTCAATTGATGGAAGTTAGAGGGAGATGGAGAGGGGAGTTTTCACGAGTGATGATATTACTGCACCGAGGTCGAAGTGCTGCGAGAAGAGAGAAGTACTCTTCTGCCATACATTATAGTTATCATTTTTTATCTGCTTAGAAAATCGCCACTGTTTATTTTGTAAGGAATGAATGGTGCTAAGCTAAATGCTAGCATAGTGGCGCCGCGCGCTAGAGCGATTAAGTGCACGCACTGAGACTGGACAGGTACTTATCAACTCCTCTAAGTTGAGGGAAAAACATATTGGAATATGGAAAAAACGGTGGCGTTTTCCTTTAAATAAACGAAACATGATGAAATATTTAATTTAGTTGAAATTGTACTTCCAGAGATTGCAGCGATACATGACATGGTGAAAAATGACTGAATGAATAATACTTAAAGTAGGTTAAGATGAATTTAAAAATTGTGCCCCCTAAAAGCATAAGTGGCCCCTGTCTGTTTTATGTTTTATGGCTTACGGGAAGAACAAGACCGTTACCGTTCTTCAAAGCGCATAGAAGGATTCAGTCTGTGTTTTAGTTTTGTCATCTTAATTAGATAATTATTTATTTGATAGGCTATATATTTAGAATAGGCCTATTTAATTTATTCTTTTTTTATTTATATAATTTTATTCTGATTTTCTCTGTTCTCAGAAGCGCTTGCTGGTGCGTGATAATTTGAAGATGTGTGAATCCAGTTTTTGTTGTTGCTCTGTAGGCTGCTGTTTGCACGTTAAAATAAAATATTTGTTTGTATTTTTTTATGTATCATCACAGATACTTGGCCATTCTATTTTTATTTAATACTAATTTATTATTCTAATTTGATCAGTTAATGGTTAATGTTCGGTTAACGAGCAGCAGTTGTCGGTCAGGAAAATTAACCGAAATGAAGATGTTAACCGAAAAAGATGTGCTTAACCACGTTTATCGTGGTTTGCATTATGTACTTGTAAGTATTGTGATAATACAAAAACAAATAATTGTGTGATATTATATTACAATTTTATCTTTTGTGCTTTAATATTTTGTAAAATGCAGTTTATTTCTGTGAATACATTTTCATCATTATTACCACAGTCTTCAGTGTCACATGATCCTTCAGAAATCATTCTAATATGCTGATTTGCAGCTCAAGAAACATTTTATCAATGTTGAAAACAGTTGTGCTGCCCAATATTTTTGTGGAATCCGTGATACTTTTTTTTTTTTTTTTGAAATAGAAAACTTTTTGTAACATTAAAAAAGTAATTTTTTAGTGATTTATTCATTTATTTATTTATTAGTTTTCAATTCAATCCTTGTTGAATAGGAGTTTGAAGTTCATAAAACTTGCTGAACTTTGAACATTAGATTATGGTTTGCTTGTCACTGGATCTTTCTCAGTTTATTTTTTTAAAATATACTTTACCAAACAAATCTTATGATAAATAGATGCTCATTTGTGTATGTAAATGGTTTGACGGCATTTATGTCTGTTTGTCCAGAAAGTCTCACAGGAGCGTCTCTAGATTTCAATCTTCTGTTTGGTTACTATGTTGGATGCGACCACTGATACATTAAAAATAACTTGTATTATTAATGTGTCTCTAGTTTCATCCAACACTGTCATTACACAGATCATGGTTTTATGTTTCCTTTATAATTCAGATGATGTTTCGTTTGCAACAAAATCAAAGTGAATTAAATCAAAAATACAAATCTGTGATTCAACAAAACCTGGTTCTCTGATATTCACCTGAATCTCGTTTCCACAGGGTTTTTAATAACTGAGGGAATGGCAAATGGACAAGAAGGTAAGAAACATTCATTTTAGTTAAACCTTTGTTCTGTTCTGTCTGAACTGACAAATATAAATGTACTTAACGTAGCTCTGAAATTAAGCTTTGACACATTTTGATGTCCTTTTTTACTTTAAAATATAATACACCACCTTTGCCCCTTCATTTTAAACATCTGTGGTATTTTTGCACCCTTAATCCTTAATTTTTGACCCTGTGCTTGATGAGAATAAAATGATTGACTTCTTGCTGGCCTTAAAACTTTTTCCAGAGAACGCAGCACTATGGGGCGAAACTAGTGAGTCATCAAATTATGGAAACTGGCTACCTACACATGCTATTGATGGAGTGTTGACCACCTGGGCCCACACCAAATTAGAGACCGACCCGTGGTGGAGAGTGGATCTACTGAAAGTATACAGAGTGAACAGAGTCACCATCACCAATAGAAATGACTTTGCTGATAGGATTAACGGGGCAGTGATTCGCGTTGGGAACGTTCCTGATGTTTACAGCAACACCATGTGAGGATTTCTTTGACTGTCATTATTAATACTGACTGCAGATGAACACAATCCGATAACAGATGATCCTTCTGTCTGTAGATGTGCTGTGATTTCTACTCTTGCGGCCGGTGCCACGGCCACTTTCTCTTGCGGTGGGATGGAGGGACGTTATGTGACTGTTCATCTTCCTGGAGATGACAAGTTTCTTACCCTTGCTGAAGTTGGAGTCTATGGGTATTTGGCAGGTAATTTATTATTGTAGAGGACTTTTCAATATTGAATGTAATACGTTGTATTTTGATTGTGCTTGGTTACATATAGATATAAATTTAGGGTGACACCAGCGGGATGAGGGACTTGCGGTAAACGTCAGCTTGTATCATTAACCACAAGGAGGAGGGAAAATGTTAGTGTGGTAACCTAAGTAAAAAAATGTGTTAATGCATTATTGCATTAATTGTGTTAATTTTTTAATCATGTTGAAGATGGATTATTGAAGATGGAGAGATTGGTTTAAAAGATGGCCTTTCCACCAGGTTGTTGATATACTAATGGTATAATGAAGTAGCGGCCTCTAATTATTGTGAATGCCGTTGTGAGTAACATTGTTAGACACAATGTCATTGTTTAATTTCGTTTGGTGACAGAAACGATGTGCTGCTACTCAAGTTTTTATCAACTATATTCCTTGCCTCCACTGTTGCTCTCAAATCTGTAGAAACTTATTTCCGCCACAGAATGACTACGTATTGCAATTTCAAAGTTATTTCTCTGAATTCTGTTTTCAACTTGCAAGTCTCTTTTTTTGTTTTTTTGTTTCCGCTACAGATTAAAACAAATAAAGTAACTCACTTTTTCTCACAATTCCAACTTTTCTTTTAGAATTACGAGTAGTGGTCGACCGATATATCCCCAAGGCATTTTTCAAATATCGGCATTGGCCGATAAGTTTTCCTATTTGGCCGATGGGTTTGAGATGCGTTTGACTTTTATTTTGACGTTGCTGAGAACAGCAGCACACAGTGCTCACATTCTCCCTCCTTCACTGTTGTCATTAGCAGTTCTGTCTAATACAGATAAAGTCTGTCTGATAGTCAGAACTGTTAAACAAAGGAATTAAAATGTATACAAAAAAGTATTATAACGATTGCTTTTATATTATTAGTGATATAAAGGCATGTTATATAAAATTATACTTTCTCGTTTGCCATCATTCAGAATATACGCATTTATATCATTTAAACAAATCTTTGAATGACCAATGAACATTTAATTTCACAAACCTTGCAAACTTAGTCGAATCCAGCTGTGAGATCTTGTGAAGTGTGCATTGTATGCTGCATGATCGCGTGTGCTCAGTGAGGAGGACCGACTGGAGACGTGCGATCGACAAACTAAACGCATGATTTCAAACTATGCTGCGCTTTATGCATTTGCCCACTGTCATATTCATGTCATTTTCACTGTGTGCTGTATGTAAAATGAGCGTTACCTTGGCTTTATCTGAATATGATTCCCAATGCACACAAACTTCCCAGAATACTGAGTGCCCTGTTGGTTACAGTGTTTCCTTTTTAATTATATTTTCATTAAATATTTATTAATTTTTGAAAAATACTTTGTCATCTAAAGTATAAGTATGTTTATTTTACATATTTACTTTTTAATCCATTTTCAAATGATTTAAAATTTCTTAAATATTAATTAAAATAAATAAAATTGTATCGACTTTATATCGGCTATCGGCCACCCCGCTTTCCAAGATATCGGGATCGGCTGTCAAAAAAACAATATCGGTCAACCACTAACTACGCGTTAACATCTCAAAATTATGATTTTTTTTTTTCTGTTGGAGAAATAAGCTTCCATAGAAATCATGCGCTTGTTCGAATTGTGCATAAACGTGGGTCATGACAGGTTTTATTCATTTTCAAGGAAATCGTGCACTAGGAGGAGCTGTTATACAATCATCGACATCTGGGAGCTGGTTTGCTGAAAAGGCCATTGATGGTGATCGAGGTCTCCAGGAGATATATACAGGATGCTCCTCAACCTTAAGTGAGACTAACCCATGGTGGAGGCTAGATCTGCATGAGGTTTACCGAATTAGTAAAGTGATTGTCACTAATAGAAAAGACTGCTGTGAAGGACGAATAAACGGAGCGGAGATCCGGATTGGAAACTCTTTGGAAAACAACGGCAGCAGCAATCCCATGTGAGAACTTTGAGGTTGAAAAAATATGAGAGATCCAGCACAAATGTGTATGTGAAGATACAACACTATCTTTATCTCTATCTGTTTCTCTGATGTGCTGTCTCTATCTGTCTGTAGATGTGCTGTTATTCCTGCTATTCCAGCAGGTGAGTCCTACAGCTACTCATGTAATGGGATGGAGGGACGTTTCGTGATTGTTTATATTCCTGGAGTTTGGAAGATTCTCACTCTCTGTGAGGTTGAAGCCTACGGGTATTTGGCAGGTGATTCATTGTTGTAGAGCAATATATTCAATGCTGTACATAAATATATATATTTCCTGTAATATCATCCCAAACCTAAAATGCACTTGAAAGGGACACAAAATCATAATTTTTGTAATTCTGTTTGGTGATGGTTATTGATGCAGAAATGACTGACTTCACCTCCAGCCATTGTTCACTAATAACTTTCCCCTTTGGTACAAGCTTTGTGCATCAAGATGCATCATGATATTTTTTTTCATACATTTTCTAGAAAATCTGGCAGTAGCTGGTTCTGCTATACAGTCATCAACATCTGGGGACTGGTTTGCTGAAAAAGCTATTGATCGAGGTCTTCAGCAGTTATATACGGGATGCTCCTCAACTCTCAATGAGATTAACCCATGGTGGAGGTTGGATCTGCGTCATATTTACCGAGTTAACAGAGTGGTCGTCACTAACAGAAAAGACTGTTGTGCAGAACGAATAAATGGAGCTGAGATTCGCATCGGAAACTCTTTGGAGAACAACGGCAGCAGCAATCCCATGTGAGAAACTTCAGGTTGAAAGAACATGAGACATCAAGCACAAATTGATGCACAATTGATGCAATGTATATTGATGCAGATGTGACAGTATTTTTATGTCTCTCACATGTTTCTCTGTCTGTAGATGTGCTGTTATTCCTGCTATTCCAGCAGGTGAATCTTACAGCTACTCATGTAATGGGATGGATGGACGTTATGTGAATCTGATCATTCCTGGAGACATGAAAATGCTCACTCTGTGTGAAGTGAAGGTCTATGGAGAAGGTATTACACAGTCATAATAAATGAAAACTCAAGTAAATTATGTGCACAGTCCAAACAACTTTTCTACTATTTCAGTGTTAATTGAAGCAGATGTTATATTATTTACATGAATGACTGTATTCGTTTAGGTCCTGTTTTAAAAAGATCATTTGTAAAAGTGCAGTTTAACTCCAGCAAGGATTTGACCGAGTCTACAATGAGAGAAAACGTTCTGAAACAGGTGTGAGAAAGAAAGAAATCCAACCCTCATTATCACTGTAAAATACCAGACTTCATATTCTTGAAGTTGAGATGCATAATGAAATGCAGTGAAAGCCTTAAATGTCTTTGTGGACATTTTAAGAGTTGCTGTAATTAATTTAGAATGCATTTGTGTATTTATATTTTGATTGGTTTTACCAGTCGCAGAGCTTCTTTTAAACATGAAGATTTGAGTGCATCATAATATTCAGACTTAAATCATTTTAGTATTAACATGTTATTTCAGTTGGGATCTGCTCTAGCTGACAGAGGATTCACAAATGTGACACTGCGTTGGTCTCAAACCCCTAAACGGGTGATCCAGAAAGTGAATGCTGCCAAAGGTGAGTCTGTTCTCACAACTGTACAATAACTTATGAAATAAGGAATGATTATAAAAACCATGTGATGTAATAAACAAAAATGTTTTATTTACAGGTCGTTGTAGTAAGGAAAATTAATACTCTGGAAACACTGCCTTTAATTCACTAATTTCACATTCATTTAAGACAATGATTTTCATTCTAAATATACTGACTGAAATTTCTTCACGAGTTTACAATGTAAAGATTTTAAAGCACTTCTGCTTACCCCTGATGCTGCTTTCTTTATGAGCTATAAAACATCTTGTGTAACAGCGTATTGTCCACAAATAGAGATAAATAGCCATAAATAGAATGAAAGTAATTAAATGTCATTCACACAAACAAACAAACAAACAAACATGTCATTAAACTTAATGTGACAGTTGTGTATATTCATTGTAATATCTACATATTGTACATTTAATTGTTTTGATGTTCTTGTATTAAATTCCCTGCCGTTTAATGCTGTCGCACCTTTGGAACTGTAATAAAATGAACAATCCCACAGGAATGGAGAGAGAACAAGGCATGGGTGGGGAATGATTTGAAACTGTATAGACTTTAATCAGGGTAGCGCCATATTTAATTTTTGACAGGAATGAAAACAATACTGTGTGGGTTAGAAGTATGGCACTTTCAATGCATTGTGCTGTTGTTTAACAACATAGCGATTATTCAGCTGACGAAATGGCTTTCCCAGAAAAAAGTAGAAAAAACTCCATGAAACAGTTTTACAAGTGGAGTGTTGGCATGAAAAATACATGATCTCGCATTTTTATACAGTGCGTGCCATTGTAAAAATTGTCGAGACCTCAGTCTTGTTATCATCCGCGTTAAATTCAATATGGCGTCTAGGGATATACTGGTATCAAATTTTCATGTTGCGATTAATTGCTAATGCTTTTATCACGGTATACGGCATTATCATGGTGTTTGTCATAATACTGTATAACAGGTTTAATAACTTTTTTTTCTTATAACAAAATATCTGAACATTTAAATACAATAAAGCAATACACACACACAAAAAATGTATAAAGTTAAATATTTTACACAGATTAAAGTGCAAAAGAATTAAAAGACCAATAGGTATCACTTTACAGTAAAATCTCATTAGTTAACCTTAGTTAATGCATTAACATTATCAATGAGCAAAAGCTACATTTGCTACAGAAGTTATAAATCTTTGTTAAAAATAATACAACTCTTAGTTCATGTTAGCTTGGGTTGATTTTTAAAAAAAAAAAAAAAAGTTTGTAATTATTTTGATTTTAACAACTTGTTATTAAATATTTGAATTAGCTAAGATTAATGAATGTTTAGAAGAATTTTTCATTGGGAGTTTGTTAACTAATGAATTAACTAATGCTAACTAATGAAGCCCTAATGTAAAGTGTGACCAAACAATGAAGAATCAAAACACTTTAAACAATATCTAGGGCATGTTGTAGTCCAGATTAAAATGTTTAAAAAGTTTTAAAATAAATAGCCTATTGAGTCTAAATATTAAAGTATTTGATGAACACCACTGCGAATACAAAAATCTGAATGGCTATTTAAATCATTTAAATACCTTATAGAAAGTAGCGCAGCTGCTTTGTTTACGGGTTTCCGGGGTAACGGCTGTATTGCTGCTGTTCAGCGCCCTCTGCTGTCAGAGAGAGAATGTGCGCTTTCATTCAGAGCGTCTCTCACGCGCTCCGCCACGCGCTTCTCATCTGGAGCTTGTTTACATCAGAGAGCACACGCGTCTTCGATGCAGCTTAATGGGAAAAGTATTCTTAAAATACATTCAAAATTCGGAATATTTTTTAATAAATAATTATTTTTGGTATTTTGAAGTGCCCACGATAACAATACCTTGCATAATCATTATCGTGATATATCACATTACCGAATACCGGCACATGTCTAAATTGGCGTCTAACCTGGGCTCTATGATGTCAATCTTATACAGTATACATAACAGTACTGTGCAAAAGACTAGGCTGCTATTTTCACCAACAAAAAAAAAATGTTTTTAAGTCAGTTATTTCTATCTTTTGCTGTAGTGTGTCAGTAGGAAATATCAGTTTACATTTCCAAACATTCATTTGGCCATTAATTATTATAATCCAGTGAGATTTTTGTTTACTCCACACAGAGATCTGATCTGATCATCATCAGTCTGTCTGGAATGACATGAAGAAACAGAACAAACTGAGACAGACTAAATCCAGAAGAACTGTGGCAACGTCTCCAAGATGCTTCAATAAACCTACCTGCAAAGCTACAGTACTGTTAAGTTTTAGGCAATTGTGTAAAAATGCTGTAAAATGAGGATGCTTTCAGAAATAATGCCATAAATAGATTTTATTTATCAATTAACTAATATTAACTTAATCAAATCAACATTTGGTATGACCACACTTTGCGTTTAAAACAGCTTTTGTCTGAGGTACACTTGCACATAATTTTTCAGGGAGCTTTGCAGGAAGGTTTTTTCTTCAAGCGTCTTGGAGACACAGTTCTTCTGGATTTAGTCTGTCTCAGTTTGTTCTGTTTCTTCATATCATTCCAGACAGACTGATGATGATCAGATCAGATCTCTGTGTGGAGCACTGGCTGTTGTCAGAATCCTTGTGCCTACAAAAATCTCACTGGATTATTACAATTAATGGCAAAAATAATGCTTGGAAATGTAAACTGATATTTCCTACTGACATGCTACAGCAAAAGATAGAAATAACCGACTTAAAACCATTTTTTTTTTTTGTTGGTGAAAATACTAGTGGCCTATATTTGCATTTACATTTAGTAATTTAGCAGACACTTTTATTCAAAGTGACTTACAAATGAGGACAATGGAAATATATATGTATTGTGTGTGTGTGTTTTGTTTTTTTGCAAATATGATTTATTCTAATGCAATATTCTCATCGGTCTTCTATCAGCTGTGACAAGCTATAAATCTGCATGTTTATATATATAATATACATATATATATAGTTTTTTACCTTTATTGAGGGCATTTTCCCACTAATCTCATTAACTTTGATTTCAAATTCTTACATTTGATCTATAAATTCAATTATAATAATGTGATTGTTATTATCTATACGTTATCAAATTAAATCATTTACACTGAAAAATACAACTACATTAAATTATGAGATTCTTTTTAATTTTTATTTTTTTTTTTTTGAATATACAAACAAGAAATGATGGTGGAAATTATACTTCTCAACGAAATTAAAACGCCAGTAGTGTGCGTTTAATGAGTGAGTCATTGAGTCGTTCATTCAAACGATTCGTTCAAACGGCAGATTCATCAGATGTTTATGCATGAGCTAATGAAACTTTGACTCAACCGATTCGTTCAAAACACTGAATCATTCAGCAATGAATCGGATGGCTGCTTTGAGATGCGCTGTAGTTCCGCCTAAAATGTAAGTGACCTAATATTATTGTATTTGCTCATTGAACTGTTTATACTTGCATTTTGGTGTTTACATAGTTATTTTTGGTTAGTGATGTTTTAATCATGTTACTTGTCTGGCATTAATGAAACGTTAATGTCGAGCCCTGGAGTCTATGTGCCGGGGCTCAGCCCCGGACGGCCCCGGCCCAATTTAAACCCTGCAGGTGAGGATAAATACATATATTAACCAAATGGATCAGTGTTTAGGTTTGCCTTCATAATGAACTTCTGTCGGTTTTTATTATTATTATTATTAATTTTTAATTCCGTTCTCACTCCCATCTCAAGAATAACTCATTCTATTATTTAGAATAAATTTAACGTGCAAGGATGATACATATATATTTTTCCTAATAGTTTTCTTTACAAAAACTATATTATCAGAGAGGAGTAGTGCACTTTGTGTCAAAAATTTGATTTATTGCCCCTCATAAAATTCCACCCCCCACCCCCCTTACTGGACACCTGTTTGGACACCTGTTTGTACACCCCCACCCATCTAAACGGGTCCATCTGTTTTTATCCAGTCCAGCGATCCGAAGGAATTTATGACTGTTTTTTGGAAATGTGTTTTTGTGTGTGGGGATGTACAAACTGTTAAAACTATGTGCTTTAAACTTTAAATTGTGAAACGGTGTTAAATGGAATAAAGGGGAAGTTTTTATTAATTTTTTCACACACACATCAAGAAAAAACATCAAACATACGCGTAAAACGAGCAATAAAAATGACTGTTTTTCTTTGCAAGTTAAGAAGAGCTAGTGTTGTTCATTTAAAAACTAGTTAGAGTTTGACAAAGTAAATCTTACCACCTTCTAAAACAAAAATGTATCAGGAGCGTTCGTTAAACAATACGGCAGTTTTTCTGTTTCAATTTAAAACTAGTTAGAGTTTGTTATACGTTAAGTAAAGTAGCTACTGAACGACTTACCGTGAAAAAACAAAAATTATGAGATCGTTAAAACAACAGCATAAGATACTTTTCAAAATCTATGTTGCACTTTTAAAAAAAAAGCTAACGTATACAAAGTAGCTGAGCGACTTACCGCGGTGTAAAAGAAAAAAAAAGCATGAAGCGAACGTTAAGCAATAAGATACTTGTCAAAATCTTGTAACATTACACTTTAAAAGTTAGTTAAACAAAAGAAAAAGAACAGCGTAGGCCTATCTTGCAGTGATCTAAAACAAAAATATCAGACCGTTAAGTAAGCTACTCGTCAAAATCTTGTAAGATTACAATTTAAAAGCTAGCGTTTGTTACAAGTTAGAAAAGAAAAGCAGGGGAAAAAATAGCTGTGATCTAAAATAAATAAATAAATAAAAAGAGTAGACTATCTTACGCTGCTACATCCTCACAGGACCGTGTCAAACTCAGAATGAGCTCAGGAGCGCTGAGGTCAGACCACACCTACATCACCGCCCCTAACGCCAGAGGAGAGACCGACGCAAAGATTTAAAACAATTAAACAAAGTAATGTTTTAACATTAGAACGAACGTTATTTTTAATAAATCTTTTAAATTTCTTAATTAATGAAACCATTCAGCCTAAAACTTTTCACTTTAAAAATAGGTTAGCCTACACAAGTTTTCTTGTAAACATTCAACTCTAAGCCGTAGGAAAATGTTGTTTGTCTTGTTTTATTTTATTTAAGTAGCATGAATCCTTTATTTACACTTCTATTTTTGACAATCTTAAAACTTGCGGTGGGGCATATCAGTTTGAAGACGTATACACCATAGTTACAATATCAAGATGACTCAGAATGGTAACATCCGGGCCCCAGTCAAACCACACCTACAACCGTCCCCTACACCGGAGGAGAGACCGCGAAGACTTATTTTTAATAAATCTTTTAAATTTCTTAATTAATGAAACCATTCAGCCTAAAACTTTTCACTTTAAAAATAGGTTAGCCTATACAAGTTTTCTTCTAAACAATCACATCTAAGGCACAGGCTAGTTATTCACACTTAATTCACCTATTCCTTTAATCGACCTTTGATTTTTGTCAAGTTTAAGACTTCTGACGTGTTATATAACCCAGATGCCTCTAATCCGTAGGAAAAATGTTGTTTGTTTTATTTTATTTAAGTAGCATAAATCATTTAATGGGTCTTTGACCTTTGTCAAGTTTAAGACTTCTGGCGTGCTATATAACCCAGACTTTTTTTCACTTTAAGAATTGTTACACAACTTTTTCCTTATAAAAATCACCTCTAAGCCACAGGAAAAATGTTGTTTGTTTTGTTTTGTTTGATTTAATTTTATTTAGTTATTCACACTTAATATGGTTATTCCTTTAATCGGTCTTTTGGTTTTTTATCAATCTTAAAACTTGCGATGTGGTATAACAGTTAAAACGCACGTATGCGCGTACAAATATCTAACAGGAATGAAACCAAATGTTTTCGGTTCATACCGCGTAATAAATCAAGACAGGATTTCTCTTTGATTTTCTTGCAGTAAGACTTCTTATCAGTTGAAACAGACGTAGAAAGTGTAAACTTTTACAACATAACACGAAATACAAGATATCGCGGCTCACGCATCGCAATGAAACGAGAGAAGGTTTGAAGATGGCGTGCAGAATTTGTGGCGCTGTGCTATAGGGTAGCCTATCGGTTAAAACACATTCACGCAGCCTACAAATATTTAACAGGAATGAAACACATGTTTTTGTTTCATACCGCGTAATAAAATCAACACAGTATTCCTCTTTGATTTCTCGCCGTAACACTTGGGGTGTGTTATCTATCAGCTGAAACAGATGCACAACGTCTAAACTTTTACAACATACTACGAAATGCAAATATCTCGTCTCGCGCAGTGCAACGAAACAAGAACGCGATGGGCGTCTGGGATGAATGATTATGCGTTCATACCGCCGTACTGTTTTTCAAAAGATTGTAAAAACATCTAAATTAATTTTATGGGGTTGTTTTATAATTGTAATCTTGTGAGTTTGGAGGGATCTGGCGATTTGAACGGCGGTGTTGTGTCAGACAAAGTTCAGAGATCAAAACAGATATTTCTTCTAAGATGTTCACTGATTAAAGTATGTCCATTGCACCCTTCTTTTACAACATGCACCTGTGAGTGCGGCGGGGTCTTCCGGTCCTGGTGAACTTTTTGCCTAAAATTCAGTGATCAAAGGACACCATTTATGGCATGCACCTGCAAAGTTCAGTGACCGGTCAAAGGGTGTGTGGCCTTTTGAACCTTTTTACGACACATATCTGGTGAAGTTAAAACAAGATGACGAAAAGCAGCATGATGTTAAGTTTTGAAGTTAATCTTTCTAAAACCGCGATGCTCTAAAGCAAGGATTAGAAGTCCTCTGATGAATGCAAAGGTGGTTACAAAAATTTTTCTTTATGAATTAGACCTAAATTAGACTAAAAATTAGACGCCATAAGGTTGTCTGCAACAAAAGTACATCCTAAACAAGGTGCTACAAATGTCTCACAGAATCTTTACAGCAGATTAGACTTTCTTTTCCACTTTAAAAATGTTATTATTAACCGTGGGGGTTTAAATGCAGCATTATTTTTCACAGTATAATGTTTTATTTTATTAAAATAAAAACAACTGTGTCTTTATAGGTTTATTTTACTAAGATTTGATCAAATAGTTGACAGAACAAATAATTCAAATAGTTGATAAGTCCAATTTATCAACCCGCCTGATGTGTCTGACGGTTTGTGACAAATATCTTACTGATACAGATGTGTTAAGAGTTTAAGCGTGTGTAAAACACGTGCAAAGTTCAATATTACTGTTAAAAATAGTTTAATAAAGCACAAACACTCGCATAAAAAACAAACATACACACACACACACACACACACACGCACACACACACACACTAAAACAATCCCTGCAGTTAAACATTTAAACTTTTACGATGTCGCATAAAAACCTTTTACAAATAAAAACTTTTAGCATCACACTGGGTATCTCTACAAGACGATGGAAAGCAGTATGATTAAACGATGTAACTTTTGTTTTAACAAATAAGTTAAGTTTTGTAGATTTTAGATCTTTCACACCTAAAACCATGATGAGGATCAGAAGTTGTCAAATGATCCTCTGATGAATGCAATGCGCTTACAGAGATTTTTCTTTATGAATTAGATCTAAAATAGACTAAAATTAGCTGTTGTAATGTTGTTTACAACAAAAGAGCGTCTTAAACAAGGTGCAAAAAATGTCTCATCTTTACAACAGATTAGACTTTCTTTCTCACTTGAAAAATGGTATTATTAACCATGCTGTTTAAAATACAACATATTTATTTTTTCACACTATAATGTTTTATTTTATTAAAATAAAAACAACAGGGTCTTTATAGTTTTATTTTACTACGATTTGATCAAATAATTGATATAAGAAACAATCAAATATTTGACAAGTCCATCTTATCACCCAAGCTGATGTGTCTTACGGTTTGTGATGACATTAATATCTTACTGAAACAGATGTGTTAAGATGTTACGTATGTGTCAAATGTGTGTAAAGTTCAATATTACTGTTAAAAATAATTTAAAAGGCCATTTTTAACTTTCATATAGGATTCACAACCACACTCAGTTGCTTTTTGTGTAACAGACCCCCCCCCCCAGGACAGATGAAAATAGAATGTATGAAAGACTTTTCTTTTAAGATATTATAATGACAGACTAAAAACTTTAGGTTGATTAAAACAACCGGGGTTGTGCATTTCTCTTGAATATGTATACAGTAACCAGTGAGTACATGAAACATTATTGTGCGCTTGTAGGATGCCTGTAGTTTGTAGTTAATCACATCTTTAACCTAAAACATTTTTCATTCAAACTAGCTCACGCACGTAGCTTTCTCAGACACCCCACAAACTGCCAACAACATTCTTAAGTTTGTTTTATCATTTACCTGCAGCTGAAACCCTATAATGAAATTATTTATGCATTATTACAAGTATGGATGATGAAAGAGGTCATTAACTTGTTTAACACTAAAAATGTGAACAATATCACTTAAGACTAGTTTGACAAACAAGGGTACGCTCATAAAACAAGCCTGGACCCAATTTGAAGCATTCTAACAAGAAGTACAACCATTGCAGAAAATGTATTATAGCACCGCAGTAAGATGTGTGATTGGCCACCTTATCAGATGTTCAACATATTATTACAAGGTCCCCTGCTTACCTAGTTTATGATGAAACTAGAAAATACAGGCGTGAGCTAACAGTCATTAAAAATACTGGTAACGTTCAATTAGATGAAGACATGCAGAGGTAGCGAACACAACAAACTTGGGGTCGTGAAGCAAACTGTCTTAACACAACACACGTTCTCCAGAATGGTGCTGATGGCGGGTTCATAATTTCACGACGAAGACAGACTGAATATTCAGATAGCAGATGGGACTGACTGACTTTTTCTTAAGATTTGATTTCAAGAACACACAACCGAATCCTAATGCTATTTCACGAAATAACACAACAACGGTTGCTCCGTTTCAACATATACATGTCAAGTATGTTTTACCATGAGTATATCGTATTCTTCGTATATATATTTGTTTAGGCTAAATACGTTTTAACAATTATTTTTGTTTTTGTTTTTACAAAGATGTTAAATTGAAGGCGTGTGACTAATACCTCATTCAAACGTCGCGGACTTTCAGGTCTGTGAACTACAATACCCAGCATGCACCTCAGACTTCAAACATGGCCGTCGGGGATCCATATCCCAAAATGCTCATAAGTGACAGAGCTCTAAATCTTCGGACTTCTGATTATACGCACGCTCAGATACCCTATATAAAAAGACTCGCATTTCTACACTTTTTGTGAAGAATACGCGTCTTCCGTGTTGTGATGTTACAACCCTTTAGTTGTTTATTTATTTATTTATTTATTTATTTGTACGATCTCTGTTAGTGATGCAAAGTCTGATTCATTTCCGCGAATCGATTCTTTCCCACAGTTCGGTTCAACGAACCGGTTCATCGTCTCCTTAAGTCGTCTCGCGGTGATGTCAGTGTACATCTGTTTTCTAACAACTCAGGGTTATTTTATATCAGTGAAACATCCAAATAAATTTAACCGTGTGAATGCGTATCGTCTTTTGTTCATTTAACCTGATGATGTTTGTGGTCACGGTTTCATTCATCGATCCTTCATGTCGGGTACGAGTCACGACCGAAGGATATCGAATAGCCTACACATAAACGTGGATGTGTTCTACATCTCTAAAGTATAAGCCTGTAGAAAGAATAAACCAATAAACCTTATAAACCCGTTGATTTGGCTTAACAACTTTAAAATATAATCTGCATGCGCGATAAACCACACTCTTAAAAATCGATAACGCAGGTAATATGTGTAAAAGGACTGATAACATATTAACGTGATGTTTTGGTTCGTGTCTTACACAACTGTGCGTTACTGAACGTTTTATTAAGTTTTAATATAAAAGATAATAGTTTGCTAACAATTTAGATGCTTTTATTATGAAATCACACAAAGAACCGCTGAAGTACGTACTGTTTGTTAACATGGAATTAGTTGAAATAATACTATGTGCTCATTTAACTGCTTTATTTACAGTATGCTGAATATTACACTCTTAAACAGGAACATTAAAACATTTCAAACTTGTTAAACGACCACTTCAATACATTCCTCTTATGAAAATGCTTTATAAAACATTTATCAAATACTATAAAACTCATATCCGTTAAGCGCTGTCAAATAGAATCTTGTCTGCAAGTTCACAACATGTGAATTACCAACAAGTTCTCAAACAGAAACATACTTACACCAAACTTGAAAATATGTTCAAAACACATAAATATCCATCACGCATATAGTTCATACACCGATCTAACGCATTCTGCACACCTTAAAACGATACATTCAATCAAAAACCTAGCCAAAAGACAGACAGACAGACAAAACCTCAATGATAGCTGAGATGGATCGAGACACAGATGTCACGTAGTTAATTCATTGAAAGGTGCACGTTTTTGACCATTTTAGATGGTCTGCTCCAGCACACAGACACATGTTTTAGGTATTCATCTGACCAAAAGGTTTGATCCTGGGGAAACACGCACAACAGCGGCTGTGCTTCGTCATGATTGTCTTTATAATTGATCCACATTTATTAAAACAATACGGCATGAAGTTACTGTATTCAACAGCACAGTCCCTTGAAATATTGTAGTATATCTTTTTTTCCTTCTAAATATCTAAACACGTATTTAGCTTAAATATTAGTTGTTGAGTGTTTACAAAGTTGTCATGCCTGTTGTTGAATTTTATAACATATATTTCACCAAACCTAAAGGACCGAAAATAGGTTTAGCATAAGTCCGCATTTCAGCTGTTAGCCTGAAAATGCAAGTGAGCTGAGATTATCACTGAGATAATCTACACAATGTGAAACCAACTCACGGTTACATTAGAGTTTTGGATTTTAGTTTATGTTGAATATTGTTTGTTACTGTTTCACAGGTTTAACACCTCATTACTTGAAGACACGCGCCGTATAAATCACAAAGTTTTCCACTGTAGTAGTCCGACTCTGAAACCAGACCAAAAAATTAGCTCGAGACTTAGTTGTAGCAGTATGAAAATTGTTGTGTGTTTTTATCTTTCTATGATTTGTTCGCTCTTTCTGTTTGAATTTGTTTACCGCAGTTTCGCCTCCCTTATCTTATTTTCCCACCTAATTGTAATTGTTAGGCCTACGCTTATGGCGTTATACGCTTTGGATCGTTAGCATAATCTTTGTTCATATAAGTCGATATTTCTGCGAATTTGGTTGATTTAATAAAATATTGCGTCTTCATTCGAGACATTTACTTTACATTATTATATTGTAACAGATATAAGATACAAGATCGTTTCTTATTAAATATTAATTATTATTAAATTGATAACAAACAAAAAACTTATCTAGGCGTGACCTATGAATCTTCCGTTATCTATGTCTTCCTGGCGACAACCCACCCCACCCTGTACACCACTCAACAGGTTGAGGGTGGGTCCGAACGCTAAAACCAAGGAAAACTGACCTGATAAACTCAGTTACGGCGTTGCTACCAGGTTTGAAAGTGCAGACGGCGGAGCTACTGTAAGATCTTGTCAAACGTTATCTACAGTTATCTACATGGATCGACAGAATCAGCTTCAAGAAACCAATTCGTCTGAGCCTGACGCGTTCTACAGTTTTTCAATTAATAAGACTTCGTCGGATCTGAACCATAAACCGGAAATTGAAACTGAAAGTCAAATTCCACAGGACCTCGCGGATTAAAACAGTCAATCAAGATTCTAGGAAACGGCGACAACGCTCTATATCGGTTAGGGGACAAAATGTATCTCTTGGAAAGAACTGAATTCTGAAAAAGTCTCTGACGCAGCGCAAAAGCTAATGGATCGTGACTGGAGTTCCGGCGATGCTGCGGATGAGCAACTGGAGTGCGACTGCGGTACGGGAAAAACGTGTTTTGTAAAAGACGTCATAGACCCCATGTTTAAACTACATTACAGAGGACAAATGATCGGTCTGATGCATAAGATCATCGCGGCGGCGTGCGATCCAAATCACGATCGTACGGGAGACACCAAACGCGAAACAAATCTCAAAAACGAAATGAAAATTGTAAGAAGCCTGAAATATCCGTGGCCTGATTTGACTAGCATGTTTCTCACCAGCAGAGAGCCGGCCTGTGAAATTACCAGAAAGATTTTGGATGTGATGTCTGAATGTGAGGATGAGATGGACATTCACGAGGTTCTCTGTCTGTGTACGTCTGTAACAGATCTATGCGTGTTGTTGGCTGCAAAAAACTGCGATTCTATGACGCGTGAAATTGTTGCATCGCTGATTGATTTTATATTTGAGAAAAACATGTTTGTCTGCAGAGATTTCCTTTTCTGGCTAGACCATCGGTTTAATGTCGTTACTACTGTTCGTTTGTAAATTTGATCATTTTCTTCACTACTTCAATGTATGAATGTATACTCAACGATATATTGTTGAAATAAAAGGATGTCTCAACTCGTTATTCTGTTCTCTGACTTCATAACGTCTTTATTTAAAACATTTAGCAAGCTTTTATCCGAAGCGACTTACAAATGAGGAAATGTTGAGGGGGGGTGAGCGATGTGACGAGTTTATCAGGTCAGTTTTCCTTGGTTTTAGCGTTCGGACCCACCCTCAACCTGTTGAGTGGTGTACAGGGTGGGGTGGGTTGTCGCCAGGAAGACATAGATAACGGAAGATTCATAGGTCACGCCTAGATAAGTTTTTTGTTTGTTATCAATTTAATAATAATTAATATTTAATAAGAAACGATCTTGTATCTTATATCTGTTACAATATAATAATGTAAAGTAAATGTCTCGAATGAAGACGCAATATTTTATTAAATCAACCAAATTCGCAGAAATATCGATTTATATGAACAAAGATTATGCTAACGATCCAAAGCGTATAACGCCATAAGCGTAGGCCTAACAATTACAATTAGGTGGGAAAATAAGATAAGGGAGGCGAAACTGCGGTAAACAAATTCAAACAGAAAGAGCGAACAAATCATAGAAAGATAAAAACACACAACAATTTTCATACTGCTACAACTAAGTCTCGAGCTAATTTTTTGGTCTGGTTTCAGAGTCGGACTACTACAGTGGAAAACTTTGTGATTTATACGGCGCGTGTCTTCAAGTAATGAGGTGTTAAACCTGTGAAACAGTAACAAACAATATTCAACATAAACTAAAATCCAAAACTCTAATGTAACCGTGAGTTGGTTTCACATTGTGTAGATTATCTCAGTGATAATCTCAGCTCACTTGCATTTTCAGGCTAACAGCTGAAATGCGGACTTATGCTAAACCTATTTTCGGTCCTTTAGGTTTGGTGAAATATATGTTATAAAATTCAACAACAGGCATGACAACTTTGTAAACACTCAACAACTAATATTTAAGCTAAATACGTGTTTAGATATTTAGAAGGAAAAAAAGATATACTACAATATTTCAAGGGACTGTGCTGTTGAATACAGTAACTTCATGCCGTATTGTTTTAATAAATGTGGATCAATTATAAAGACAATCATGACGAAGCACGGCCGCTGTTGTGCGTGTTTCCCCAGGATCAAACCTTTTGGTCAGATGAATACCTAAAACATGTGTCTGTGTGCTGGAGCAGACCATCTAAAATGGTCAAAAACGTGCACCTTTCAATGAATTAACTACGTGACATCTGTGTCTCGATCCATCTCAGCTATCATTGAGGTTTTGTCTGTCTGTCTGTCTTTTGGCTAGGTTTTTGATTGAATGTATCGTTTTAAGGTGTGCAGAATGCGTTAGATCGGTGTATGAACTATATGCGTGATGGATATTTATGTGTTTTGAACATATTTTCAAGTTTGGTGTAAGTATGTTTCTGTTTGAGAACTTGTTGGTAATTCACATGTTGTGAACTTGCAGACAAGATTCTATTTGACAGCGCTTAACGGATATGAGTTTTATAGTATTTGATAAATGTTTTATAAAGCATTTTCATAAGAGGAATGTATTGAAGTGGTCGTTTAACAAGTTTGAAATGTTTTAATGTTCCTGTTTAAGAGTGTAATATTCAGCATACTGTAAATAAAGCAGTTAAATGAGCACATAGTATTATTTCAACTAATTCCATGTTAACAAACAGTACGTACTTCAGCGGTTCTTTGTGTGATTTCATAATAAAAGCATCTAAATTGTTAGCAAACTATTATCTTTTATATTAAAACTTAATAAAAACGTTCAGTAACGCACAGTTGTGTAAGACACGAACCAAAACATCACGTTAATATGTTATCAGTCCTTTTACACATATTACCTGCGTTATCGATTTTTAAGAGTGTGGTTTATCGCGCATGCAGATTATATTTTAAAGTTGTTAAGCCAAATCAACGGGTTTATAAGGTTTATTGGTTTATTCTTTCTACAGGCTTATACTTTAGAGATGTAGAACACATCCACGTTTATGTGTAGGCTATTCGATATCCTTCGGTCGTGACTCGTACCCGACATGAAGGATCGATGAATGAAACCGTGACCACAAACATCATCAGGTTAAATGAACAAAAGACGATACGCATTCACACGGTTAAATTTATTTGGATGTTTCACTGATATAAAATAACCCTGAGTTGTTAGAAAACAGATGTACACTGACATCACCGCGAGACGACTTAAGGAGACGATGAACCGGTTCGTTGAACCGAACTGTGGGAAAGAATCGATTCGCGGAAATGAATCAGACTTTGCATCACTAACAGAGATCGTACAAATAAATAAATAAATAAATAAATAAACAACTAAAGGGTTGTAACATCACAACACGGAAGACGCGTATTCTTCACAAAAAGTGTAGAAATGCGAGTCTTTTTATATAGGGTATCTGAGCGTGCGTATAATCAGAAGTCCGAAGATTTAGAGCTCTGTCACGTATGAGCATTTTGGGATATGGATCCCCGACGGCCATGTTTGAAGTCTGAGGTGCATGCTGGGTATTGTAGTTCACAGACCTGAAAGTCCGCGACGTTTGAATGAGGTATTAGTCACACGCCTTCAATTTAACATCTTTGTAAAAACAAAAACAAAAATAATTGTTAAAACGTATTTAGCCTAAACAAATATATATACGAAGAATACGATATACTCATGGTAAAACATACTTGACATGTATATGTTGAAACGGAGCAACCGTTGTTGTGTTATTTCGTGAAATAGCATTAGGATTCGGTTGTGTGTTCTTGAAATCAAATCTTAAGAAAAAGTCAGTCAGTCCCATCTGCTATCTGAATATTCAGTCTGTCTTCGTCGTGAAATTATGAACCCGCCATCAGCACCATTCTGGAGAACGTGTGTTGTGTTAAGACAGTTTGCTTCACGACCCCAAGTTTGTTGTGTTCGCTACCTCTGCATGTCTTCATCTAATTGAACGTTACCAGTATTTTTAATGACTGTTAGCTCACGCCTGTATTTTCTAGTTTCATCATAAACTAGGTAAGCAGGGGACCTTGTAATAATATGTTGAACATCTGATAAGGTGGTCAATCACACATCTTACTGCGGTGCTATAATACATTTTCTGCAATGGTTGTACTTCTTGTTAGAATGCTTCAAATTGGGTCCAGGTTTGTTTTATGAGCGTACCCTTGTTTGTCAAACTAGTCTTAAGTGATATTGTTCACATTTTTAGTGTTAAACAAGTTAATGACCTCTTTCATCATCCATACTTGTAATAATGCATAAATAATTTCATTATAGGGTTTCAGCTGCAGGTAAATGATAAAACAAACTTAAGAATGTTGTTGGCAGTTTGTGGGGTGTCTGAGAAAGCTACGTGCGTGAGCTAGTTTGAATGAAAAATGTTTTAGGTTAAAGATGTGATTAACTACAAACTACAGGCATCCTACAAGCGCACAATAATGTTTCATGTACTCACTGGTTACTGTATACATATTCAAGAGAAATGCACAACCCCGGTTGTTTTAATCAACCTAAAGTTTTTAGTCTGTCATTATAATATCTTAAAAGAAAAGTCTTTCATACATTCTATTTTCATCTGTCCTGGGGGGGGGGTCTGTTACACAAAAAGCAACTGAGTGTGGTTGTGAATCCTATATGAAAGTTAAAAATGGCCTTTTAAATTATTTTTAACAGTAATATTGAACTTTACACACATTTGACACATACGTAACATCTTAACACATCTGTTTCAGTAAGATATTAATGTCATCACAAACCGTAAGACACATCAGCTTGGGTGATAAGATGGACTTGTCAAATATTTGATTGTTTCTTATATCAATTATTTGATCAAATCGTAGTAAAATAAAACTATAAAGACCCTGTTGTTTTTATTTTAATAAAATAAAACATTATAGTGTGAAAAAATAAATATGTTGTATTTTAAACAGCATGGTTAATAATACCATTTTTCAAGTGAGAAAGAAAGTCTAATCTGTTGTAAAGATGAGACATTTTTTGCACCTTGTTTAAGACGCTCTTTTGTTGTAAACAACATTACAACAGCTAATTTTAGTCTATTTTAGATCTAATTCATAAAGAAAAATCTCTGTAAGCGCATTGCATTCATCAGAGGATCATTTGACAACTTCTGATCCTCATCATGGTTTTAGGTGTGAAAGATCTAAAATCTACAAAACTTAACTTATTTGTTAAAACAAAAGTTACATCGTTTAATCATACTGCTTTCCATCGTCTTGTAGAGATACCCAGTGTGATGCTAAAAGTTTTTATTTGTAAAAGGTTTTTATGCGACATCGTAAAAGTTTAAATGTTTAACTGCAGGGATTGTTTTAGTGTGTGTGTGTGTGCGTGTGTGTGTGTGTGTGTGTGTGTGTGTGTGTGTGTGTATGTTTGTTTTTTATGCGAGTGTTTGTGCTTTATTAAACTATTTTTAACAGTAATATTGAACTTTGCACGTGTTTTACACACGCTTAAACTCTTAACACATCTGTATCAGTAAGATATTTGTCACAAACCGTCAGACACATCAGGCGGGTTGATAAATTGGACTTATCAACTATTTGAATTATTTGTTCTGTCAACTATTTGATCAAATCTTAGTAAAATAAACCTATAAAGACACAGTTGTTTTTATTTTAATAAAATAAAACATTATACTGTGAAAAATAATGCTGCATTTAAACCCCCACGGTTAATAATAACATTTTTAAAGTGGAAAAGAAAGTCTAATCTGCTGTAAAGATTCTGTGAGACATTTGTAGCACCTTGTTTAGGATGTACTTTTGTTGCAGACAACCTTATGGCGTCTAATTTTTAGTCTAATTTAGGTCTAATTCATAAAGAAAAATTTTTGTAACCACCTTTGCATTCATCAGAGGACTTCTAATCCTTGCTTTAGAGCATCGCGGTTTTAGAAAGATTAACTTCAAAACTTAACATCATGCTGCTTTTCGTCATCTTGTTTTAACTTCACCAGATATGTGTCGTAAAAAGGTTCAAAAGGCCACACACCCTTTGACCGGTCACTGAACTTTGCAGGTGCATGCCATAAATGGTGTCCTTTGATCACTGAATTTTAGGCAAAAAGTTCACCAGGACCGGAAGACCCCGCCGCACTCACAGGTGCATGTTGTAAAAGAAGGGTGCAATGGACATACTTTAATCAGTGAACATCTTAGAAGAAATATCTGTTTTGATCTCTGAACTTTGTCTGACACAACACCGCCGTTCAAATCGCCAGATCCCTCCAAACTCACAAGATTACAATTATAAAACAACCCCATAAAATTAATTTAGATGTTTTTACAATCTTTTGAAAAACAGTACGGCGGTATGAACGCATAATCATTCATCCCAGACGCCCATCGCGTTCTTGTTTCGTTGCACTGCGCGAGACGAGATATTTGCATTTCGTAGTATGTTGTAAAAGTTTAGACGTTGTGCATCTGTTTCAGCTGATAGATAACACACCCCAAGTGTTACGGCGAGAAATCAAAGAGGAATACTGTGTTGATTTTATTACGCGGTATGAAACAAAAACATGTGTTTCATTCCTGTTAAATATTTGTAGGCTGCGTGAATGTGTTTTAACCGATAGGCTACCCTATAGCACAGCGCCACAAATTCTGCACGCCATCTTCAAACCTTCTCTCGTTTCATTGCGATGCGTGAGCCGCGATATCTTGTATTTCGTGTTATGTTGTAAAAGTTTACACTTTCTACGTCTGTTTCAACTGATAAGAAGTCTTACTGCAAGAAAATCAAAGAGAAATCCTGTCTTGATTTATTACGCGGTATGAACCGAAAACATTTGGTTTCATTCCTGTTAGATATTTGTACGCGCATACGTGCGTTTTAACTGTTATACCACATCGCAAGTTTTAAGATTGATAAAAAACCAAAAGACCGATTAAAGGAATAACCATATTAAGTGTGAATAACTAAATAAAATTAAATCAAACAAAACAAAACAAACAACATTTTTCCTGTGGCTTAGAGGTGATTTTTATAAGGAAAAAGTTGTGTAACAATTCTTAAAGTGAAAAAAAGTCTGGGTTATATAGCACGCCAGAAGTCTTAAACTTGACAAAGGTCAAAGACCCATTAAATGATTTATGCTACTTAAATAAAATAAAACAAACAACATTTTTCCTACGGATTAGAGGCATCTGGGTTATATAACACGTCAGAAGTCTTAAACTTGACAAAAATCAAAGGTCGATTAAAGGAATAGGTGAATTAAGTGTGAATAACTAGCCTGTGCCTTAGATGTGATTGTTTAGAAGAAAACTTGTATAGGCTAACCTATTTTTAAAGTGAAAAGTTTTAGGCTGAATGGTTTCATTAATTAAGAAATTTAAAAGATTTATTAAAAATAAGTCTTCGCGGTCTCTCCTCCGGTGTAGGGGACGGTTGTAGGTGTGGTTTGACTGGGGCCCGGATGTTACCATTCTGAGTCATCTTGATATTGTAACTATGGTGTATACGTCTTCAAACTGATATGCCCCACCGCAAGTTTTAAGATTGTCAAAAATAGAAGTGTAAATAAAGGATTCATGCTACTTAAATAAAATAAAACAAGACAAACAACATTTTCCTACGGCTTAGAGTTGAATGTTTACAAGAAAACTTGTGTAGGCTAACCTATTTTTAAAGTGAAAAGTTTTAGGCTGAATGGTTTCATTAATTAAGAAATTTAAAAGATTTATTAAAAATAACGTTCGTTCTAATGTTAAAACATTACTTTGTTTAATTGTTTTAAATCTTTGCGTCGGTCTCTCCTCTGGCGTTAGGGGCGGTGATGTAGGTGTGGTCTGACCTCAGCGCTCCTGAGCTCATTCTGAGTTTGACACGGTCCTGTGAGGATGTAGCAGCGTAAGATAGTCTACTCTTTTTATTTATTTATTTATTTTAGATCACAGCTATTTTTTCCCCTGCTTTTCTTTTCTAACTTGTAACAAACGCTAGCTTTTAAATTGTAATCTTACAAGATTTTGACGAGTAGCTTACTTAACGGTCTGATATTTTTGTTTTAGATCACTGCAAGATAGGCCTACGCTGTTCTTTTTCTTTTGTTTAACTAACTTTTAAAGTGTAATGTTACAAGATTTTGACAAGTATCTTATTGCTTAACGTTCGCTTCATGCTTTTTTTTTCTTTTACACCGCGGTAAGTCGCTCAGCTACTTTGTATACGTTAGCTTTTTTTTAAAAGTGCAACATAGATTTTGAAAAGTATCTTATGCTGTTGTTTTAACGATCTCATAATTTTTGTTTTTTCACGGTAAGTCGTTCAGTAGCTACTTTACTTAACGTATAACAAACTCTAACTAGTTTTAAATTGAAACAGAAAAACTGCCGTATTGTTTAACGAACGCTCCTGATACATTTTTGTTTTAGAAGGTGGTAAGATTTACTTTGTCAAACTCTAACTAGTTTTTAAATGAACAACACTAGCTCTTCTTAACTTGCAAAGAAAAACAGTCATTTTTATTGCTCGTTTTACGCGTATGTTTGATGTTTTTTCTTGATGTGTGTGTGAAAAAATTAATAAAAACTTCCCCTTTATTCCATTTAACACCGTTTCACAATTTAAAGTTTAAAGCACATAGTTTTAACAGTTTGTACATCCCCACACACAAAAACACATTTCCAAAAACAGTCATAAATTCCTTCGGATCGCTGGACTGGATAAAAACAGATGGACCCGTTTAGATGGGTGGGGGTGTACAAACAGGTGTCCAAACAGGTGTCCAGTAAGGGGGGTGGGGGGTGGAATTTTATGAGGGGCAATAAATCAAATTTTTGACACAAAGTGCACTACTCCTCTCTATTATCCATTAAGAGAAAACATTATAATCTCACTCAAAAGTTAATAGTAAGAGTTAAGTTACAGTTTTTGAAATAAATAATAAGCACACGTAAAAATTGTAAACATCTATATGAAATTTATTTCTAAAATCTGAATACTTTTTTTTATTATTATTTTAAATTCAACACATTGTGAAAGTTCTGTCATTTATTATTATTATTTTTTTAATATATATATATATATATATATATATATACATATATATATTTTTTTTTTTTGTAGCCTACAGTAATCTGTTAGGGAGTACATTAATTGATTGTTAACTATGTTGTGATTTGCAGTGTTTTTATGATTTCACTTTAAATATACAGTACCTTGCGAAAGTATTCACACCCCTTCCTTTTTTCACATTTTTTATGTTGCTGCTTTGTTAAACTGCTTTAAATTACCCCCCCCCCCCCCCCCCCCCCCCCGTCTACACTCCCTACACCATAATGACAAAGCAAAAACAGAATTGTCACAACTTAAAAATATTTAAAAAAAAAAAAAAACTGAAATAAGTACATTGCGTAAGTATTCATACCCTTAACTCTTTCTTTCTGTATGTGTGTGGTTTGCTTAGTTTGTTGTATGTTAGCTGTAGTTTCATTTATTAAATTCCATATACTCGCAATCGATTGCCTCTGTGTGCTGCTTACAGTTCGGAGTCACTGAATGTTGATCTTGCTACATGCCAAGTTACTGCTAGTACTGTATAAAGTAGGAAAGTTATTCTTTCTTGGCCAGGAAAATAATCTTTCCTTGAACTGATAAATGATTATGATTATATGTCTGCTCGGTGGACAGATTAAATAATTGGAATATTGATTCTGTTACAGTTAATTCTAATATCTGATCTAAATGTTAATAATGAATTATAACCAGTTATAATTACTTATATATTTCCCTTTTGTATCACAATGCATTGTTTCTAACATATCTGCATCGGTAAAACCACATTATATATATATATATATATATATATATATTATTAGTAGATGCACTATACTTTTATTATTTAGAAACTGAACAATAATTTGTGACCAATTTTGTATGTAGATTGACTTCTCCTCTCTAAATTGTTAATTAAGTATGTTCTCTCATTGTTACGGCTTTCCTGTAAGCCGTTGTCGCTGATAACAGGAGTGAGCACGTATTTAACGCGTCCAAGCAGAATGTCTTTATTTTGTGCAAGCGAATAAACAAAGCATAAATCTTTGTGTCTCCTTCCTTCGTGGTCATAAACACATAAAGTTGATATCTTATACACAGCACATACCCACATACTGCACAATCCACGTTCTTGCAAGTTACCCTTTAGCACGGTCAAAAACCGTGTGCTTTCCCCATTACCAACGCCACCCGGCTCATTACACAGGTGCTCTAATTAAACTATGGTTTAGCGCCACACAGTGGACAACAAAATTTCTACAATACAAAAAATGGCTCCTACCCAGATAGCAAAATTCCTGAGGCCCAGATCCGGCCCACACCTGACACTTTCATCTGGCCCACATACCGTGTGGAATGATGGCACTTGGGCGGTCCGCTCCTGTTTGCCAGATTTGGGACACAAGTAAGCCAAAGGAAGGCCTAATGTCAGCCATGAATAAACCAAATAAAGCAGAACTGGCCCAAACCTGGGCCACATTGATTTTAATTCTGGCCCAGATCCGGCCCAGACCCAACACCTTGCTCCGGCCCACATACCATGAAGAATGATTGCACTTGACCAGATACGGTTCAATATACCTAGGCCACATTTGCGGCATCATATGCGGGCCACTTTAGTCTCACAGCGACATTAGCCAGTGCTTACCATGCCACATCTTTGCCAAAACTGGTCCAGATACGGTTTAGGATAACTGGGCCACATTTGTGGCATCATATGCGGGCCACTTTAGGCTCACAGCCACATTAGCCAGTGCTTACTGTGCCATATCTTTGCCAAAACTGGCCTAGATATGTTTTAATATACCTGGGCCACATTTGCGGCATCATATTCGGGCTACTTTAAGCTCATAGCCACATTAGCCAGTGCTTACCATGCCACATCTTTGCCAAAACTGGTCCAGATACGGTTTAGGATAACTGGGCCACATTTGTGGCATCATATGCGGGCCACTTTAGGCTCACAGCCACATTAGCCAGTGCCTATTGTGCCATATCTTTGCCAAAACTGGCCCAGATACGGTTTAATATACCTAGGCCACATTTGCGGCATCATATGCGGGCCACTTTAGTCTCACAGCGACATTAGCCAGTGCTTACCATGCCATATCTTTGCCAAAACTGGTCCAGATACGGTTTAGGATAACTGGGCCACATTTGTGGCATCATATGCGGGCCACTTTAGTCTCACAGCAACATTAGCCAGTGCTTACTGTGCCATATCTTTTCCAAAACTGGCCCAAATACGGTTTAATATACCTGGGCCACATTTGCTGAAACATACACTGCCCTCCAAAAGTTTGGAAACACCCCTGGCAAAGTCAAGTCAAGTCACCTTTATTTATATAGCGCTTTTAACAATACAGATTGTGTCAAAGCACTTAACTATCAAATTGGAGGATAGAGTGTCAGTAATATATAATAATAAGATTAAACACTCAATTTTCAGTTAAAGGCATTTCATTATTGAATTCAGAGATGTCATTGTCTAGCTCAGTTTAGTTTAAATAGTATCTATGAAATCAAATTGATGATAATCGTTAGAAATTAAGTGTCCCCAACTGAGCAAGCCAGAGGCGACAGCGGCAAGGAACCAAAACTCCCTCTGTGACAGAATGGAGAAAAAAACCTTGGGAGAAACCAGGCTCAGTCGGGGGGCCAGCTCTCCTCTGGCCAGGATATTATTGTTTATTTATTTTTTTACTTATTAATTAAATTTTAAATGTATAAATGTATTATATTTCTATTGTGCAAAGTGTGGTTTTGGATGATATCAGCATAAATCCTTTTGGTATAGCATAACATTTTTTGGTGCAAATACATTAAAGTAACTTGACATTATCATTGAAGACCAGCAATAATAATTTTCATTTTGATTACATAATAATGGCAATATATACATGTCAAAGTCAGACATGCCCCTTTGCCAGCTGTGATGCCTGGTTACTGGTATAAACTTGACCTAGGTTTTTAAAAGATTTTTGGGTCAGCACACCTTAATAGCTTCAACAATTGATTGCCAATTAAGCAGCTCGGATGCCCAGATTATGCAGAGCTGTAATAGCTGCTAATGGTGGATATTTTGATGAATCTAAAATTTAAGTATTTTCTATGTATAAACTGTTTATGTAATAAAATATGTTTTCGTAGTTTGTGTTGTCCCATATCAGTGTAAAATTATCACAAATTAAAAAGGATTCATGCCAATATTGTCCAAAACCCCACTTTTCTAGGGCGTTTCCAAACTTTTGGAGGGCAGTGTATGTGGGCCACATTTGGTTTATACTCTGATTAGCCTTTGCCGATTGTGCCACATTTTTGCCAAATGTGGCCCACATTTGGTTGCCACTATTTGGGCCTTATTCACTATTTACCACATGGGCCACTTTAGGGTCACATTCAGATTACACATTACCGTGAACACCGCATCTTTGCCTACAGAGGCCCACATGTGATTTGATACCTTTGGGCCATTTTTGCTGTAAAAGCTGAAAAAGATGTGTGCCAGTATTAGGTACGTGCATTTGGTCTTAAAGAGACAGTAGCCTATAAATACCTGCTTCTATCTGCTATATTTACGTTATGCAGTGAAGAGCACTATTGTATTATTTTACAATTAATTATTACATTTCTGCACCTGAATACTAGTGTTACTGACTTTATTAGTAACTTTGTTGTATTCATCGACGCTAGTAATTTGTGTAATTTTTCTTGTTTTATTACTGACATTATTAGTTCAGCTAGTAGTTTTTGCTGTAGTATAGAAGTACTTAAAGTAAACTTTCAGTAATAAATGAAAAGCAAACCTTAGTGTTTGGGGCCCTGGGCTGCAGCCCATGTTGCCCATTAGGATAACGCGGCCCTGGGCATGGTAAAATGGCTTTACAAAGCACTGACAGCACTTTTAAACAATGGTGTTGAGCATTATCAAATTTAGAGGCTACGATAGGCAGCGAATCAGGCTGTGATTGATTGCTGTAATTTTATAAACAAATGTGGAAAATTAAAAATGTAGAAAAAAATTCAAGCCGTGTCATCTTAAATTCCAGTGCAGTAAAGCTGAAAAAAGGTACAAATGTTGTCACTGGGGCTGTGAGAGAGCCCTAACCACGCCCCCTAGTGGCACGTAGCATAAGCATTTTAAAATGTCACAAAGTGAAACTGAAACGTTTCATATCGGATTTTGAGCTTGAAAATAAGTGCATTTCTATTAAAATACAAATATTATGTTCACTTACTAGTTACTTTACTAGTTACTCCTTTGATTAAACAAGTTAGGTGGGAATCCCTCTCCTGTTTCTCTTATCAGAAACACACAACTCCATCTTGGCTGCACTGCACCTGAATCCGTTGAGCGTCCCATATTCTTGTATGGGGCGGTACCTTTTCAAAAGTTCAAAAGTTCCTAAAAGGTACAAAAGTGTACCTTTTGAAAAGGTATCACCCCAGTGACAATGTTTGTACCTTTTTTTCTGAGAGTAGTTACTGCAGCTCTGCACATCTCCTTCGTTTTTATAGATCGGTACCAGTATGCTGTTTCTCCACTCTTCAGGCATGCTCTCACATTCCAAGATTTTATAAAACGACCTGGTTACTGCCATCTCTTAATCTTTTTATTAGCTGCCTTCACTTCATCCTCACTAATCCCCATGCACTTCCTGATTCACTATTGCCAAATCAACCATCCTTCTATCTCTTTCATTTTCTACATTCATCAGTTCCTCAGAATACTCTATCCACCTTCTCAGCACATTTCCAATTGCATCCTTTGTCATCCTCACCTGTAGCACATCCTTCCCAGCTCTAGCCCTCTGTCTAGACAATCGATACAGGTCCTTATCCCCTTCCTCAGTGTCAGACTTCTCATACAGCTTGTCATATGCCTCTTCCTTAGCCTTCGCCACCTCTTTCTTTGTCTTGCCCCACACATCATTATAAGACTCTTGGTCTTTGTTTGATTTGAGGCACCTGAATTTGGTCCTGCGATAGAGTCTATGAAATCTAAAATGAGTTGTGGCTAATTTTTGTTTTGTTTTGTTTTATTTTTTTGATGAATCAGTTGTAATTAAGGTCTTTAAGGGTTGTAAGGTGAGATAACACTGGACTGCATTTAATTAAGGTCTGTGCTGAGGAACTGGCCCCAGTGTTTTGTAATATTTTACAAAGATCAGTTGCCATCCCGAGAGTCCCTAAACTGTGGAAACAAGCTACTGTGAGGTGTTGAAGACGCAACAGCAACTCTACTAAATATGGTACTGAAGCACTTGGAGGATAGTAAAACACGTTTGTTAAGCTTTTAATTCATTACAACTTTGTATTTTATCAGATAAGTTAATTACTAATTTTGGCCTCGATTTAAATTTAGTGGGTTGGGTATTAGACTTTTTTTTAACTTGAACTCTGAGATTGAGAGTAAATGGTAGTCTTTCAGCCCCCTTGATAACATCTACAGTAGGGTGTACATTTTAGGACATCCTTAGACCTCAGTCAAATGACGAAAAGGCATCATGCCTCAGATTAAAAGGCTTCAGGTATCAGGAAAAACAACATCAGGTGTCAGGTCTCGTACAATTAGGCATCGGGCAAAGGACGAAAAGGCTTTGGGCAAAATGCAGGGGCGATTCTAGGATTTTTTTTAATGGGGTGGCACAAGGGGGACCAAGAACCAGCCAGGGGGGGCCCATAGGAAAAGTCATGTGCCCCAACACAAGTGGGATGACATAACAGTGGCACTGCACAAGTGCCTGGACAACTCATCTCTCTTTTTATAAATAAAAACCACTGAACAGACAATACTTGTTCTCAACTTTTATTGTCCAAACAGACAGTGTGTGTATGTGTGTGTGTATGTGTGTCTAGTGAACTTTTAGTAAAACATTTTCATGTTCTGACTTTCACCTGTTGCTGCAGATAGATGGCTCTCTGGCTGGCTCTTGGCCCTGCCGGGTGGATTGGCTCTGACCTGCACTGCACTGTATCTACCTGTCTTTGACATGGTTCCTTCTTGAAGAAACCTTGAATGTATTGCTGCAGTTGTCCCCTTTTCATTTTTTATACAAAATTCTGTCTAAAAAAAAAAACAAAAAAAAAACAAAAAAAAAAAAACAAAAAACAAAACTTAATCTTCAATATTACACAATAACTTAATCATCAATATTACACAAATAGTATATTTAATAGCCATATTCTCATCTGATTAAAGACAAAATCATTTAAATGTGAAGCTGTTCTTGGACATTGCAAACGAAAATAATAATAATAATAAAAAAAATACAAGACTACCACGGAAAAACGTTAGTTTATTCAATACAAACAGGTGTTTACTATTCTACATCTTAAAATCCCAAGTGTGTGAACGCTAACATTATTAAAACCCCACATTTTAGCATTTACCACGTTACTGCAGACTATTTGGGAAAGTGTTTTTGCCTTTAATCTTTGAAACAAAAGGAAGAAACGTAACATAACGATTTCTATTTTAAGCGGTGCAGGTGCATCGCGGCAACACAAATAAGTACAAACTCTAAGGAGCTTATATAGGCCTATACAGGCCAATAATTATAATTTAATACTTAGAATGAACAGAGACGTGGTCTGCAGCCTGCGAAATCGCGCTTCTCCTGTTTGAGCTGTGCAATTGACAGCATCCAATAGTGTTGAGCATTGTGAAATTGACAGCACTCTAATCCAATGGCATCGTATACGGGAAATAATTGGCAGCGAACCAGATAGTGAGTATGTGTGTTCTGTTTCAAGCGGCACTATGCTGCTGATTAGCGTATGACATCTGCGGCAGCGCGTGAGATTTTAAATGCACCCGAACTGCTCCAGCACCATAGATGTTATACTCTGTTTTTAATTATACTCAATTAAAACTGTAAGAAAATATACATCAAGTAGCCTACTGCTTAACTTTAGCTCTCTCTCTCTCTCTCTCTCTCTCTCTCTCTCTCTCTCTCTCTCAATTAGGCTACATATAAATATATAAAATGAATGCCATAAATAGATAAACTATATAGCACACACACAGAATCATTTGGGGCGGGAGATAATTGAAGGATGACGTTGAAGGGATAAAATCCAACAGAAGAATGAATGAATAAATAAATAAATAAATAAATAAATAAAAAACTTAGCCTTAATGTACTTTATAGTAGAAAATAAGTTGTAATTATAATCGAATGCGTTATTGTCACAGTTTCTTCATGTTGAATACTGTAAAGCAGCTGTTTTAAAGTATTCTGTTGTATAAATTGTTATATAAATATGCCTAAACGTGACCAAACATTTATTTTGTTACTGAGCACATAAAACTCCGCTCTCAGCAGCAAGGACGGCGCTGGGATGATCACTAACTGCTCTGGTCACATATTTCGAACTTCTTATTACCCCTAAACGAAGAATGAAAAAGAAATTATAGAAATGAATATTATCGTTATATTATTATTATTTTTTCTGAGACCTGAAGCCTTTTAGTCTGAGGCATGATGCCTTTTCGTCATATGACTGAGGTCTAAGGATGTCCTAAAATGTACACCGTAGTACATGTTCTCCTCAAGGCTGTTTTTTTATTTATTTATTTTTTTATTTTATTATCTTTTATTGCATTGCATACGTTTCATTGTTAATGAAGTATTCACATCCCTTCATTTTTTTCATGTTTTATGTTGCTGCCTTATGTTAAACTGCTTTAAATTGCTTTTTTCCACATTAATCTACACTTCATGCACACTAATGGCAAAGTAACAGGTTTTTAATATCTTTGTAAATTTATTAAAAATAAATGTAAATGATTCCATTGCATAAGTATTCATACCCTTATCTGGGACAGTTTAAATTTAGTTCACCTGTGGCAAATTCAGTTGAATGGGTATGATTTGGAAAAGCACACACATCTTAATAAAAGGTCTAACAGCTGATAATGCATTTCAGAGCAAAAACCAAGCATTGAGGTCAAAAACTGCCTGTAGTGCTCAGAAATAGGATTGCATCAAATCACACATCTGGGGAAGAGTTCAGAAAAATAATCTGCTATATTGAAGGTTCACAGAAGCATGTAGTCTCCATTACCCTTAATGTAAGATGTTTGAAACAACCAAGACTCTTCCTAGAGCTGGCTTCCTGGCCAAACTGAACAATTGATGGAGAAGGGCTTTGATTAGAGTGGTGACCAGGAACCTGATGGCCACTCTAGGTGAGCTCTAGATGAACTTCAATTCTAAACATCATGTCTGAAGGAAGCCAGCTCTGCTCATCACCTGCAGAGTAGCATCCCAAAAGTAAAGTGTGGTGGTAGCAGGTTCATGCTTTGTGGCTGTTTTTCAGCAGCAGGGACTGAAGGACTCGTCAGAGTAGAAGACAAGCTCAATGCACCAATTTGTTTTTAGATAGCCTTAATGAAAACCCAGTCCAGAGCATTCAGAAGCTCAGACTGGGCAGAAGGTTCACCTCCTAACAGGACAATGACCCTAAGCACACAGCAAGAGTGGCTCATAGACAACTCTGGGTTCAAGCCTAGGCTCTGGCTGGGTCACTCAAGGACATCCACAATCAAATATTTCTGGAGAAACCTGAAAATGTGCGTCTGCCCCATCCAACCTGACAGAGCTTGAGAGGTGAGGAGGTGAGGAGAAGAATGGCAGATAATTGCCAAATGCTGATGCGCAAAGCTTGTAGCATCATACACAAAAAGACTTGAGGCTGTAAAAGTGCTTCAGCTAAGTTCTAAGTTAAGGTTATGAATACTTATGCAATGTGCTTATTTCAGTTTTTTTTTTTTTTAATAAATTGATGAAGTTGTGACAATTCTGTTTTCTATTCTATTATGATTCTATTATGGTGTATGGAGTGTAGATTGATATGAAAAAAGTAATTTAAAGCAGTTTAACATAAGGCAGCAACATAACAAAACATGAAAAAAAAATGAAGGGGTATGAATACTTTCGCAAGGCACTGTATAACAACGGGTAGTTTTTAACATTTGCAGACAACACAGTTATTGTGAGTTTACCGGAAAACAATGAACTATGTCATGATCCAATAGTTGATGACTTTTTAAAATGGTGTGATGATGCCTGTTTGCAGCTTAATGTTTTTAGGACATATCTAATTTTAGAACAGAAACACATTCTTTCCAGGTTTCTTTTTTAAGGACAAGAAGGTAGAATGTGTGAAAAGTTATAAATATCTGGGGACAATTGTTGATGATAGGTTTGCATTTTGATGTGAACACAGAAGCATTGTGTAAAAAAGGACAGCAGTGCCTATATTGCCTAATAAAATTAAGATCATTTAAACGTGGATCACAAACCAGATTTCCATATCAGATCAGCCGATTTCAGGGATAACAACCACCACCGGTACTGCTGGCCAGGGTACTGGTGGAAACTGTGCTAGTGTTAATGCTGACTTATGCAAAATTCCAAAAACTCCATCTCAACCTGTAGTGCATAAGTATCTGTGCAAATGTTGAGTTGAGGACATAAAGTTTGCAAAAAAAATTGGATGTCACTAATGTGTTTTATTGCATTTATGGGCCATTCCACTGAATGGATGCCATTTCTGTCCCCAGGACATTATAGGTACAAACATGCATACAAATTAACTATAAAATACATTTTATTATTAAGCAAAGTGTCCTGCATATTAATCTAACTGCAAATTTAAGATAATTAAAAAAATATATTAAAAACTACCTAAAACACTGAAAATATAGCATTTGTACATGTCCCCAGTGTCTAATGCTACATTTTAACATTAAATATAATGTTTAAAATTCTTCAGTAATTATTTTTATTTTGCATTTTTTTGTGTACCTCCATATCCCATCTGTGCTTTGAATATATTTATTTCAAAAATAAATTTATACTATTTTGGATAAAATACACATTTTTAGTCGTGTCCCCAGGTTTTCACTCAATCCTGTTACCCTAACACATTTCCCCCTCTAAAAAAACTGGGAAAATACCACAAGACACATTTTCAGCATAATATTGCAACATCTGGATCTTCTGAAGGCAAAGAAATGATCGAAAGCATGTGGTCTTATTTTCTTTTCTGTATATTTGATGATATTGTAATGGTGGCTGGGTGTGTCATTATAAATACACTGTCCTGTTACCTAAATTATTTCTTAGATGTTACTTGTTTATTTTGAAAATACAAATCTTTGGTGATTCACTATAATTTTGCTGAGTATTCTCATAATATTAGCATGTACTCCATGTGGCTAGATTATATGTATTTGCTGATTTTATCCTAAAATCTCAATCCTGTTACTTTCAGTCCTGTTACTCATATACTAATATATCCCATACTTATATATAGTAACTGAGTAAAAGTAACAGGAGTGAGTAGTGTCATCAGATTTATTAATGTAAATATTAAGCTACATCCATATTAATCTAGACTGTAGGATATCAGAGCGAATCAGACAAATTAAGATTTGATCGGATTGGTGTTGAACAACCCAAAGAGCGAAATTCCAGAGAGGCCCAAGAAAACAGCACAACGTCATAAATCTGTACCCTGGCGCCTTGAGTCTGGAGGAAACCAACAAGCCTCTTTCACAGAACAGCTTGCAACATTCAAACAAAAGAACACTTATTGACAATTCTAATGAAGGAAGGAAACTGTCAAATTTGAGGCAAGTAATCAGGACTGATGGTCAAAGAGATGGCCGTCACATGTAAATCTGTGATCGAAATCATAGCTACAGACTTTCTTGGGCGGGTCTCCACATAGAAGAAAGATCAGACTGAAATTCTTTTGTCCACAGAGTCGCTTCCATATGCACCTAAAATCATCTTAAAAGGACTTATGAGCAACTAATGAACTCCATATTATGTATGTAACCCACACAATTGATGATCATGTTTTAATCACATATTATGTATGTCTTTTAATAACTAGGGAATAGTTTAATATTCATGTTTGGTATGTATGAGTTTGAAAAATCATGCTTTAAACGTTTTTTCCAATTGTTTCTTTGTCAAATGTATCATATTCTTGTTATAGAAATCCTGTCCAAAATTATACTCTGTAAGAACGGGAAAATTCGGACCATGTGACTGATAAGATAACATTTTAGATTTATGAATGGGGAGGAGAAACATACAACACCACGAGCCAAGATCATTTCTAATTGGTCAAGACCAGCATTAGGAGGTGTCTGAAAGCCGAGTTTAAATACTCAGGACACCATCAAATTGGGCTTCTTTTTGCTTTTGTTGCTCTTCCTCCTCTTCTTCTTCTCTTTTGCCACCGCGTTTTGACGCTGCTCTTTGAGCATTCTCTGGCCTACATGCCAGCTGCTACCACAATGAGAAGAAAAACCACCTAGTCTCGTTACATCCTTTTATACTTTTACTTTAATTTCTTGTCTTTCCGTGAGAGTTTCGTTAAGTTAAGTTTGCCGCAAAGTCCAGCTCCGACTGCACCCGCCCAAACTTCAACCAGACCAACTCCGCATCAAGAGCCAACGCCCAGACATCACTACGAAAGACCACTGAACTCAGCCAAATCAGCAAACTTAGGAAAACCCTTTTCTGCAAAGACAACGACAAAGGGAATCCCTTAAGGCAACACAAGCAAGTACAGCCTCCAGACTTTTGCTGAGTCGGTGCAGTTTAATATAAATTTTAGCCTCATTGAGAAACTCAATGCGAGGGTTAAATAAGTGATTGATGGTTCAGGTCTATGCAATTGCACATATTGCTGTAAACTTGGGATTTCACATTTTCATTCTTTAAACTCATCCTTTCCTCACTTTCTCTCTTTCTGCAACGTGTGAATGTGTGAATGCGTGTGTTCATGTGTTAGATTAGATTAGTTTACATGTCTTAGGTTTATATAAATAAAGTCTTATTTATATTGAAAAGAGAAGTATCTTGTGTTTTGTGCTTATAATTTAATGTCTTAATCTGTCGATCTTGCTACTGTGCTTATTAATAGTGTTTTCACCATATTTTCGATTTTAATATCCAGTGCAGAGTTGATGTTATGCGGCTCGTTCAGTGAATCGCAGGCCGATTCAGCGATCAGCCGTAAAACAGTGATTCTGTTCAAATTCCCTATAAAATCATAAATGATTCCCTTTGAGCTAAATTGACTTTGTTTCCCTTATATATTACGTATTTACATTTACAAGACAAACCATTTTTCTCAATGTTTTGGCCTTCTATCCACACTGCTTTTGCCCATAGAAAACCTATGGTTGTTCCTGCATTGTTGTTTTATATTACTTTCCTGCAAGTATGACAGAAAATGTATGATTTCTGTCCTGTGGCAATTATGTATTAGACTAATATATAGAATGGCGTTTGAGTGTGAGCTGCGCTATAAGAAAACAATATCCACAGAAAACTGAAAAGATATGCAAGTTTATTATATTTTATATCAAATTTAATATTTATCATTTTTTAGTTATTTAGCTCTTATAACCCGTCCTCTACCCCTAAACATAACCCTAACAAAAACCTATGCGGACCACTAGATTTAAATAGAAACACAATTTGGCCTTTTTTAGCAGTGAGGTCAGCTCACTAGTCAATGTTCAACACTTTCACTATATCGGTGCGGGCATTAATATCTCACGTGTAGTCAAACCTCTATACTAATATAATGGATACTCATTCCTGTTACCAGTTTCATTCCTGTTACGAAGTAGTTTTTTCTTTAAAAAATAAAGTTAAACCACTTTTTTAAATTAAGTTTGGTCCATAATGTTACGGAAGCAGACTTCACACAACGGGGTTAAAACAATTCAAATGGGTTTATTGAACAGCAGAGTAAAACAGATGGAGGGACTTGTAAGTAGATGATAAGTAAGTAGATGATAAGTTTTATGAGATATGGAGAGATGAGTCAATAACTGGATGGTCTTTGCCTTGACAGGAACTCGTGGATGCTGGAGGAACTACACACCTCACTGTAGATCTTGCACAGATTGGCGGGATGGTTCGGGAGGAGACTTGACACTGGAGAATGGAGGATTCGACGCTGGAGAGGACAAAGGAGGTAAGTATACAGACAGGTAGGTAACAGGTAAGACGCTGAGACAGCTTTAGGAGTCCACTTCGTTGGAACGAGACCAGACACTTGAGTGTTGTGAGATGTGTGGTTAAGTAGCAGTCTTGATGAAGGTGCTCATGAGGTGCAGGTGTGATCAATCAAGGAACAGGTGAGGGTGTGCACAGTGATTGGGAGTGAGTGAGACTGACCAATCTGTGACAGTACCTCCCCCTCCCGGAAGGCGCGTCCTGCGCCGTAACAATACCATCGGGGAGGGGGAAGGTGGGCTCCCTGGATGCCGGTGCAGAACAGGGACACTGGGGAGCCATGGCGGATCAGAGGACTCCGGCAGCCAAGGCGAGTCAGTGGAGTCCGACGGCCATGGCGGGTCAGGGGAGTCCCGTGGCCATGGCAGGACAGAAAGCTTAGACTGATGGGCCATAGTGACCCTGAACAAAGTCCCAAGCAGGGCCACTATGGCTACCAGGGCCACGGGTATATAGCTCCCCCTCCAAAATCTTTTTGGTGACCTTCAGAACCTCCATCCTCTGGAAGGAATCTGGTGGGCGCTCTGGAGGAGCGGGATATGGTGGGTACTCCGGAAGCGCGGAGATAGGAAGGCACCTTTGTGACGCAGGCACTGGGGGGCACTCTTGAGGCGCGGACACCTGGGGGTGCTCTGGAAGCGCGGATACCGGAGGGCGCTCTGGAGGAGCGGGCACTGTTAAGTGCTTCTGTGGGGTTAGCACAGGAACGTGCTTTGAGGCTGGTGTCGACACTGAACTGAACTGAGGATCAGGAACCCTCACCGGGCTGGACTGGGGATCAGGAGCCCTCTCTGGGCTGAACTGGGGATCAGGAGCCCTCTCTGGGCTGAACTGGGGATCAGGAGCCCTCTCTGGGCTCGACTCGGGAACTGGAGCCCCTCCTGGGCTCGACTCGGGAACTGGAGCCCCTCCTGGGCTCGACTCGGGAACTGGAGTCCAGGACATGCCCTCATACTCCACTAACAGTCCTAGTGGCACATCTGGAATTGCCGGCTGGCTCGAAAGTGGGGAGGCCATCGGGCTTGAATTGGCCGCGGGCAATGGACATGAGGGAGCCGCGGATGACGGCGTGCTGGTGGGGGCACAATCGGCAGCGGGCATGAAGGAGCCGCGGATGGCACCGTGTTTGCGGTGGCCGCGAGTGGCGGTGGGCATGAGGGAGCTGTGGATGGCGGCGTGCTTGCAGTGGGCGTGATCGGCAGAGGCCATGAGGGAGCCACGGAAGGTGGAGGGCTTGAATGAGGCAGGTTTGAGTGAGGAGCAGCCATGAGTTCTGGGCTGATGGCCAGATTGGTTCAGGGAACTGAGAACGGAGGGTGGAAAACAGATTTCAGTATTGACCGGACAGATGTTAAAGCAGGGTCTGCAACCTTAGCCCCCAGGTCAGCACTGTTCGAAACTCACTTCCGGGTTCGTGGAAACACAGGAGGACTGGTGTGGTTTGGACCACTGGCCAGGCATGTAGATTCTGGACCGATGGGTTTAACAGGTGGTGACTTCGGTGTGGCTGGTGGGCTGGAATCTGGAACTGGCGGGTCTTTCATTTCACCTACTTGATAAGATGAGCCGGCTATCCATAGAGCGAAATCCAGGTATTGAGACAAACACCAGTTGGGATCCCCTAACGGCATCAACATCTGAATTTCCACATCCAGCCCGACTCTGAAACCCTCCATTAGCGTGAGATCACTGCAGTAGGCTTGTTGACTGGTTGCTATAAACTCCTCCACGTACTCCTCCACACACCGTCCCTTTTGGAAGAGGAATATTGTGCATCCTCCAGAAAGATTGTCCTCTTCCCTGGGCCACACATTAAAGGAGGCTATTTCCAATTTCATCTTTGGTATTGGTCTGGTCTTCTGTTACGGAAGCAGACTTCACTCAAGGGGTTAATACAATTCAAATGGGTTTATTGAACAGCAGAGTAAAATAGATGGAGGGACTAGTAAGTAAATGATCAGTTTTACGAGATATGGAGAGATGAGTCAATAACTGGATGGTCTTTGCTTTGACAGGAACTCGTGGATGCTGGAGAAACTACACACCTCACTGTAGGTCTTGCACAGATTGACGGGATAGTTCGGGAGGAGACTTGACACTGGAGAATGGAGGATTCAACGCTGGAGAGAACACAGGAGGGAAGTATACAGACAGGAAGGTAACAGGTAAGATGCTGAGATAGCTTTAGGAGTCCACTTCGTTGGAACGAGACCAGATACTTGAGTGTTGTGAGGTGTGTGCTTAAGTAGCAGTCTTGATGAAGGTGCTCATGAGGTGCAGGTGTGATCAATCAAGGAACAGGTGAGGGTGTGCACAGTGATTGGGAGTGAGTGAGACTGACCGATCTGTGACACATAAATTATCCCATAGTTTAATAAATTGCATCATTAAAAAAATTTAAAAAATGGGTTTGTGTACTTTAGAAAAATACACCTTGTGTAGATAAATAGTGATTTTTTTTAATGATAAAAATTATATTTTTTTGATCATGAAACCAACAATTTCTTTAAAATAAACACCTGCCTGAGAGGGAAATGAAGGAATTTGTTGACATGAGAAAACAAGACTGATAAAAATGCATCTGTCTTCCACTTAAAAATTGTGTAAAAAATTAAATAAAGTTACCTGAGATGGACCAATACAGATTTTGAATAGTTAAATATGTGTATTACTAGATTCAGTCTTTAAAAAAGATGGAAAATGAATTTTTTTTGAAGAGTTTTGGAAGCAAATGGCGCCCTTTCAGTGGAATAGCCCTTATATAATTATTTGTTCATTCATTCATGCAATGATGCATGCTAGAACTTTTAAACTACACTAAGGTTAGAGAACACAAAAAGGACAGGCAAGTGTGATGGAAGGGTGGAGAGATGAGGTGTGTCTCGTGATTCACATTTAAATGCATCGTTAAAACTGATGTAATTCACACTCTCCATCTTAAGAGAAAGACAGACGCCTTTAATCAACCATGAAAAAGCTCTATAAGTGGCTGTGGATCTTACTGGGTAACGTACAACATTCATGTATCTGCTATTTTGCTATATTCGCACTACACTTTTATAATAACACCAAGTTTTCTGCAGTGTTTTCCTTTGTTCATGTCACGAATCCTGTCCGTGGCCTTCCGTCCACTTGCCACCAGAGGTCGCCCTCCAATTACATTGACTTTTACACCACACAGACTGTTACACATCACCCTGGACTACATTTCCCATGTTCCATTGCACTGATTGGACACAGCTGTAACCAATCACATGCTCATCTGAAAGCTATTACACACACTATATAACACCCACTCAGATCCTGCTCAGATCGCCGAGTATTGTTCTGCGTTTATCGCTCTCCAAGTGATAGCTGTTTTACGGAACCATTTCCCTGTCTTAGTTCCTAGTCTCAGTTCCTAGTTCTAGTCTTAGTCTAGTCTCGCTGTTTCTTGATTTCCTAGTTCCTGATTCTTGCCCGCGTATCTTGGATTAACCCTTCCCAGGTGAAAAAGAAATATATTTAAATTGTGCTTTTTCAGACACACTTAATATATTTATATTATACTATATTAAGTGCATATTAAATGTATTATTTTGAAACAACTTTAAATATATTAAGTGTATTTCAAGATATGTTTAAGTTCAATTTTAATATATTTGTAATATATTTAATATATTGAAATTGTGTTAAATTGGAACCACTTTAAGTACATTTAGTGCAATTTAAGTGTATTTCTTAAAATACATTTTAAACGTACTTTTAATACTTGATGAACTACAGGTAGAATATATTTGAAGCATCGTTTTAATGTGCTTCAAGTACATTTCAGTTGTATTTCAGCTCATTAGAAATGCATTAGCATTACACTACTACTATATTATATGTATTAGTATTATATTTTTCAGTATATACACACACGTACACTTTTATATCTAGAAAACTTTAATGTATTATATATTGTGTACATTACAAATATTCATAAAGTACATTAAAAAAGTACAGCAGTATATATACTTTGGTGAAAAACAAAAACATACTATTAAATGTATTAAAAATGTACTTGAAATACAAGTATGTTTATACTATATTTGTATTACTACAAACATTACATTTTAAAACATTTTAAAACAAGTACATTTTAAAACATTATACAAAAAACATTATAATAAATGAAAAAAACTGAAATGCTATGGAAGAGTCATCTTATCCATTTGTAGAACAAAAAAAAAATACTGAAAAACAAAATGCAGAAGTGAATAGATGTGTGTGTGTGTGTGTAAAGACTGAAGATGATAAAGTTCAAGCAACAGAATAGGGAGGGATGGAGGGGGTTTTGGAGGTGGACGAGGAGATGGCGTAGGGATGGTGAGAGGCAAAGGTGCGGGATGATGGCAGGATGTGGCGAAGGGATGGTGATGGGAGGATGGCGATGATGCCCTGGCGGCTTAGATGGAGTTTGGCACGTGGCACAGACCCAGAGCATCCCAGTGCTGACAAAACACGGCAGAGTCGAGGGAGGGAGGAGCCAAGATGTAGATGGTGTGGCTGCCGACATCTGGGGGCCAACTGATGGAGACAGAGCTGGTGGATCCGAAGGCACAGACGGAGGGCCGATGGAGCTGAGCGTTGTCGCAGGCTCCGGAGACCTGGGCACAGCCTAGTCGTCCTGGCATACAATATTTTGCACAAGTGCCTTGCAGCTTTAGAAAAAAACAAAACAGAAACAAAATTAGATAACAGATTTTTACATGAATGACTGAAAGGAAGCACAAATTAGCCACCTGGAATGGACACATTGCTAACATTTTTCTTCCAAGATTGACCGAATCACTCTCCATTAGGCCTGATTCAAAAATCTCTATAACAGAGGTGATATGATATTAAAATATACTTACTATTCCTTTGCTTGTCTCTGCACTCAGATTTCAGTTTGTCTTCAATAGCAGCTGATCTGAAAAACAACAAATGTTAATATTACTCACGGACAAAAAAAAAGGCAAGTTTGAACAAATATAAACACCAATCAACCAACACTACCACAGTTTGCTGATCAGCTCAAGACAAAGTAATCATATGTTCATAATCACGGTTTTTAAAAGATCATTAACCTCATTACAATGAAGCCAAATTGTTCAGGAAATTAGAAATAAATACACTTCATGTTGCAAATAAAAGAATGTTAATATTGTACATGTTATAATGACTAATTTTATTTTTTTATTTTTTTCTGCCAATGCATGTGTCAAAAACACGACTGGTACAGACAAATAACGTTAATTAAATAACTTACAAATCTTACCTGAAGTCACAGTGAGGTTCCAAAAGCCAGACGCCATAAACGCTTGCAGAAGCTGGTAAAAATAAGAACATACCACTATATTTTTTAATTAATTTCATAGTTCACCCAAAACAATTTGAATTCTGCCATCGCTCACCCTTAAGATGCTCCAAACCATCTAAGACTTTCGTTCATCTTCGAAAGAAAAGTTGAGATATTTTAATGAAATCTGAGAGATTTATGTCCCTCAGATGAAAAGATTCATCAAAGAATCCGTGTTCACGTTTCAAAAAGTTTATCGCAAAAAAAAATCGCCAAAGTAATCCATATGAATTGCGTGGTTTCCTCTAAGCGCCCTAAAGAGACACGATCGCTCTATAATACTGTTTATATTTAGACTTATATTCACATTCAAGGGACATTTGCACGCACATCATATTTGATTTACGATGCTCTCTGCTGCGAGCTCATTATCATACGAACCAATCAGAGCCGTTCAATGGCTCTGGAACCAATCAGGTTTAGTCAGAGTTGTTTGAATTTAAACACAAATAAATGTTTTTTTTTTAATTTTTTTTTTTTAATTTTTTTAATTTTTTTATTTCAGATATGATGTTGAAATCCTTGTGGGAATTTCAGAAATATATATTAGAAAATAAAGGCGTCAAGCTTGAACAAATTTATAAACCTAACTTATTACAATTAATGTATCATGTAATGAACAACAGCCTAATTAACCAAAGTAGTACAACCCATATTAAACAACATATTTTAAATATTGCAATGGTTAATAATATTTGACAAAGGTTTGTACATTGTAAATGTAAAAAATGTTTTTCAAAATATCATACTTTTCCAAATATTAAAATGATAAATACATAAATAGGCTATTTAAAATATAGCCATGTGTAGGCCTACTGTAATATACCTACTAAAAGTGTATTCATTTTGTTATGTTCTTACACAAAGTACACATAAAATATACGTAAGTAAGGGTAACATAAGTATGTTTTCTGTAAATACACGAAAACATCACTAAAAGTATGATTGTGTTTAGTATATTCCTTAAAAGTGTAACTAAGAATATATTTATTAACATAGTATTTCTACTATACTTTTTAGAAATATAGTAATAGTGTGTTTGTGTTTAGCATATTCCTTAAAAGTGTAATTAAGCATATGTTTATTACCAACATATTTCTAGTATACTTTTTTTTATAAATACATTAAAAGTATGCTTCTGTTTAGCATATTTCTTAGAAGTATAACTAAGCATATATTTAATACAAAAGTACTTCTAGTATACTTTTTAGAAATATATTAAAATGCAATTCAGTATATTTTTTAATGCACTTCAAATAAGCATGTTGGGAATACAAATGTATTATAAACATACTACTTGAATTTCAAGTATATTTTTAATACATTTAATACTACGTCTTTTTCACCTGGGTTTGCTTGGTGTTTCGGACTGTGTTTGCTCCTCTCCTGGACTATTGGTCATGTTTACGGATTACCTCTCTTATCAAGCCCTCTGGATAACGTTTGCTGTCGTCTGACTCTAGTCTGTTTAGGATTGCTCTTTTGCCTTGCCTGTGCCATACCTGTTTGCTGTTGTTCGACCCTGCCTGTGTTTTTGACCATGTTTATCAATAAAAGCTTGCACATGGATCCACACGCCTCTCGTCTCGTCGGCTCTGTAACAGAATACTCGACATCACAAGAATCCAGCAGCTTTTCTAATGTAAATGGACAATGGCTAGACATGGACACTACAAGATTACTATTAACCCTTAAACAAGGCAGACAATCACTGGAAAGCTATACTCAAGAGTTTTTAGCTACCGCTCATTATTCAAATCTCTCTGATTGGGTATTAATGGATTTTTTTTGTAATGGCATTAATCAACCACTTAAGTCTAAACTTCTCCATGAGGGTCCCGTTCATCGTTGATTGAGTTTTTGGATTATACACTGTTATCTGTTGGTTCCTCTTTTATTGTGGGTGTCATGGAGGAGGATCGCGACACCGCGTCTGTGGCTGAAATGGCAGACGCACCAGAGTGCACTCACATAATGGTGGCGACAGCGGAGCCTGTTCTCAAAATGGCGGCCACAACAACGCTCCGTCATGTCACAGCTGCCATTCATGAGTCAAGTCAAGTCACAGTTGACCGTCATGAGTCCAGTCAAGTCACAGTTGATCTTCATGAGTCCAGTCTAGTCACAGTTGACCGTCATGAGTCCAGTCAAGTCACAGTTGATCTTCATGAGTCCAGTCTAGTCACAGCTGCTCTTCATGAATCACGTCACCTCTCAGCTGATCTCCCAGAGTCAAGTCAAGTCACAGCTGATCATCCAGAGTCACGTCCAGAGTCACGTCATGTCACAGTAGATCGTCCAGAGTCACATCACGTGTCAGCTGATCATCCAGAGTCACATGTTTTAACAGATTCACTCATAAAATACCTACAAGGCGCATTTATTTATTATCACAATTTATTTACTACTTATTTATGCTAATACTTATCAGTATTTATGTTATATTATAGTAAAGTTTTGAAAAATCTGCATTTCCTGAATTTTTTGGAGTGGGGGGGAGAAATCTAAAATCTCGGCACCAACAGAGCCTGGGCCGGCCCTGGGCTCATGATTAATAAGTTGTTTGCATTCGCCCGAACTGAATTTGTAAAATCAAAAAGCGGACGGTGAAGGGTGCAGTTAGCGCAAGTCCCGCTTGCTGAGAAGCGGAGGATTCCGCTTGGTCTTAAAGCCTTCCACAAAAGGCTACGTTCACAAATAAAACTATGATTTGCGCAAAAAGAATCATTAGTTATCAGTTGTAAATTTGTTACTGATATGATCTGGTGAAAATAATAAAATGGGCTGCGAGAAAATAATAAATAAAAAGAGTCTAGGAACAGTATATTTCAACTCAGTGACATGACAACACCGGCCCTCACGGCCAAAAAAACAGACCGCCCCACCAGGAATCCTCCCGGTGCTCCCAATTAGCCAATCCGGGCCTGGTGTGTGCCATTGTAAACATTATGGGGCGGTTTCCCGGACAGAGATTAAGCCTAGTCCTAGACTAAAATGGCCATTTAAACCAGATTAACAGAAAGCTGATTTCTCTGTCATGGTCTTAAAATAGTCTCAGACTTAGTGTAGTCCATATTTTAATAAGACAATTTCCTGGAGGAAGACTAGAGCTTCAGGACTAAATTGGGGCTTAAATTAAACCTACCATTAGGCAGGTTTAACTTCAGATTAAGGTTGTGTTTCCAGTCTTTATATATCAAAATTATTTGGTATCCTTTGTAGATATGAACAAAAAAGCCTGTGAAAAAAAAAAAAAAGCTTTCAACCAAGTAAAATGGAAGGGAAGGGAAATCTCATTATGATTTTTTTTCTTTCTCGAATACACATTGGCCACAATTAATAGCATCCTTTTATTCAATACTTTTTGCAAACTCCTTCTGCCAATTTAACAGCTCTGAGTATTCACCTGTAATAACTGATACACTGTAAAACATAAGTGTAATTTTAACTGTAAAATTTTGTAAAAACGCTACAGAAAAAAAAAAAAAAAACCTGTTAATAGGTTAACAGTAAGTTCCCATACTATATACAGGGAAAAACTGTGAAAGATCTAACTAGACATTTCATGTAATTTTACAGTAAAATGCTGTTAACTCTACAGTTTTTAGAAGTAAAAAATAACAAATCAATGTATAATTTACAGTCAAAAACTGTAAACTGATATTCCCAGAATTCCCTGCGTGACACTCCACATTTGAAAGTATTTTGTTTAAATAATCATGTTTTTAAATAGTTTTTGTTATCAATTATGTACATTTGGGCTTTGTTACATCTTCTGTTGTTTAATGAAAGTTTATTGTATTATTTAAGTATCACGTGTGTTACCATGATGGTGTTTTGTGTTTGCATGAATGACTCTGTGCACCTTCTAGATATTAGTATATACTTTTGCTTGTGGCAAAGCTATTTGTGATGAGCTTTGATGCTTCATGTGGCTTTCTCTTTTACCACCTGCATTATTATTAGGGTTGTCAGTATGTTAGAAGTACAAAACAGATTTTAATAGCAATGTGCGTTGTTGAATTTACTGGTTTACATTCAAATTTTCTTGTTTGTAAATTACAGTTTCATACTGTAAAATGTACAGATTTTGGCTGTAAATGTGTTTACAGTTTTTCTGTAGGGTGGATTAGGGTAATGTGGGACACTTTTTGCAATTTTGATTTGTGCATCATATTTCCATATGAAGCCAAAACGATATATCAAAATGTTATATCATTATGAAATCCCCAAGATGTTCCCTATCTAAATCAGAAGAAAGTGCGAGAGAAATTTTTCAGATATTTTAATTAAAGGGGAAATGGCACATAATATTAGTGCTCCTTGTGCCAAATCATTTAAAATTTGTGGATTTTCTATTGTGGGACAGCTCATGCTCAAATCTGGGACACTATGTTTTGGCTTATAAATAGTCAAATTTTTACAAAGTAAACTTCACATTTAACACTCTTAGCTAAATGTGCATACCCATGTTTGCTTAATTAATTTAGTAGGCCTACTGCAGTGTGTTTGTTGTCTTCATAAGCCTAAAAAAATTAGTAGCCTATATGGTCATATATGGAATGTTAAATACAATAATATAACAGAAATCTTATGTTATTTAAAATAACGTATTTAAAAAATGTCAGATTTCTGGCAGCAACAATAATAATAACCATGTAATGAAGTAAAAATGTAAAATTTAACTTAATAAAGATAGCAATAATTTCATAAACGATTTTTGAAAAGATGTCAAATTTGGAACATGGAATGCCTTTAAAACTGTTATTAAACTTCTATAAGTTTATTATAGAAGGAATGCTCACTGACAATTTGGCATCGTTCACATTGGGGGCTTCTCTGGAAAAACTTGAAGGGGCAAGTATGCTCAATCTCATGTCGGCCACCTCCTTGGTGATTCCTCTGGGCCTGCTTCACATGCGGTCTCTCCAGTCCTGGCTCAAAGCCCATGTACCATCCCACACTTGGCACCTGGGACACTTTCGCCTCAAGGTGACCTACTGCTGCATCATAGCCACAGCCACTTAGAAACCCCAGTGCCTATATCAGATATGTGTTTCAATGGGACTGACCTCAAGAAGCAAGGTAGTCTCGAAAGATGCCTTCAACTTGCATTGGGGGGCACTGTAGGAGGGCAGACCAGCTTTCGGCTCCTAGTCCAGCATGGACCAGTGCCCGCACATCAACTGCCTTAAGATAATGGCAGTTTTTCAAGCCCTAAAAACCTTTCTACCAGTCTTGAGGGGGCATCACATCCTCGTCCGTTTGGACAACATGACGGTGGTAGCCTTTATAAATCGGCAAGGCAGTCTCAGGTCATGCTCCCTCGACAGGATGGCAAGACATCTCTTTCTATGGGCACATTGCAACCTGTGTTCAAAGTATATTTGGCAGCCATCAAGGCGAATCACATACTCGTGGCTGGCCAGTCAGTTGGCAGAAATGAGTTATACGCAACATGAGCAACCATTTTAGAAAGGGAACACTCCAGTTACTAATGTAACTTTGGTTCCCTGAGAGAATGGGAAGGAGCATTGCGTAGACTGCCATGCTATAAAGCTGCACGCGAGTCGACGACTTTTGATATCAGTCGAAAGATTCTGCTAAAATGGCATTCAGCATCTATTTATATATATCTATATATTTATCTATTTATATCTTGAAAAGCCATTTGTTCATGCAGCTACATGAATGTGAACAAGTCAGGCTTCAGTATTCAGAGTAAATAGGAGTTTCCCCATAGCGTTTCATGCAACGCTCGTTCTGGTTCTCTCAGAGAACCGAGGTTACATCAGTAACCAGAGTGTTTTTCATACTGTAGATGTTTTGCATTCAAGTTTATCCAGGAGATGTTGCCGTATACTTTTCTGTGTGGTTATATGCAGGAACGACACAAATAGTTAATAATAGTTAAATTACAGTTTTTGGAGTGGGAGTTGAAAATAATGAATAAAAACGTGTTAAAATGTTAATGAAAACATCTATATGAAATGTATTTTCTATAAATCTAAATACATTTTTAGTCTAAACTCAACACATTTTAGAAGTATTTTATCTAGCCTACAATAGCCTAATCTAATTTTAATCTAATTAGGGAGTATATTAATTGATTGTTAACTGTGTTGGTTAGGGGAGCGCGGGGCACAAAGTAACGCGGGGTTAGTTGTAACACACGTGGTTTAAATATTTCCACACATGCTAGCATAACCAAATTTACAGTATTTACAAGTTACCATATGAACATTAATTAGAGAAAAAAGTGTGCCAAAATTCAAAAGTCTTTTGAAGATATCGCTGAACATTTATTTTACCATAGTAAAATTAGTAAAATTATATTTTTGGCTTAAGTAAATTTTTCATCTCAGTTTTTATTACTCATTTAAAATGAGATAAATCTGCTATTATTTTAATCTTCAATCTTTTATTTATCAGTTTAGATTATTTTTTAATGCTTTGATAACTAGCAGAAGACAATAACTGGTTTTAAATTCCAGTTGTGCAGATGGGGTATGTTGTAACACTGCGTTACAATGTGCCCTGCCGTGCTATTCTATGACATTAGCGATGTAATTCACTCTATTTACTTTAATACATTTTAATAAGAAACGACGAGAAACAGGTGACTAAAGACTGACAGTCAATGTTTAATGTTCAGAAATTATTATTTCAAGACATGTAAAGTATTTTGTCTCGTTTATGTGGGCCATCCCGAGCCTGGTTGCAATGTGTTCATTGTTAAACTCAAAAATCTGATTATTTTTAATTCTTAAAAAAACGCCATTATTTTATTTAAAATAAATAATTAATTTATTTTATTGACAAAATATTTTAGTTTGTCTTGTATATTTTTTTTTCATGAGATCAGATAACATTTTAAGCTGTCATATGGTCATGTTACAATGTGCCCCTCGGATGTTACAATGTACCCCACCTACGGGGCATGTTGTCACATTTCACTTCCAATTTTTGAGGGAAAATAAAGAAAAACGTATACACTGTAAATATGAAACAAAGCAGCATATTTGTACTAGACAAGTGTAAAATTACTGTGGATAAAAAATTATACTCTGAACCCCACGTGGATTTACACAATTTGAGAAAGTCAAAAAGTGTTACTTTGTGCCCCTCTCTCCCCTACATAGTTATGATTTGCAACGTTTTTATGATTTCAATTCAAACAGGTCTATATATTCAAATGTGAGGTTAACCTGATCAAGATGATAATGTGTGGTTAAGATCTTATTCAAAGTCTTTTTGCATAAATATAAAGAATCATTTAAGTATTTGCAAAAAGTAATTGCTATATGAGATCAGCCAAGTTGAGAGACGATTGAATACTTTAAAGTGAAACCAATCAGATCTTTAGAGACTCCGCGCCACTGATCACATCTCATTCTCTCCTGTACATATTTACAAAGTTATTCGAGTGTTCCAGCAGGTGGCAGCATTTACCTTCCCCTGTGATAATATAGAGGGCCTGAACCAAAGATTTTAGATATACAACGGTTCAGTCTGTGAATTGGGAAAAGGTGCAGCGTGAAATATGGTAGAATAAGTTTAGATTTTTTTTTTTTTTTTTAAATATTGTTTACTTTTAAAATATGGCCGCTTTGAAGGAACGTGAAGACGTTCCTTCAAAAAGGGATACAGATATGGTCGAGCTGAGAATAAATACATGAATGCCAAACCAGTCAGTGTTTTAGTTTTATATTTTGTCAGGTGGTTCTCTGTCTTGTGATTCTGTTTTCAGCTTTAAGCTTACTGACCTCTTGCAGATAACTTGTATTTAGTTGTTTCTAAGTCTGAGCATAGGCTTCTTATTAAAAGCAAATATCATCTTTAAATTATTACAGCAGATTTTTGTTTTCAAATTGCTTATGACTTTAAAAAATGAAGAAAAAATCTACCAGTGGAATAACAAAAAAAATAAAATAAAAAAAATAATAATAATAATTAATTATATTAATAAAGGTGAAATCTCTGAAAACAAGTCTGAAATTATTTAAATGTATCTTGTTTTCAGGATTTTTGGATTTATTTAAACTGCAAAATAATACACAAACACTTGTTATGAAAAGTTATTTTGTTTTGCCGTTAAACTCTGGTTTCCATCATATAAATGTTGCCTTGTGCAAAACTCCAAAAATCCACTTCAGCCTATAGTGCATAAAGCCTGTATGACAGGGTTCCTCAGATCTTGCCCTGGAGGGCCAATGTGCTGCAGAGCTTAATTCCAACTCTGATACCTGTGATTTTATAATGATCTTGAAGACATTGATTAGCATGCTCAGGAGTATTTGATTAGGGTTAGAGCTAAACTCTGCAGGAAAGTGAATCTCGTAGGCCAGATGTGAGGATCCTTGCTTTATGAAAATGTTGTTAACACTGCAAAGTTTGCATAAAAATGGATGTAAACACAGAATGGATGGATTCCCAATAAGGTATCTGGCTTCTCTGATGTGTAAATTAATTAGAGATTAATTAGGTTGTTTTCTGTCACTAATGTGTTTGATTCCATTTATTCTTCTCTGATGAGCCATATACTTATTTTAAAGATCTAAGACTTTTTACATAAATATACACGTTCATTGAAGGGTTGGGCTGGTTGACTTCTTGACTTCTTCTTCTTCTGTTTGAGTTTTAATCTCAGTGTTCCAACACATCACAGTGTAAAACAACGCTGGCATCAAAAGAACTGATGGAACGTGAAATGCTGCACACGTTACATGACCTGAAGCTTCTCATGAAGTTGACTTTCTTGTAGATTGCAGTGTTTTTCAAGTGTGCATCCTCAGGTGCTTGTATGAATCTCCACATCAAGGTTGGTGCCCTTTATTCCTGAACTTAATCAGTTCCTGAAAATTTTTTTTTGTGTGATCATAATGTAATTGCTTTATTAGACTGGCCAAGTTGAGAGACCACCGATTGAAATCATTTGATGTGAAACCAATTGACCGTTCACAGGGAGCTTGATTGATAGGCGATCTGACCAATCAGAATGCGAATATTATGTGCCGCCGCTGCTCTCCGCCAACTTGTTCAACAGCTACGGCCGGTGTCCATAGAAATCCATGTTAAAACGGGGTATAAAAGATTGGCTGAATTGAAACTTTTTCAATATAACTAAATACAAAAATGTGCACAGGGTTAAGCTGTGCTGTTGCTGGCTGCCACAGTAACGTCAATAAGCTAAAGGAATTACTTTAAAGTACTTGTTTTGCGTACCAGAAAATCTGTCCATGTCCGGCGCTGTATGCATGGCTTGCAGCGTTTAAGTTAAAATACTTAGTGTGAAATAATACAATTATATTTTAAAATAATTTGTGCTCTTATCATTCTGTGGACAAAATCCTGTGAACTTCGCTCCGATCGGGAGCTATATATGCCCATGTGTGCGTTCAGAAAAAGGTGGATTAGATTGTTTTATTAACATCTCCACCTACCCCAACCCTAAATAATAATGCAAAAACAGTAATTATTGTTGTACAGTGTGACAAGAATTACGTTATATTGATGTGCGCATGCCCAGTAGCTGCAGCTGTATCTCTTCTAGCCTTAACCACAAATCAAACAGGAGAGTAGATTAACTTCAGTGGACTTAAACTTGAAAAATGGTGTGTTCTGTAGTTGAAATAAAATGTTCTGATGTTTATTCATGTTTATTTCATGCTTTAAGTACATATGAAAAGAAGATTGTTTCACGTGTTTGAACTGAGGCAATACAGTGATCTGTCACGACACATTAAAGAGCAACAAAATGGTATTTATTGTTTAAATTTCTTTAAAAAATGACAAAATTTGAAAGCTGAGAGTCCTGAGACCTTGTTTCATATCAGAAGTAATTTGCTCTGTCGGCACATTGTCAGTTTTCTCTTTGCTCTGCGATGTATTTTTCACTGCATGAGAACATGATGTGTAGTGTGAGAGCGGCATTTTTTGTCAGAGGTAGCAACAGTAATAAGAGTGGGCAGGTCTTTGCAAATGGTCAATTAGAAGGGCAAAATGATCACATCTCTCTTATCCTGCATGCATTTACACATGTACTCTCCCATGTGATTATATGGAGGGACAAGACAGAAATGATGGAAGTGAGGATAAATACATACATGAATGCCAAACCAATCTGTGTATAGGTTTATCTTCATCAGGTGTTTCTCTGTCTTTTCTGTTTTCATTCTTCACAGCTGAAGAGTATTGACCCTTTCAGGCAACTTATATTTATGTGTTTCTTTGTGTTCTGTTTCTGTTTATAAAGATGTTCTGCATAAAAATACAGTTACTGATGTGTTTGTCTGAATGACTGTATGAAAATGTTGGGAAGTTCTTCATGATGGGCAGCAGTTTGGGCATTACCTTTCAGCAACACAAAACAATTTGCAATTTTAAGCTGCACTGCAGCTACACTTTGCATGCGTCTCCAGCTGCATTAGTGAGGATTTGCAAAGAGAAACGAGAGGTTGTGAGTGCGGTCCAGTGGAGTAATTCACGGGAAGACCAGGAGAAACCACCAAGAACCACATAACAGTGCTTCAGAGACTTTTCGGAGCTTATTGTGTCAGAAAAACACAATTAGCTGATCTCCTCTTGAGATGCACTTTCTCCCATTCATAAGCAAAGCTTTAGATATACCAAGACGGCACTCCTATTACTTATTAATGGGAGAAAGTGCAACGCACAGTGTGGTGGAATAGTCCCGCCTTCTAAATAAAAGAGCCAACTGCTAAAGTCATCACGTCACTTAGAGAGCAGCTTTAGAGAATTTGATGTTCCCCATTCAAATAGATAGGACCTTTACTTGCAGGACTGAAATAGCTGCCTGAGAGGGGTTTCAAAGATGGCCACCGAGTGAAATGACTTGCCTTAAAGGGTCTTTGTTCATAAGTCTTGGTATATCTAAAGTCTGGTGCGTGCCAGCGGTACAGTTTACAGCTGCTTATTTGTCTGTGTTTTTGCAGCTGATTTGCGAGGTCTGTGTAAACTGACAGGAGTTTACTGCACAAACACCATGAAAATCTGCGCTGAATGAATGAATGATTCATTTTTATAGCGCTTTATTGTGTATTGTCGTACACCCAAAGCGCTTTACAATCATGTGGGGGGGTCTCTCCTCAACCACCACCAGTGTGCAGCATCCACAGGACAACAGCGCCAGTGCGCTCACCACACACCAGCTACATGTGGAGAGGAGAGAGAGAGCCAATTCAGTGGATGGGAATTATTAGGAGGGCATGATTGACAAGGGCCAGTGGAGGGAATCTGGCCAGGACACTGGGGTTACACCCCTACTCTTTACGAGAAATGCCATGGGATTTTTAATGACCACAGAGAGTCAGGACCTCGGTTTAACGTCTCATCCGAAAGACGGTGCTTTTTGACAGTATAGTGTCCCCGTCACTATACTGGGGCATTAGGACCCACACAGACTGCAGGGTGAGCACCCCCTGCTGGCCTCGCTAACACCTCTTCCAACAGCAACCTAGTTTTCCCAGGAGGTCTCCCATCCAGGTACTGACCAAGCTCAATCCTGCTTAGCTTCAGTGGGCAACCAGTTTTGGGCTGCATGGTGATATGGCTGAACACAGTATGTGTTGTGCAATTCTCCCATCTTGCAGGTTCTCGCACAGTATACATGAGAATAAATATGTACATAACAACAACTGTGCAGAAAATTCACACTGATCCAGCAGACATTAGGACAAGGTAAATAAATACAGTGTGTTTGCCTGAAACACAGGCGAGCGTGATGGAGGGGAGGAGAGATTAATGCATCATGTGATGCACATTTAAATGTCGTCCTCCATAAAACATATATAATGCACACTCTCCATCCTAAGAGAAAGACAGACGCCTTTAATCAGCCATGAAGAAGATCTACAAGAGCCTGTGGATCTTACTGGGTAACGTACAACATTCATGTATCTGCTATTTTACTAAATTCACACTAATATAATAACATTAACTTTTCTGCAATGTTTTCCTTTGTTCAGAGATGTTGCCCTGTTTGTAGTTTAGTTTACACACATCTTGTCCTCCAAATGGATTAACAAGATATTGTAGAGATGAAATTTCTTGCCAAACAAACCTAAATAATCTAGATCAGTTGCTGTTTTATATATTCATGTTTGTCTATAATGAAGCTGTTTTCACCCACACATTTAGGGTTTTGCAGTATGTACTTGTGATGTATGTGTTGTAATGACAAAAAAAAACAAAAAAACAAAACAAAAAAAACAATATTGTGAAATATTATATTACACTTTAAAATAACTGTTTTCTATGTGAATATCTGTTAAACTGTAATTTATCACTCTGATCAAATCTGAATTTTCAGCATCATTACTCCAGTCTTCAGTGTCACATGATCCTTCAGAAATCATTCTAATATGCTGATTTAATGCTCAAGAAACATTTCTGATTATTATCAATATTGACCGTTATATTTTTGTGGAAACCATGATACATTGTATTTTTCAGGATTCACAAATGAGAAGAGCATCAGATGAGAAAAGGACAGCATTTATTTGAAATAGAAATATTTTGTAACATTAAAAATGTCTTTACTGACACTTTTGATCAGTTTATTGCATCATTGCTGAATGAAAGTGGAATGTTCTTATATTTACTGATGTCAGACGTGTATATTGTATATTTTGGTTTTGCTTGTTACTAGATCTCTAGGATAATTTTTCTCAGTTTATTTTTTTAGATCTAGTTTACCAAACAAATCTTATGTTAAATAGATGCTCATTTGTGTATGAAAATGGATTGACGGTCTTTGTCCATGTTTGTCCTGAATGTCTGGTAGTGATTTACAGCAACATCTCTTTGTCCCGCTTTAGATTTCAGTCTTTTGCTTGTTGTAAGTGATTATTAATGTGTCAGTAGTTTCATCCACCATTGTCATCACAGAAATCAATGACTTATGACAGCATTATCATTCAGATGATATTTTGTTAGTGACAATATCAAAATGAATAAATAAAAAATATTAATGTGATTCAGCATGTTCTACTCATGAATCTAATTTCCACAGGGTTTTTATTTATTGAGGAAATGGCAAATGGACAAGAAGGTAGGAATCCTTCATTTTGTTTAAACCTTTGTTTTTTTTTCTGTTTGAACTGGCAAATATGAAAGTACTTAGAAATTTATGATGATTTCATGAATGCAGTGGCCAATCAGAGATGTTTAAGTTGGTCATAACTCATAATTCACTCACCGCTCAAAACGTCAGAGTTTTGTTCAGTGCTGAGTTACGTAAGCTTGCAAATCCTCTCATTATAACAAAGTGTAGACACCATGTAAATAAGAGATTCACCATGCAGTATAGAGTGCTTCATTGATTATAAAGGAAGCAGCTGAGCAAAGGGAGTTTTTTTCCCCAAAGGAATCACGTATGACATAAACCTATGATACTGTTGTATATGATTTATCTATGCATCATGCTACACCCAAATTGCATATTGTATTTTTAAAAACAAACCTACTTCTCACACAAAAAAAATAAATATTGAAAAGGTCTGCTGCTTGAGACTTGCTGTTGTGTTTGAATAATTAACGAGGAAGGTATATTCCAGGTTTGGCCAATGTTTTTAGTGATTTGCATTTTTTTATTTTGCATGTTTGTGTTATTTCTTATTACATGCAACATCAGAGGTTCATGATATGTATTTATTTAATGCTTTATACACATTTTAGCAATTTAGAAATGTTTGAAAGATTTTTTTTATACAGCACCCCTGCTCTAGCTAGACAGTTGGGAAACACTGAGATAAATCCACCATGATATAGTCCTAGATTAGAATTATACAAAATAACATATGTTGGATATCCAAAATAATAAAAAGTCTCTCACTATCATTCTTTTACTCCCGCGTTTTAAATTTCTGTGGCATTTTTGCACCCTTAACTGTTAATTTCTCATCCTGTGCTAGACATATTGCTGATGAGCAATAAAGATTAGTTTGGTGAATGAGATTAAATGATTCTTACTGGGCTTTATCCTTGAAACTTTTTCCAGAGAATGCAGCATTATGGGGCAAAACTAGTGAGTCGTCAATTTACGCATACTCTATACCTGAATTTGCTATTGATGGACTGTTGACCACCTGGAGCCACACCAACTCTGAGACGGACCCGTGGTGGAGAGTGGATCTACTGAAAGTATACAGAGTGAACAGAGTCACCATCACTAATAGACCAAGCCTTGGTTATAGGATTAACGGGGCTGTGATTCGTATCGGGAACTTCTCTGACATTTACAACAACATCATGTGAGGATTTTTTTTTTTTAATTTTTCCTTTTGGTTGTTTTGATTTCTGTGGCTGAAGTGAAAGATGAGCAGAAATTGATAAATTATCTTTCTGTCTGTAGATGTGGTGTAATTTCTACTCTTGCAGACGGAGCTACAGCCACATTCTCATGTGGTGGGCTGGAGGGACGTTACATGGTTGTTCATATTCCTGGAGATCAGAGGATTCTTAGTCTTCGTGAAGTCGGCGTCTACGGGACTTTAGCTGGTAATTCATTGTTGAAGAGCACCTTTATTAAATGTAATAAATACATTTTAATAATTTACTTTTAACACAAAGTTCACCAAAAATCATGCTCATGTCTTTTTTAATCATCATGTACCACATAAATTACCATTTTAAATTTCTCAGCTAAAGTTTTCATTTCAAATGGGTGTTTTTCAAGATGGAGATATTGGTTATATTTCTACCAGGTTGTTGGTACTAATGAGGTAATAGGGACATCTTATTATTGTGAATAAGGATGTTTTAGGCAAAACATCCTTGTGTTTATTTCCATTTGGTGACAGTAGGCTGTTTGGTGAAGAAATTATGCACTTCACTTTAAGTTGTTCACTAATCTTCTCTTCCGCTGTTGCTCTCAAATCTCATTTACACAAATCTCATTCAAATTGTGCATGAACATGGGTCACGACAGGTTTTTATAAATTTTCCAGGAAATCTGGCAGTAGGAGGAGCCGTTATACAGTCATCAACATTTATGGGCTGGTTTGCTGAAAAGGCCATTGACAGTAATCGAGGTCTCCAGCAGTTATATACGGGATGCTCCTCAACTCTCAATGAGTCTAACCCATGGTGGAGGCTGGATCTGCATCATATTTATCGAGTTAGTGAAGTGGTCATCACTAACAGAAAAGACTGTTGTGCAGAACGAATAAACGGAGCTGAGATTCGCATCGGAAACAGTTTGGAGAACAATGGCAGCAGCAATCCCATGTGAGAAACTTGAGGTTGAAGAAACGTGAGACATCGAGCACAAATGTGAAGGATTAATGTGACACTGTTCTCCATTTATTTCTCTCTCTGTCTGTAGATGTGCTGTTATTCCTGATATTCCAGCAGGTGAGTCCTACAGCTTCTCATGCGGTGGGATGGATGGACGTTACGTGAATCTGATCATTCCTGGAGACATGAAAATGCTCACTCTGTGTGAAGTGGAGGTCTTTGGAGAAGGTATGACATATTCATATATTTTTGTCAACAGACAGTAAGGAGCACTGACAGGTTTTAGTGAACCAAAACTCTACTAATCCATATATTTATGTATATTGAATTGAATTTGTTTAGGTCCTGTTTTGAAAAGATCTTCTGTAAAAATGCTGTTTCACTCCAGCAGTGGTTTGACTGACTCTACAATGAGAGGAAATGTTCTGAAACAGGTGAGATGAAGAAGCAAGTGATGAGGACACACTAATTGTAATGTTTAATATAATGGCCTGAGTTTATTCAAATCTAAATCAGCTGTTGTTCTAATACAGTGCAGTTACACAGACAGAAGACAGAATTGGTTTAAATTGCAATGCATGAGGTTCACCGACTAATCACATATTGGTTATTCAGTCAAACTGTTTACAGCATGTAGAGTTTGTAGACACACGTTTTTACAAAAGTTCTGTTTGAGACATGACACAAAAAAGAGGAGAAGGAACATCTGAGTGTAATGTTATATTCTGATCTAATCAGTTTAATAATATGTTCTTTTCAGTTGGGATCTGCTCTGGCTGATAGAGGATTGACAAATGTGACACTGCATTGGTCTCAGATCCCTAAACAGGAAGTGACGCAGAAGGTGAATGCTAGCAAACGTGAGTGTGTACAATAAATTATGACATAAGCTGCACTAATAGGAATGATTATAAAATGATGATCTGTAATAGCAAAAAATGTTTCATTTACAGGTCGCTGTGATACAGGAAAATAATGCCCTGGAAATCAACACTGTTTTTGACTCACTAAATTCACATTCATTAAAGACAATGATTCTGACTCTGAAATTTCTTCACAATTGAATGTTTACAATGCAAAAACCTTAGAACACTTGTGCTTCACTGTTACTGTTATTCAAATCTTAAACTAAATACTTTGTATAATCTTGTAATGTCAACAAAGCATTAGAAAATATATAGGCCATAGATAATAAAAATATATTGAAAATTGAATTAGTCAAATCCGTACAACCCACAAGTGTAATAAAACTTAAAGTGCCCCTATTATGGGTTATGAAAGGTTCCTATTTTGGCTTTGGGAGTCCTCAATAACAGGTTGACATGCATGCAATGTCAAAAAACACTTACATTGTCTCATAACGTGTTTATTTTTACCTTATTTGCTCAACGACTTCCAAACGATTCACTCAGCGATTCATTTTTCCAAACCCCTCCTTTGCGTGACGCTAATCTTCGGTGATTGGTCCATTGGTCGATTTCATTTCCATTTCATCATGCCTGTAATGCCTGATAAAGCAGCGTTTGTGAGCAGTGCTGCTTTGTGTATCTGAATTTGCATTTTCATTCAGACCAACGCGAATATCAAGTTTTCCCAGGTTTGCGCGCGCAACAAGTGGGTGGGCAATATGCTAATGTTTCATGTTGACATCAACATGAAACGGCTTGGGATTCGTTTTAAAAACGACTCATTTCAATGATTCAGAGTCGACTCTTTCTTTTGAGAGACAATAACTTTATACACGGTGCACTTTCAGATTTAAAACTTTGCAGGATGTTTTCATTCACTTAGAGCTGTGTTACACACTGCATGAAAGGTCATTTTCAAAAATCCATAATAGGGGCACTTTAATGTTTTTTTTTTTTTTTTTTTGGTTTATTTGCTGTCAATATTTTATTTAATTATTCATGATCATTATTATTTTTTTGACATTTACCAATTTATTGTAATGTATGTATATTGTATGTTGAATTATTTGATTTTTAATTAAATTCTCTGTATTTTCAAACCACATATTGCTACCGTTCTTCAGGAGCTGTAATGAGATAAACAGGTTCTCGTGAGTGGACGGAGAACGTCTCTGTTACATGCGTAACCCTCGTTCCCTGATGGAGGGAACGGAGACATGATGTCGTGACGACATAGGGAATTTACTTGGAAACCCCAATCATCTCTGATTTTAAGAGAAAATGCCAATAAATATTGGCTAGTGGATTTTGCATACCTGAGCCACTCCCCGTGCACATGGGTATAAATAGGTGGCAGGTGCATCCACTCATTAGGTTTTACGCTGAGGAGCCGAGAACGAGTCCCTGGCAACCAGCGATGGTTCAAGATTGTGGCATGGGGACATAACGTCTCCGTTCCCTCCATCAGGGAATGAAGGTTACGTACGTAACCGAGACGTTCCCTATCTGTCGGTCACTACGAATTATGTCGTGATGACATAGGGGTCCTATAGAAAGCGCCACAGCCTGAACCCCATCACAACCTTGTGGCATGCAGTTGCTGACAAGCGAGCGCGTGACAGACAAATGCCATGTGAAAGGTCGCAAACCTTCCCATCGCCCCAGCGCAAATTTGCTAACTTTGGTGCCCGCAGGGACCACTGAGTACATTGCTGCTGGAGATAGCCAAGCCGCTGTTCCTTTCCTCACAGAAATTCTCAACAGAAGGAATTTTGACCTTCAATGAAAGGTTTGCTTCAAGTCTTTCCTATTTGTTGTTACAGCTTGGCAGTAACGATGGGGAAGCGAGCCTTCCGGAGAAGGACGCTACGGAGGCCACATCCTACCCGCAGGGAGGTGACATGTGGAGACACTGATATGGACTGACCCAAGCCTGGGGCAGTACTACATATGGAATGGCCTCTGGGGCAAGTCGTACCTAGGAGTAGAGAGAAGTGGCTATCAGCAGAGCCTGACAGAACGCTCTGTCAAAGGGAAGACACGGGTTTACCAAAAGGGAATCCTTACCATGGAAGAATACACATATGGGATTGCCCGCAGGGAATCAAGCCATATGGACACCTAGCCCAGTAAAGGGGCTGACTGGGGACCCGGGCAAGCTAACACCGATACTGGGCCTGGAGTCAGACTACTCCGCCCAGTCTGACTGCCGGGGGTGCTGGAGGATACTCAACCATGGTTCGCCGTCCGGGGAACTTACTGGAGGAGGAAAAAGGCGCTTGCATCCCTGGGTGAGGGGGAATGGCGCAGCAAGCGTGACACCGGCCAGCTCTTCCCGCCACTTACCTGTTACTCAACACACGGGAAAAAACTGACTCAACACGGAGCCTGTCTCACGAAGGTGTTCGGTGTCGCCCAGCCCACAGCTCAACAGATGTCTGCCAGAGAGGCGCCGTGCGCCAGCGTATAGGAGGAGGCAACACTCCATGTGGAGTGAGCCCTCACCCCCAGGGGGCACGGTTCGTCTTGGGATTGGTACGCCAAGGCGGTAGCATCCATTATCCAGTGGGCCAACCTCTGCTTGGAGACAGCCTACCCTTTCTGCTGACCTCTGTAACAGACAGAGAGCTGCTCAGAGCTCCTGAAGCTCCGGGGTGCGGTCCACGTATATGCGCAATGCTCTTAAGGGACACAGCAACGCCAAGGCTGGATCTGCCTCCTCCGAGGGCAGTGCTTGCAGGTTCACCACCTGATCGCGAAAAAGCGTGGTGGGAACCTTGGGCATGTATCCAGGCACGTGTCTCAGGACAACGTAAGAATAGGCCGGCCCAAACACAAGGTACTCTTCGCTCGCCGAAAATGCTAGGAGATCCTCGACCCTCTTGATGGATGAGAGCGTGGTCAGAAGCGCTGTCTTCTAGCAGACAGGAATTTAAGCTCGACTGAACCCAGCGGCTCAGAGGGATCCCTCTGTAGTCCAGCCCAGGCAACAGAGAGATCCCAGGAGGGCACCGGGGTTGGCCTAGGAGGATGTAACCCCCTGGCACCCCTCAGAGACCTCACGATGAGATCGTGCTTTCCCAGGGACCAGCCGTCCACTGCATCGTGATGTGCTGCGATAGCAGCCACATACACTTCCAAGGTGGAGGGTAACAGCCTACGCTCCAACCCTGCTTGCAGGACAAAAACCACCACTCCAATCATGCATCTTCGGGGGTCTTCTCAGCGAGAAGAACACCAGTTTGTGAACAGACTTCATACAGGGTGTAGGCTTGCCTCGTAGAGGGAGTCTGCAGCGTCTCATCCAGGAGCCACACATGGAGGCTCCAAGAAGTGGACGCGGGTGCAGCATGGTGCCGGGCCCCTGAGAAAGGAGGTCCTTCCTCAGAGGGATGCGCCAGGAGGGGCTGTCACGAGGAGCGTGAGTTCCGAAAGCCAGGTCCGGGTGGGCCAAAGAGGTGGAGCCGGCAGGACCTGTTCCTCGTCCTCGCTGACCTTGCACAGGGTTCGTGCGAGAAGGCTCTCTGGGGAACGCATGCCTGCGTGAAGCCCAAGGCCAGCTGTGCACCAGTGCGTCCAAGCCGAGGGGCCCTCGGTCAGGGAGTCATACAACTGGCCACAGGACGACTCGAGGAAGACAACAGGCTTACCTGAGCTACCTCGAATCGACTCCAGAACAGCTGGATCGTCTCGGGATGGAGTCGCCATTCCCTGGGGAACTTAGGCTATCGCGAGAACACCTCGGCCGCACGACTGAGCTCCCCCAGGATATGGACGGCGCGCAGTGACTTGCACCACGTCTGACTCCAGAGGAGGAGGAGATGGCGGGCGAGTTGCGACATGTGACGTGATCGCAGACAACCCTGCCAGTTGATCTACGAAACGGTCACAGTGTTGGCCATGCGGACCAACACGTGCTAGCCAAGCAGAAGTGGCCGGACCGCCGCAAGGCTAATAGCACTGCCAGCAACTCGAGGCAGTTGATGTGCCAAAGCAGTCGAGGCCCTGTCCAGAACCCCAAGGCTGCCTGCCCGTTGCATGTAGTGCACCAGCCCGCACTGGAGGCATCCATCGTAACAACGACATGCCGACACTTGTTCTAAGGGCACCCCAACCCGTAGAAAGACAAGGTCCGTCCAGGGGCTGCATGAGCAGTAACACATTGGTGTGACGGTCACGTGAACTGTACCACAGCGCCATGCCCATCTCGGGACTCGGGAGTGTAACCAGTGCTATAGTGGTCTCATATGAAGCAATCTGAGCGGTGAGACTGCGTCTACAGATGCCATATGCCCCAGGAGCCTCTGAAAAGGGTTTCAGTGGTACCACCATCCTGCCTCTGAAGGAACTCAGGCAGTTCAGCACGGACTGGGCATGCTCGTTAGTGAGACACACCATCATACTCACTGAGTCTAACTCCACACCGAGAAAAGAGATTCTCTGAGATTCCAAAGAGATTCCAAACTCCGTACGAGTAGCACCAAAGGGACAATCAATGTACCCGCGGTGGTGCAGCGGAGGGGAGTTGAGTCAGATAGGCCAGAAGGCATCGCGTTCTGACTGATCACAACAGAACTCCCCGCATCCCCGGAAGGACTGGCCAGAGATGCGTGGAGAGGCAATGCGTCTCCCAAACGCAACTTCTTGGCTAGTGGCAAAGGGGGGGGGTTCGTGGTCGAGAGTGAGGAGGCATCGCGTCACTCATTGTCAACCCACGAGCCTGAGGACCCAGAGGAAAAGGAAATTGCTCTTTTTTTGACAATGTGGGAACAGAAACAGAAGATTCTCCGCCCAGCCCTCCTCCGGGGAAAGGAGCGGCGCTGTCCTCGCCATCTCCTAAGAAAGAGAAGCTTCCCACATCTCCGGGTTGCCCGTGTCAGGGCCGCTTTGTCGTCTTCCTGGACGATTTAGGGGCCGGCTGGGACACGGGAGGCGCCGTGCTCCTGCGAGAGGCTCAATGCGCCGGCCTAGGAGTTACCTCAGCACGGGGCGGAGCAGCTCTGGGGGACACAGGAGGGTGCCCACGGCGACAAGCAGACTGGGGCTTGCCCTACGGCAGAGCGGTGGCAGATGGTGCATCACGCCGGGGCAAGATGTGTTGGATGGCCTCGGTCTGCCTCTTTACTGCCGAGAACTGCTGGGCACAGTCCTCGACAGTGTCGCCGAACAGTCCAGCCTGGGAGACGGGAGCGTAGAGAAAGCGCACTTTGTTAACATCGCTCGTCTCAGCAGAGCTGAACCATAGATGGTGCTCTTGGACCACAAGTGTGGACATTGCCTTCCCGAGGGACTGCGCTGTGACTTCCGTTGCCGAGCACAGTTCCTGCTTCAACCTCAGGTTGGTACTACCCTCGTGCATTTTAATGCCTTGACTTGGTGTACTCGCAGGATAGCCATGGCATGCCGAGCAGAGGCAGCTTGGCCCTTAAGAAGAGTTTTATTAGTCAAAGCATGAATTAAGTATAATCAAGGTGAATCTTGCCATCAATATATCTATTTGATCTTCCATTATACTCGTAGGCCACTGGGTAAAAAGTGCCTACGTGGCTGAAATATGCAGACAAGAAACATCTGGAAGAATATAGGGGGGCTTTTTTCTTTACCATAACACATATTAGGGCCCCTTCTCTCTAGGGAGGAATCAGATTGTATGTATAAGGAAAACTCTATGAAATGTATAGAACACGCCTTAAAGGAAAAACTGTATAAAAGAGACAGCTCAAAAGCATTCTGGAGATTTTTTCTGCAGAAAAGTTCTCGGCTTTGTTCTTGTAATAAAGTCTATCTTCTGGCATCAAAACCCCAAGACTTTGAGAGTGATTCTTTAAGACAGCGGCAGAAGCCACCACAAATTGACGTCATGAACAGGATCGGAAAGGAGCAGAGGGTGAAAGACCACTTCGGGCTGGCTTGGCAAACGGCACAGATTCTGTGGCCACTAAAGATAAGCAGTTTTTGCTTATATAAATCTGTGATGTTTGCCAGTTAGCACGAGGTGGTAAGGACACTCAGGATTGCTCTTCCAAATTTAAAGAACAAAAAGAAAAAAGGGTTCTGATTCCAGAAGAAATAACTGCATGCAGGCAAAAATTCCTGGCTGAGCGCTGTTTTTTTTTTACTGAGAGAGAGAGAGAGGGGGGTTAAGCAGTGAAAGAGCGAGAGCACCGCTGCAGGTCACTTAGGAAGAGTGGAGTGTTTTGTCTTCTTGTATGTCTGAAACTGTGTTTGTGTCCGAGTACATGTCTGTGTGAAAGACTATGGTTGTATGAGAAAACAAATAAATTCCGTATTGGGTGAATAAGAGGTGCGTGCCCCTCCCTGGTAGAGACGGACGCAGTTCTTGTTACACCCGAGAGGGATGAATGAATGAATGAGCCCAATAAAAAAGGGATGACGTATGAAAGCATAAGCCCTATAAATGAAGGGATACAGAATGAAAGAATGAGCCCTGTCTGAATAAAGGGACTAGAAGGAGTGAATGTTTTTAGGAAAATAGTATCAATAAAGATTGAATCCAGATTTTTTATAAGATTTTATTTTTTGATGTCTGTGTGAGAGAGAAAGAGAAAATGTTCTGAGAGCAGTGCTGTAGAAGGGAGATCAAGATAAGTTAAATAAGTATATTAAGAATAATTATAAGTGCGCACAAAGTAAAAAAACAGAAGAAAAGATAGATAATTAAAAATTAGATAAAGAATTATTGTTAAAGATTTTATGCATACTGAATGATTATAAAATAAAGTTGATAAATATCAATTCATATAGAACGTGTACATGCATCAAACAGAATAAAAAACTAGGTCGAAAAACGCAAGTCACTAAATAAAGAATAAAGTTAAGGGAAATTGGTTAAAAAAAAAAATAATAATTAAGAGGAAAAAAAAATAGTAAGAAATTTATACAATATAGATAGAATAAAAAAAAAATAGACTGAAATATTATAGGAGAAAATATGTCAGCCACCCCGGTGGAAATATTAGGATTGAAATATCCTCTGTGTGTCACGCCCCTGGACTGTTTGTTGTGGTTTTTGCTCCCCATGTGTTCCCTTTGACCCAGTTTCTCCCCAGTCTGATTGTGTTAATTTGCTCCAGGTGTGTCTTGTTTTCCCCTGATTTCCATGTCTTTAAAAGCCCCAGTCCATTCAGTTTGTGTTGGTCGGGTCTACTTGTTGGATGTCGTGTGTTTTCTGTGTTGGAGTTTCCCCTGTGATTCCAGTATTAAGGACTGTTCAACGTTTCTCCACGTCTCTCTCTCGTTCCTCCCAACGAATCGTGACACTGTGTAAAGAGATGATAAATAAAATCTCAGACAAGTGGCAAAAGAAAACAAAAAATAACATGACAAAATGGCCAAAGGAAAGGACATTTGATGTGGCATTGTGTCAGGAAATGGAAACTCTGATTAAAAAACTATAAAACTAAAAGCATCAGTAAAAAAAAAGAAGCAAAAAGAGATAAAGAAAAAGAAGTGATGGCTGTGTTTAAAAAAGAAGGGGAAAATGCTTTAAAAAGTATAAAACAGGCCAGGAAGATACTAAAAGAGGTAGACAGAAAGACAAGCAAAAAGGAGATGTTGTTTTCTGAACCACCCCCCTATCTGCGTTTAGAGGGAGAGTTCCCAATTCTCAAGGGAAAGGTAGAGGTAATGGGAGAAATGGACATAGAAGGACAAGTAGAGTTGGAAGAAAAAAAGGAACCAGCTGTAAAAACAAAGATCAGGGAACAGAAAAGGGAAAGTGAAATATTTACCTATGGATTGTTATAAACAAGCACGCATAGCCTTAGAAATGATGAAAATAAACCAAGAAGGAAAAACAGAATATGAGGAAGTGTTAGAAAAATAAAGAGGAAAGATAGAGAAATTGAAGCACAAGTAGAAACTATGGAAGAAGAAATAGAGAAGAAAATTAAAGAATCAGGAAAAAAGATACAAAAGGTAAATTAATTGGAGAGAGAGAGGAGTAAGTTGTTCGACAGTAGTGAGGAAGTGAATGGTGAAGAGGAGTTATTTGATACAAGAAAATGGGAACAGGGCAGAGAAAAGGGGACACTCAGACCACTGGCTGCACAACTCCGAATTTTAATCAAAGGTGCACAGGGACAATATGTCCCCTGGGCTTCACAGGACCTCGAGGGGCTAGTCACTCACCTCCCAGATATTCATGAGGCCGCTGGAAAATGGATAAGAGTATTTGAAGAAGAGACAATGGGCAAACTTTTAGCTGTGGGGGACATTAAATCTCTGATGGCTAAAATTATAGGAGGGGCAAAGATGGATGAAATTTTGCAAACAGCCACTCTGGACAGAGCTGTGAACTCTCATAATATGGATGGAATTGTTTTTGATGCATTCTGTCCAGCAGTGTGGCAGGCACTGCGTGCTGAGTACCTGATCAGACTGGACCCTAAATCATTAAAGGGAGAACAGCTGGGGGAAACAGAAAATCCAACCACATATGTTCAGAGACAGCTGAAAAGATGGAAGCAAGAGACTGAAGGAGATCCAGAGAGAGACCCGTTAATGGCAACATTATTCAGACAAGCTGTGATTGACGCTATGCCACAATCTGTAAAGAGCAGGCTGGAGGACGTGGTCGGCTTAAACTCGAAAACACACAAAGAGTTCTGTGACCATGTGTCTCATGCAGTGGAGAAACACAGAAAAAATGAACTAAAGCTCAAGAGCCAAGAGAAAGAGCTACAGCGAAAGCTAACTCAATTACAGCTTGAAGAACTGACAAAGAAAAATAAGAGAAAAGTTCAAGCTCCAATAAAGAAAGAAGCGGAACAAATGACAATTATGTCTCCAGTAAGCGCTCCGCAACCAACTATTCAGCCGAGCCCACCTACAGCAGTCCCTCCGAACACACACCCGCTCCATGTCCCCATAATTAATGTTTATCCTCAACAGCCAGCACCAATGGGATGGAGAAAAAGACCAATACAGAGAGGCCAGAGAGGAAGGGGCAAACCTTATACTGGTCCTCCAGGTGTGTGCTGGGCATGTGGACAGCCCGGACATATTAAAAATGACTGTCTCACCTATACATGGCAACAGTACCCTCAGGGTGGAAGGGGGGAGAGCTGGCAACAGTCTAATCGAGGTACGGTAGAAGGCCCAGTTAATCCATGGAGAGGTCCAAATCAAGGTTTTTAGGGATGCCCAGAGAATTCTATAGGGGAGAATCAGCTGCCAATGTTAACAACTAAAGCTGATCAAGAGCCTATTATGCAAGTTAAAATAGAGGGTAAAACCACACCCATGATGTCGGACATGGGAGCAATTTTTTCTTGTTTAAACTCAAAATATGCCTCACATCTCCCCTTGTCTGGAAAATTCGCAAAGACAATAGGATTCTCGGGACAAATGCAATTAATTCCGATGACAGGTCCAGTGTGTCTACAGACAAAAAAAAAATAAAAATCAAAGTATAACAATGCCTTTGCCATTCTTGTATCAAATCAGACTCCTATCAATTTATTAGGAAGAGATGCATTATGTAAATTGGGGTTACAAATTTGGTGTTCTCCAGAAGGAATATTTATTGAAAGAATGGGAACAGAAACACAAATGGTAGTTGCAGAGCCAAAAGCAAATGTCTATTGGTTAGGACAGATAGAACAAGATGTGAGGCAGACAGTCAACAAGTGGGGAAAATTTATTGAAGCACAGATTCCTAAAGCACGGTTATCAAAGTCAGAATTTCATTGTGCGATGATATATGACCCAGAGAGAGATGGAAAAATAGAACAAAAATGGCAGGAAGAAACAAAAGGACAAAAAATTTAAATAGTCTCACAGTACATCATAATAGGTAAACAGGGAGCAGCTTTAAATATTCCAGACAGTGAATTTGTCAAAAAATGGTTCAGTGTAACTGATTCTATCCCACATATTGCAGTATATGTAGGAAAAAACTGGGAAGCAAAGGATTTAGGACCAATGCAGGAAAAAGCAAATGGGAACCAACAGATCATCCGTTGACTTTTCATTCAGCTGACAAAAAATACATCAAAATTTTGTGTGCAGCCAGTTTGCTGGGAATTCCACAGGAAGTAGTTATCAGGCAAAAGAAAGTAACACAGATGACTACAACGTCTGAATTAGTAGACAACACTGAGACCGAATTATTTAGGGAAATGGAGATTGACTGAATTATGGTCACAACATGACACAGATATAGGATTAATAAAATCAGCTAATCCAGTAAGAGTTCAGCTTAAGCCAGATGCATGTCTGCCCAGAAAAGCACAATATCCTTTATGTCCAGAGGCTGAGGCAGGAATAATGAAAGCAGGAGTTTTAATAGAAACGTCTAGTTACTGTAACACTCCAATTATGCCTATACTTAAAGCAGACAAAAACCGGTGGCGTCTTGTTCATGATCTACAAGCAATCAATGAAATAGTTGAAGATTTGCCAGCTGAGGTACCAAACCCACACACGTTACTGACGAATGTCCCTCCTGATGCCAAATACTTTACAGTGATTGATCTATCTTTCAGTGTTCCATTAGCAGAAAGTAGATACATATTTGCGTTTACATATGCCGGTAAACAATACAGTTATTCTCAAATTCCTCAAGGATTCAAACACTCGGCTCACATATTTAATCAAGTGCATAAGGCTGATTTAGAAGATCTTGTAATAGACAGTACGCTAATACAATAAAATGTTTCATCTGTATGTGGCGAATAAAGCTGATGGTTATGCATCAGCTGTACTGATGCAAGAAACTTGCAGTGGGAGGAAAAAACAACCTATAGCTTATTACAGCACAAAGTTGGATAATGTAGCCCAGGGATACCCGCCATGTTACCAACAGGGCCTGGCAGCAGTATATTATGCTTATGAAAAAGCATCCACAATAACTATGGGGTACCCGGTAACTATTTATACTCATCACAAAATTGTGGAATTATTAGAACAAGGAAAATTTGTTCTAACTCAAGCTCGAATTTTGGCCTATTCCTCATTACTTACATATCCAGATGTAACTATTAAGCGATGCCATACAGTCAATCCAGCTGAATTAATACCTTTGGCTTTTGAAGGAAAACCCCATGATTGTGTGAACGAGTCATTGGCGTTTACCAGATTACTACCAGATCTGGAATCAACACCTATCTCTGAAGCAGAGGTCACTTACTTTGTAGATGGTTCTAGCTTTAGAGACCATGAAGGAATTCATACAGGATATTTGGTGGTAAAGAGAGACAAGAAAGGAATTTGTATCTGTGATATCACAGCATTGTGTACAACCTTGTTCTGCTTAATTAGCTGAATTAAAGGCTCTTACAGCTGCATGTAAGTTAGCGAAAGGACAAACCGCTAACATTTTCACTGATTCAGCATATGCTCATGGTGTGTGTCATCTATTCGGAGCAATGTGGAAACAAAGAGGTTTCAAAAAAAGTAATGGGACTCCCATCCAACATGGTGAACAAATAGGGCAATTAATTTCTGCTGTGATACTACCAAAAAGGTTAGCAATAATCAAATGTCAAGCACATAAAAAGGGAAATAATTATGTCATTAAAGGAAACAATGCAGCAGATTTACAAGCTAAAAAAGCTTCAGGATGTCAATTAGCACCGGTAGTACTTATAGAACCGCAACCTCAATTGGATGATATAATTCGAATTCAGCAACAAGCAGGCCCCTATGAACAATCAATGTGGCATCAAAGGGGAGCTAAAAAATATTCACAAGAGATCTGGCGTACACATGAGGGAAACGTTGCACCAACTTCACTTTTGAATATTCTTATCGCAGATGCGCATGGTTTTGACCATTGCGCAAGGGGGGAAGTGGTAAGAAAAATTAAACAGCAAGGATATTGGTCTCCCTATTTATATGCAACGGTGGATGACTTTTTGTCCACATGTGAAGTTTGTGCCAAGTATAATGTGAGGAAAGGGACAGTGACACCAATAGGGCATATACCAGTACCAGAAGGGCCCTTTAAGCATTTGGTTATGGACTATGTGGATATGATAAAGCGAGTACAAGGCAAAAGATACATGCTTGTGATCATTGACCGATTTAGCAAATGGGTGGAGGCAGTACCATCAGCAGATCTGGGAGCAGGAACAGTAATTAAATTTCTAACAAGAGAAGTAATTCCTAGATTTGGGATACCATCAAAAATAAGTTCAGATAATGGGTCGGCATTCATACAAAACAAGTACTGCAACAATTGAGAATAAAACAAAGACTAGGGTGCATTTATCATCCTCAAAGTCAAGGGCAGGTAGAGAAATTAAATGGAATTTTCAAGGCCAAAATAAACAAAATATGTGAAAGTACTAAACTTAACTGGATTGATGCGTTACCTCTTGCACTAATGAGCTATCGCATGCAAACTAACAGAAACATGCACTTAACACCGCATGAAATGCTTACGGGTCGACCCATGCCTGTGCCATATTGTAGAGGTCCCTACAAAGGACCACCTCTAGAGCAATTACAAATGGAACTTCGCTCGTATATGAAGAAATTAACTGCCATACATAAAGCTATCTATTTACAGGAAAAAAAGAAAAGAGCCCAGAGAAGAAACAGAGACGACGTGTCCAGTCGTTCCGGGTGATCAAGTATATCTGAGGGTATTCCGGAGGAAATGGAATGAGCCCAGGAGAGAAGGACCCTACAAAGTGGTGAGAGCTACTCCAACGGCAGTCCAAGTGGAGGGAAGCACAACCTGGTATCATCTAAACCACTGTACAAGAGTTCCCAAGCAAAAGACGGAAAGAGAGGAAAACAGACAGGCAGACAATGCAGCAGAGAGTGACAAGGAGAAACCAGAGACACAAGATGAAGTGCAAACAGACAATAGCACAAAAAAAGATTCACAAGGAGCTCCCATCCTCATGTCAGATGAACAGGAGAGGAAAGAGAACAAATCTGACAATGTGTCTGAAGACCATCTTATGCCTAGTACATCTAATAATGCAAATCCAAGCTCAACCAACAGAAACCAACCAGACTTCCCTTCAATTAATCTTTCAACCATTGAACAACAGTGATAATGATATCAACTCAACAGAGCCAATGATAATCAAAAATCGAAGAGACACAGATTATGATATACAAGGGGACGAAGAAGTTAGTCAAAATGATGAATTATGGGAAACGGCTCAAAATAATGAATGGTAAGGATGGGCAGCTTTTACTGCGAGAGAAACAAGGAAAGAAAATTGCTTGCCATGCTCCAAATCTCCGTTAAACAAAGTGATAGCCATACCAAATCCACATGACTACCAAAAGTGTGCCGAATTTGGGAGAAACTTTTGTCATTTAACAGATTTTACTAGACCATATTGTATTGCTGAATGTCTAGGATTTTTGGGAAATCTAAATTAACAAATCATTTTTTTTTTTTAGCCCACTCTGGGGATCGTGGTGTCAGTATTCGGACGTCAGCCGAAATATAAAAACTGAAAAACAAAAAGTAGAGATTCTGAAATGGTATGGCATAGATTATAAACAAGAATATGTGTGTTTTCATAAACCAAAAGGAACACAAGATATGGGCAAGTTCAAGGGCAAATTTGCTATTGTTTGGTATATAGATAAGAAAAATTCTTGGAAATCTGGACTTCCTTCTAGAGCTCCAGAACTTTTAGCACTTGGAACAATGAAAATAAATAAAATAACACCTGAAGCATGTGAAAATCAAACTATTGCTTTACCTTCTATAGAAATTTATGAAGACCAATCATTAATAATAGCAGACTTCTTTTGGATCTGTGGAGGTGAGACATTGTTGCCGCCTTTACCAGTTGGATGGAAAGGTATGTGCGTAAGAGTACGATTGCTTCAAGAACTTATAGCACAATGGGGAACAGAACAGAGGGTAAACAAGGAAGACAACAGAATTAAAAGAGGTTATGAGCCAGACCCCAAGGTATATTTAGACTCAATAGGACAACCGAGAGGGATTCCCAATGAATTCAAGGCAAGAGATGAAGTGAAAGCAGGTTTTGAATCAATATTTGTTTGGATCACATCTAACAAAAATGTAGAGTGGATTAATTACATTTATTATAATCAACAAAGATTCATTAATTATACTGATGATGCGTTAACCTTATTAGGAGACCAAGTGCACGCAACAAGTAGAATGACGTGGCAAAACAGACAGGCCCTTAATTGGCTTTTAGCTGATAGGGGAGGAGTCTGTATTATGTTTGGGGATCAGTGTTGTACTTTTACACCAAATAATACTGCCCCTGGAGGAGCTTTTAGTGAAGTGATGATTAAAATTAAAAAATTAAGAGCTGAAGTTACAGCAAAGGCAGGAAGAGACAAACGAATTTGGGATTGGTTTGATCTGAAATTTGGAGCATGGGGAGCATGGTTTGCTAAACTAGGAATGTTTTTAGGAGCTGCTATATTAATAGGAGGATTATTATTTTGCTGTGTATTACCTGTATTAAGAACATTAGTTGTCAATGCTACTGTTAAGCAAATGGAAATTATAAAAGTCCCAAATAATCAACAAATGATCACAAAGAAACTTGGATGAATATTATGAAGGATTGCTAAACAAACTGATCTTAAATGAGCAAACTTTGGATGATAGTTCCAGTGACTCTGAGTATGAAGAAGAGGTGTAAAGATGAGCCATACCCTGGGTGTAAACGCTAGCCTAACCTCTGCCCAAGGGTGGCCCTCTACGATACGCAAAGTATCTGGGCTGAAGATCAACAGATCTGGACTATTTTTCTTGTGATATTCAATGTATTATGTTTTGAATGTGTTTTTATGTCTTTTATACATAACTGTGACAACCACAGGCAAGCGCTAAACCAGATGCACGCTCATGCTTATAACATGGTTTTATCTTAAATAATGGGTTAAGGAGACAGGATCTTTTTACTTTCTCAATTAGAGGAAGACTTTTTGGTCCTGATGCTCCTCCAGAGTGCTGCTGCATCATCTAGTCATTGGTGATAAGACTGTGTGACTTGTTTAGTCCCTAGGTAGTGTTAACTGAACAGACTGAATTATGAAGTAGCACTCTGGGTAGAAATAAGCAAATGTGAGACTTAAAGTCTCAAAGGGGGGGATGAAGAAGAGTTTTATTAGTCAAAGCATGAATTAATCAGGTATAATCAAGGTGAATCTTGCCATCAATATATCTATTTGATCTTCCATCATACTCGTAGGCCACTGGGTAAAAAGTGCCTACGTGGCTGAAATATGCAGACAAGAAACATCTGGAAGAATATAGGTTTTTTTTTTTTTTCTTTACCATAGCACGTATTACGTATTAGGGCCCCTTCTCTCTAGGGAGGAATCAGATTGCATGTATAAGGAAAACTCTATGAAATGTATAGAATACGCCTTAAAGGAAAAAGTGTAGAAAAGAGACAGCTCAAAAGCATTCTGGAGATTTTTTCTGCAGAAAACTTCTCGGCTTTGTTCTTGTAATAAAGTCTATCTTCTGGCATCAAAACCCCAAGACTTTGAGAGTGATTCTTCAAGACAGCGGCAGAAGCCACCACAGCCTGCAGCGCTGTAAGCTTTGGCCGCGAGAGCGGCCATCAGCTTACAGGCTTTGAACGGGAGACGAGGACGATTCCGCCAAGTGGCGGCATTTTGCAGGCACAGGTGCACCGCAACCGCACTCTCAACCTGGGGAATGTCAACGTACCCCCTAGCCGCCCCGCCATCGAGGGTAGAGAGGATGGGGGAGACAGACAAGGCGCTTCTGGCCGTAAAAAGGGGCCGTCCACAACTTCATCAGCTCCTTGTGCACTTCCGGGAAGAAAGGGACCAGGGCAGGGCGTGGTCGCGAGCCATGGCCCGTGCCGAGGAGCCAATCATCTCGCCGCGAGGACTCGGGACTGAGAGGTGTGCACGCCTCCAGCCCGATGCTCGCGGCGGCCTGGGAAAGCACGGCCGTCAACTCTGGGTCCGATTCGGCGGCGGCCGCGACACCCAAGGGGGGCAGCCCCGCCGAATCTTCATCCTCAGAGAACGATTGCCCATCCCCCAATGCTGCTATCTGAACCTTTATCAGCGCACTGAATGAAACGCTGAGCACGCCGTAAGACGGCATGGCAGAATCACCGGGGAGCCGCACAGAACAGCTGCTGCGGGAGGAGTGAAAGGTCCGTGGGGACTGGCCCGGCGGAAAGGCTCTCACTGTAACCCTCAGATCGCCCAGAGCACTAGCCGATGGTTCTCTGCTCGTCGCTGTTCGCACCATAATGCCAACCAGAACAGCTTCCAGACAGATGATGAAAGGCTTTGTGGAGATCAACACATTCATCCACGTTCATATTAAGTTAAATATATCAAGTTTCTACAATATATAAATATATTGTAGAAACTTAATTTCCTGTAAAGCTGCTTTGCAACGATTTGTATTGTGAAAAGCGTGCTGGATGCCCAGACACTGAAGATAACGATCGTGGCTGTCGACGGAGGATAGGAAACGACCGCAACCAAGAGGACACGGCCGGAACAGCGTCTTTAAAAAGACGCGAAGCGACCGTGATTTGCTCTTTTAGGAAATCTACTCTTTTAGTTGAAGTGCCCAGGGGAATCGCTGCAGACAGGGACACCGCTGTTCGCACCATAACGCCAACCAGAACAGCTTCCAGACAGATGATGAAAGGCTTTGTGGAGATCAACACATTCATCCACGTTCATATTAAGTTAAATATATTAAGTTTCTACAATATATAAATATATTGTAGAAACTTAATTTCCTGTAAAGCTGCTTTGCAACGATTTGTATTGTGAAAAGCGCTATACAAATAAACTTGAATTGAATTGAAAATCCACTCGGCTCCGAAGCAAAAATCTAATGAGTGGATGCACCTGCCGCCTATTTATACCTGTGTGCACAGGGAGTGGCTTAGGTATGCAAAATCCACTAGCCAATATTCATTGGCGTTTTCTCTTAAAGTCAGAGATGATTGGGGCTTCCAAGTAAATCCCTTATGTCGTCACAACATAATTCATAGTGACCGACAGATAGGGAACAGTGCGTGCTTGTGGAATGAATGGCCATTTGCTTGGGAGCTATTTATTTTAAAAAGACATTTGCATTATAAACGGTTATTTTTAGACCCCAGTTATACCCAGTCACTTCTGCCCACTTTAGTAACTATACTTTTTCTTTAAATCAAACAAACAATGTAGACCTAGCAACATATCTAGCGACTTTTTGGGCAAATCAAGAGATATTGTCCTTAATCATTCGAAAACAACACCCTTCTTGTGGTTTGTTAACCACAAGGAGCCTTTACGCTGTGTGAGAGAATATTTTACATGTAAGTATAGCTGACATCACAGCACAGCCTTTATCTTATTTTGTCAGACAACATCATAGTTATAAATCAGTTTAGAAATGACCGGCGGGTTCTCTTATAGTGACGTTTCAGTCACCTTTACAGAGTCGTTGTATTGTCTGACTGCAGAAACAGAAAATGTATGCAAAGGAGGGGAAATTTATTCAAATTCTGCTGTATTAAAATACAGTATGTGAGCAGTGAGCAAGGAGAGTAAGAAGCAAACACATAAATGATGACTAGGAAGAAATGCAAGTTGACGAATATGGTAATTTATGCATGATGTAACCTAGTAACATTTAGCAACTTTTCGAGCAGGTGGTGCCATTTACGTTCCTGTGTGTGGTTAAATGGAGGAATGTCGTCAGGCTCACATAGGATTTCATGTTCACGTAATATTTTGTGAGACAGTGGTGGGTGGACCGCCTCAGCGTTCTAAGTCCATTCAAGTCTGTCGTCAGTGTGAATCCTCAGGTGCTTGTTTAAATCCAGGCATCAAAGTTGGTACTTTTTTCTCATGAACTTGCTTGATTCGTTCCTTTGTTTTTCACAGCATTCGTTTGAATGTGGTTTTCACCACACTACTCTGCAAAGCTGCTGACTAGTGTCTCCTGTCCAGCATCAGAAAACTTCTGCAAGTTGTAATAACTTTAGGAACTTAGCTATGATTTAATCTTTATTTTGAATTTTTGGCTTTACGAAATTGCATCGTAAAGATAGATATTGATTTGATTAATTTCTATTAATCAAAACATATAATTTATACCTTTTAACGGCTCGTCCAGCGAGACATTAAAGTCAGTATATGTTAACAATTTTGTTTATCTTGCTTTGTGGCCAACAATAAAACAAACTAAATAGTAATTTATCAAATTTGAGCAAGGTAGCAAGGGGTCAACAGCGCAAGGCAGTAACTGAATCAAATATAAAACACAGACAATGCTCTATACAATGAGACAAGTTTATTGAACTACTTCTAAGATTACATGAGACTAAATCATCTAAACACACACATATGACCACACACACACAAATGACAGAGTTATGCAGAATTATGAGTTATGAAGGAAGTCTCAACTTCGGTGGTTATCAGAAAGTCAACAAAGCAGAGCTTAGTTCTATCTTTCCCATTAATAACAACTTTTCGCCGTTTTCAGCCAATAGATAAGAGATTTGTTTTACTTGTTAGAAGGTTTGCTGCAGAGTCTCGTCTCGTCTCTTTGAGGGAATCCCCGGGCTTAGCTGATTGGCTGGCGAACTGTTGTTTGTCTGACGTCTCTTTAGGGAATTCTGGCTGTGATTGGCGGGTTGCCTGGCTGGATGAGACGTGCTCAAAGTTCTTCTTTTCCTTTCTTGGTTGCAGAAGTTTTCTTGAAGAGCTTGAAGTTTTGAAATGAGGTGATGGTTTGATGCGGCGTATGACCGCACAAGTTGAAGCAGTTTTCAAAGAATGGCAAAGAGCATTGAGTTTAGTTGAACATTAGAATTTAAGCAGGCCATCTTAGGCCCGCTCCGGAGCTGGGGTACCAATCCGCTTGTTGCAAGGTGGAGCTCAGCTTCCTAGGCTCCATTTCTCTGCATAAATTAACGAGCTGCCTGTGTAATCACGTGACCGAAGATCCTTGCAGGGTTTTGTTAATAATCTTGATAAACGTTATAACGTTACAGGATTTACCTAATTTCTACATTTCATCCACACAGAGTTGTTGCAAATAAAATATACTTTCATTTAACACCAAACATGACACACACACATATTCATACCCTCATAATACATAGGTTAAAATGGTACTGACCTTATAATGGATAGATTAACATAGCGTATGTTTTACTAACATATCAAGCACATCTAAGGCATAACACGCATAATTTGGGAATACATTTTCATTACTTAAAAGTCCTGAATATTGTCTTTTGGAGTTTTGGCGCACTTTTGCGTGTTTCCTTTGTCTGTCTGAAAAAGGCACATTTTCAGGAATGCATCCGAGGAGGGGCCGCAAGTACTCCTGAGGTCAGAAGGTGTCCGGGAGAGGAGTTTTGGCATATGTTTAAGTCAGGCCTACGACTGTAAATCCATCGCGCGTTTGTTGATAAGTTTGTCAATTTATACGTTGGCTGGTCAAGGTTCAGATACCATCTTTCCCACCAGAAGTTTCCTTTGTTCTGCGTTGGTGAGGTTGATTCTCTAGCTTGTTCTGATCTCTGGAGGGATAAGGATTAGCAAGACAGGATCCTGGTCTTAGACACTCAGGCACCGTGTTGGACACTTAGTTAATTTTACGACTTTTCAGAGGTGAAACCAGAGATTTACTCATTCCTCTGGAAGGAGTCTGCATTTATGTATGTGTGTGTCCGTTCAAGGATTTCCTACAAAGTTGTATTTAGATTTGAAAGAATTGACAATGAAGAGAAACAGAGATGGAACAGTTCATTGAGGAGCATCTGTTGCTGACATAATGAAGGTTTAAATCTGCACTGATGTTGAAGGTGTAATGGCTCCTATCTGTGTTGTGTGTAATCGCGACAACTGACACCATTTAACGCCTTGGTTGGATCATTTAATTCTGTTGAAACACATTCAAATGAATGATCAGTTTTACAGCATTCTTACACGATGTCCCACCACAACCCCTCTCTTGACTGGCGTGAATATTAATGAACTTTTTCAAGAGTATATATACAACACAGATTGCAAAACACAGTAATACATAGTAGAACATGTACCTGTTGAAACACATTCAAATGAAGTGATTAGTTTCACAGCATTCTTACACGATGTCCCACCACAACCACTCTCTTGACTGGCGTGAATATTAATGACTTAAATGGAACCAGGCCACTAGCCAAAGAACAGAGAGTGCAGGTAGATTATAATTAAAGGGCCAGACACATATAATAACCAAAGCAAGTGGAAGCACCTTTTTTTAACCTGTTACACTCCCCCCTACTGAATTCCACTTGATTTCACACAAAACATGAATGCCAAAACTATCACAAGAATATCACTGACCATAACATAACATCAGGTACATAAACTTTAATTCAATTCAGTTCAAGTTTATATAGCGCTTTTCACGATACAAATCGTTGCAAAGCAGCTTTACAGAAAATTTTAAGTTTCTACATTATATTTAGGAGTAGATTATTAGTGGTACAGAGAATATCATGCAGTTAGTTAAATTACATGTAATCAAACAGACGGTGAACACTATTATCTGCAAAGATTATAGGTTGCGATTAAACATAGCAAAATTTAGTAGTTTTGTATGTTGTTCCAGGTTTAGCATCATCTGAGGTCCTCTGGGGGGGCTGGCATCATCTCATCTCAGGTGTTCGGATTTCTCAGATCTTCGTAAGGGTTGGATAAGGATTGAAGCTTGTGTGATTCCTAGTTGCCTCGGGATGCGAGTCCCCATGTCAGAAACAGAGAAGCAAACAGAGACAAAATTAGTGTAGCTGCTGTTCCAACCAAAAATTGATGTGTTCAGCCCAAGCAAAAGAATGATAATGTGCATTTGATCAGATGTAACTGACATACAAGGTTATGAGATACATTATGTGAATGCTTGGCTAAAGAGATGTGTCTTTAATCTAGATTTAAACAGAGAGAGTGTGTCTGAACCCCACACATTATCAGGAAGGCTGTTCCAGAGTTTGGGAGCCAAATGTGAAAAAGCTCTACCTCCTTTAGTGGACTTTGCTATTCTAGGTACTACCAAGAGTCCAGAGTTTTGTGATCTTAGGGAGCGTGATGGATTGTAGCGTGATAGAAGACTAGTTAGGTATGCAGGAGCTAAACCATTTAGGGAGTTATAAGTAAGTAGTAGTATTTTGTAACTGATGCAGAACTTAACAGGTAGCCAGTGTAGAGATTGTAAAATTGGGGTAATGTGATCATATTTTCTTGACCTGGTAAGGACTCTAGCAGCTGTATTTTGAACTACCTGTAGCTTGTTTATTGAAGATGCAGGACAACCAACTAGCAGTGCATTACAATAGTCCAGTCTAGAGGTCATGAACGCATGAACTAGCTTTTCTGCATCAGAAACAGGTAACATGTTCCATAGCTTGGCAATGATTCTAAGATGAAAGAATGCTGTTTTTGTAACATGAGAAATATGATTTTCAAAAGACAAGTTGCTGTCTGATATAACACCCAAATTTTGGACTGTAGGGGAAGTATCTGTACATCCATCTAGATGCAAACTGTAATCCAAGAGATTCTGTGAACTGTTTTTTGGTCCAATAAATAATGTTTCTGTCTTATCTGAATTTAATAGGAGAAAATTATTGGTCATCCAATCTTTTATATTTTTAACACACTCTGTTAGCTTAGATAATTTAGAAGTTTCATCTGGTCTTGCTGAAATATATAATTAAGCATCATCAGCTTAACAATGGAAACAAATCCCGTATTTTCTATTAATTGCCAAGGGGCAACATGTATATTAAAAATAGCAGAGGGCCAAGGACAGGTCCTTGTGGTACTCCATACTTTACTGCTGATAATTTAGATGATTCCCCGTTTAAATAGACAAAGTGATAACCATTGGACAGGTAGGATTTAAACCATCTTAAAGCATGCCCTTGAACACCTGTATCGTTTTGTAATCGATCTATGAGTATGTCATGATCTGTAGTGTCGAACGCAGCACTAAGATCAAGTAAAACTAGCAATGAGATGCAGCCTTGGTCTGACACAAGAAGCAAATCATATGTAATTTTAACAAGTGCAGTTTCTGTGCTATGATGGGGCCTACTTTTTTTGCAGGAAGGAGCACAATTGAGCACATACAACTTTTTCTAAAATTTTAGACATAAACGGAAGATTTGAAATGGGTTTGTAATTTGCTAGTTCACTAGGATCTAGCTGTGGTTTCTTAATAAGAGGCTTAATAACCGCCAGCTTGAACGGTTTTGGGACATGGCCTAGAGATAATGACGAGTTAATAATATTGAGAAGCGGTTCTTCTGCTACAGGTAGTAACTCTTTCAGTAGTTTAGTGGGTACATGATCTAATAAACATGTTGTTGGTTTAGATGCAGTGATAAGTTTATTTAACTCTTCCTGTCCTTTAGTTGTAAAGCACTGCAGTTTTTCTTTGGTTGCGATGAATGAAGCTAAATTACAAGATGCTGTAGAATCTACATTTGTTGTTGTATTTCTGATGCCTGATTTTATCAGTGAAGAAATTCATGAAGGCATTACTATTAAAATGTGAGGGAATATTTAGTTCAGGTGACATCTGGTTATTTAATTTAGCCACTGTGCTAAATAAAAACCTTGGATTGTTTCGGTTATTTTCTATGAGTTTGCGGATATGTTTGGCCCTGGCAGCTTTTAGAGCCTGTCTATAGTTGGACATACTGTTTTTCCATGCAATTCTAAAAACATCCAAGTTCTCTTTTTGCGCTCAAGATTACGAGTTTTTTTCTTGAGAGAATAGGTATTACTGTTGTACTGTGGCGCAGTATGTTTTTCTATAATCTTTTTTAATTTGAAGAGGGAAACAGCTTCTAATGTATTAGAGAAGATAGTGCCCATATTGCTAGTCATTTCATATAGTTCATGTGTATTTATGGGTACACAGAGCAGTTGAGATAAATCAGGCAGGTTATTTGTGGATTTATCTTTGGTGGTTGGAATAATTTTTCTACCCAGACAATAACATGGAGTCATATACTTAATATCAGTAATACGCAGCATGCACAATACAAGGTAGCGGTCAGTAATATCATCACTCTGAGGCATAGGCGGAAATCCCGGGGGGGTCGGGGGGGACAAAACTCCCCTATCTGAGGGTTGTCCCCCCTAAAATATGATTAAAAAACATGTTGTGTATTGTAAATAATGTTTTAAACTTAAAATAATTGTGTAAATAGTAAAACAACACAAAGGCAAACAGGGCAAAAATGCGTTTTAAGTTTAGAAACAGTTTGAGTCTCCCCCTCCCTTGCCTCACAGTGATTTGGTCCAAATGCTTTCTTCTTTTATATCACACACAAGTCCGGTGTGAGAGAACAAAGTCTCAATAGTTGAGGAAATCCAATAAGGAAGGCTATCAGTTGGCTATTTTATTCACTTAAACATCGGATGAAGTGATTATTTTCTCTTTGCGAGAGCAGCGTGTTTTTGAGCGCGCGCGTCCGGTTTTGTGCCAGAGCAAAGAAAATCTGCGAGCGAGGGAAGAGACTCGCGATTTGTACAGTATTAATGTGCTTTCGCGCTACAATAAATGCGCTCTCGACATTTGTCATCAAAATAACGCCTTAGTCTCCCTGCTACACCAATAGTAGTAGCTTTCCTCTACATATCCTTACAAGTACAATTTTAGCTGTATTATTTGTGTCCCCTTCAAAAACTGCTCTTGAGAATTTTTATGTATATTGTCCCCCCCCTACTGCTAGATGAAATTTACGCCCCTGCTCTGAGGTACAATACCTATGTGGGTAAGATCAATTCCATGTGATATAATTAAATTGTAGGAATAGGAAAAACGTCTCGGTTTCAAGATTCAAGATTTTTATTTATCACATACATGATTGTATAGAGATATAACCAGGAGTGAAAAGTTTTACGTATGTAACCCTCGTTCCTTGAAAGAGAGAACGGAGACGTCACGTCTGGTAATGACCGACTTTGGGATCTCGCTTAGAGAGACCAATCCACTTCGAGTGTAAACTAAATGAGCCAATGCACATTGGCATGCGATGGTTGCGTCCAGCTGCTGCTGATCACAGCGTGAGTATAAGTAGGCAGCAGGTGCAACGCATATTCAGGTTTTTGATGAGGAGCCGAGCCGGTGACCCGGCTGCTCAGCGGTGGTACAGGAGCCATGGCAATGGAACGTGACGTCTCCGTTCCCTCCTTCAGGGAACAAGGGTTACATAGGTAACCGAGACGTTCCCTTTCAGTTGGTCACTCTCGACGTCACGTCAGTAATGACCGACTTTGGGATCCCTACCAAAGCGCCATGGATGCTGCCCCTTCCAGTGTCTTGTGCGAGCCTCCTGCGCCCCCTTTTGGTGTAGGCCTGGGCTCGCAACAAGAAGGCCAGTCACTGTCGTCGTAGCACTGCCCACTCAGTGAACTTGGATAACACTGGGAAAACGTACCCATTCACTTGGAACAGGAACGTGCGGAAGCCCCATCCTTCCTGAAGGGGGTTTCGGAAGCACTTACACATATGAACAACCATTTAGGTGCATATGGAAAATTAGAGGTGATTGTAATCCTCTTAAGAACGCAGACTGACTGCTGGGGAAACACGGGCTCTATGGCTATACCGTGGACTTTACACATATGGGATCCAATTAGGTTTCTACATATGGAACCCAGCCCTCTACCAGCTCTCACGGATTCATCGAGTGAGGGCCTGGCGCCGGATGCTCTGCCATGTCTGGCTGCCAAGGGGATGGAGGAGCTCAACAGGGTCTGCTGTATGGACTCTCTGGAGCAGTTATAGCAAGCCAACCCGAAGCCGGGGCCTTTCAGTGCTTCTACCCATTTGAGGTGAGAACACAGGAGGATAACGGCTCCACACAAAGGCTATAGAATCTAGCAAACGTGTTAGGGGTCGCCCAGCCCGCAGCTCTACAAATATCTGCCAGCGAGGTGCCACGAGGCAGCGCCCAGGAGGACGCGACACTTCTAGTACAGTGAGCTCTCAACCTCGGGCAGGGCACACCCTGTGCCTGATAAGGCAGGGTGATGGCGTCCACTACCCAGTGGGCCATCCTCTGCTTAGAGACGGCATTCCCCTTCTGCCAGCCTCCGTGACAGACAAAGAGCTGGTCTGAGGTCCTGAAGCTTTGTGTCCGGTCTACATAGCATCTCAAGGCTCGGACGGGACAAAGCAAAGCTAGGCCTGCCTCCTCCAGGGGCAGTGCTTGGAGGCTCGCCACCTGATCCCTGAAAGGTGTAGTGGGAGCCTTGGGCACATAGCCGGGCAGAGTCAGCCGGTCTCAGGTTTACCTGGGAGTCAGCCAGCCCAAACTCTAGGCACGATTTGTTAACCGAAAATGCGTGCAGGTCCCCTACCCTCTTGATGGAGGCCAGTGCAAGCAGGAGCAGAGTTTTCATTGATAAAAACTTCAGCTCAACTGTCCACAAAGGCTCAAATGGGCCCTGCTGTAGAGCACTAGAGACAGGTCCCAAGAGGGTATAGAGGGGGGTGGGCATGGAGGATTTAGCCTTCTGGCCCCCCTAAGGAACCTGATGACCAGGTCATGCTTCCCCACTGACTTCCCTTCTACAGGGTCATGGTTAGCAGCAATCGCAGCGACATAGACTTTAAGGGTGGAGGGAGACAGCTTTCGCTCCAAGCCTTGCTGCAAAAAGCACAGCACGACTCTGATCGGGCATCTTCTTGGGTCTCCTCGACGAGAAGAACAGCACTCGACGAACAGGTTCCACTTCAAGGTGTAAGCGTGTCTTGTAGACGGTGCTCTCGCCGAAGTGATGGTGTCAACTACCTCTTGGGGTAGGTCACCTAGAACGTCTGCGTCCCATCCAGGGACCAGACATGAAGTTTCCAGAGGTCTGGACGAGGGTGCCACAGGGTGCCCCGTCTCTGAGTCAGTAGATCCTTCCTCAGAGGAATTGGTCAAGGAGGGGCTGTCATGAGGAGCATCAGTTCCGGGAACCAGGTCTGGGTGGGCCAATAGGGCGCCACTAACAGGAACTACCCCTCATCCTCCCTGATCTTGCACAGTGTCTGTGCTAGAAGCTCACTGGGGGAAACGCATACTTGCGCAGGCCCCGTGGCCAGCTGTGTGCCAATGCGTCTGTGCCGAGTATTTCCTCGGTCAGGGAGTAAAACAACTGGCAGTGAGGGGTCTCTGGAGAGGCACAGGTCTACCTAAGCGGCTCCGAAACGTCTCCAAATCAGGGGATGGAGTCCCCACTCTCCAGGGAGCGCAGCATGTGACAGCTCATCGGCTGCACGGTTGTGCAGGCCCGGAAAGTGAATGGCATGAAGCGACCTCAGATGCTTCTGACTCCAGAGGAGGAGGTGGCGGGCGAGTTGCGACATGCGACGGGAGCATAGACCACCTTGTCGGTTGATGTACGCAACGGTCGCAGTGTTGTCTGTGCCGACCAGCACGTGGTTGCCTCGTAAGCGCCATCTGAGACGGTTCAAGGCCAAGCGTACTGCTAACAACTCTAGGCAGTTGATGCCACTGCAGTTGGGGACCCATCCAAACCCCTGACACTGCGTGCCCGTTGTACGTGGCCCCCCAGCTGGTAGTGGAGGCATCCGTGGAAACCACAGCATGCCTGGAGACCTGTTCTACGGGCACTATTGGCCGGAGAAATGCAAGGTCTGACCACGGGGTGAGGGTTTGGTGGCAGGCCGGTGTGACTTGGACTCGGTGAGTGCCGAGTTGTCATGCCCACCTCGGGACTCAGCCATGGAGCCAGTGTTGAAGCGGTCTCATATGAAGCAACCCCAGCGGCGTGACTGCCACTGCAGCTGCCATATGCCTCTCTGAAACCGTTTCAGTGGGACCGCCATCCTGCTCTTGAACATATTCAGCAGTTCAACACAGACTGAGCACATCCTTGCATGAGGCATGCTCGACCGATTCCAACTCCATACCGAGAAAAGAGATCTTCTCTGAGGAGAGTTTGCTCTCTTCCCAGTTGACCCGAAGGCCTAACTGGCTGAGGTGCAAGAGCACTAAGTCCCTGTGTTCGCACAACTCCTGAGACTGAGCTAGTATGAGCCAGTCATCAAGAATGCGAACACCCTGTTCTCTTAGGGGAACAAGGGCTGTCTCTGCAACTTTGGTGAAGAAACGGGGCAACAGGGACAGCCCGAAGGGCAGGACGTTGTACTGATATGCTCGTCCTTCGAACGCGAACCGCAGCAATGGTCTGTGGTGCGGAAGGATCTACACATGAAAGTACACGCGTCCCTTACAAGCTGGACCAGCGGGACCACCAACATATCCGCGGTGGGGCAGCGAGGTGGAATGCAGGGACCCGGTCCGTGGGCGGACCGAAGAGGGGTCTGAGTGTGCGGTGCACGCTTACCTGGTTCCACGGTTGGCAGAGGGTGCGTGAGTAGGGCCTTTGATGATGCTCTTGCACCGCCCGCTACTGCTGCCTGCTGGCGAGAGAGGAGGATGAGTGTGGTCCGGCATTGGTCCGTCCGCAACTGCTGGGTCCAGTTCTCGACTGCGTTGCCGAAGAGGCCGGTCTGGGACACAGGGACCTTGAGGAACCGACTTGTCAGCGTCCCTCATGTCGACCAGACTCAGCCAGAAATGGCGCTCCTGGACCACAAGTGTGGACATCGCACGACCCAGAGAACTCGCACTGACCTTAGTCGATTGGAGCGCGAGGCCAGTGCAGTCCGGAGCTCCTTTTAGAACTTCCAGGTCGTGACCACCCTCGTGCAGGTCCCCCAGTGCTTTAGCCTGAAGAACCTGCAGTAACGCCGTAGCGTGTAAGGCGGAGGCAGCTTCTCCACAGGCCACATAAGCATCGCCGGACAGACCAGACGAGTACTTACAGACCCGGGAGGGGAGGCCCTGTTCGCCTTGCCGGGTGGAATCGGTATTAGGACACCACTGCATCACAACCGACCGCTCCACCGGGGGGACCCCTTTATAGCGCCTAGCTGCACCACCGTTGAGAGTGGTGAGGGAGGAGGAGTTAGCAGGTCGGTTTCCGGCAGAAAAAGGTGCCATCCACGACCTGGTAAGCCCCTCGTGCACCTCCGGGAAGAATAGCACTGGGGCAGAGCACTGAGAACCAGTGCGGACCACCCCAAAGAACCAATCGTCCAACCTTGAGGGCTCGGGACATGGTGGAGGTCTCCACTTGATCCATGCCCTCACGGCAGCCTGGGAAAGCATAGCCGTCATTTCCGGATCTGATTCAGGCATTGCTACAGTCCCGGAAGGCAGCAGTGCAGCCGAATCTTCCTCTCCAGAAAGCTCTGGCTGACCCTCCAATGCAGCGATCGACATCCGGTCATCGGGAGGAGCGCCAAAGGATACCGCTGGTACGCTCTTTGAAAGGTCCCAGCGCGATCCCTCGGCCGGAGCGCAAGAGGAGCGATGGTCCCTGGAGAGTTGGTTCCCTGGAGGGTTTGCCACCACTATAACCCTCAGACCACCTGTACTACCGCCTGAAGTAGTCCTCGTCTGTCTGCAGCCAAGGACGAGAGCCAGATCAAGGCAGGCAACGGAGCTCAGCCCCTTTTGAGGTAACAGAGCCAGGTCTGCAGCTCCGAGATAATTATCTTCCCGCGAGGAGAAGATAACTCATCCACGAACGCCACCTCAGCGTGCTTTTATGCCCAGACACGTGAGGCAGCGATCGTGACCATCACCTAGCGCTAGGTAACGACCGCATCCAGAAATGCACGGGTGGTACATTGTCTATAGCAAGACCCAATTCGTCTTTATAAAGATGTAACTTTGAGTTTGCCAGACGCAACATCGTCTTTAAAAAGATGCACCCGTGAATGCTCTTTTAGGGAAAAAGCTCTTTTAGCGTGCTGAAGCGCACACAGGAGATGGCTGCCTGCAACACAAACAGGGGGTAATGCAGCCTGCTGTGTGCAACCCATTCGACACGGGAAAACCACCACCGCTGAAGCGCCGTACCATCAACACTAAGAGCTCCAAAGAGCGCGCTGAATTCGTTCAGTCTTCTTCTCTCTGTAGAGTAGTCAGGAGCAAAACGATGTGTTTGCTCGGCTCCGAAGCAAAAAGCTGAATATGCGTTGCACCTGCTGCCTACTTATACTCACGCTGTGATCAGCGGCAGCTGGATGCAATCATCGCATGCCAATGTGCATTGGCTCATTTAGTTTACACTCGAAGTGGATTGGTCTCTCTAAGCGAGATCCCAAAGTCGGTCATTACCGACGTGACATCGAGAGTGACCAACTGAAAGGGAACCATGTGCCTGTATGATGGGTCCCAGTGATGTAGTGTATATAGAGAAGAGGAGGGGTCCGAGAACAGATTCCTGAGGAACCCCAGTGACCAGTTGATGTGTTTTGAATGCCTTCCCATACCCAAGCAACCCTGAAAGACCTACCTGTGAGACCAGTGAAGTGGAGTTGCTGTGATGCGCAGTGATGAGAAGTTGGACAGAAGGATTTGTTGATTAACAGTGTCAAAAACAGCAGATAAATCTAGTAGAATGAGCACTGATGATTTGGACTCAGCTCTCGCCATCTGTAGAAATTCAGTGACTGACATCAAGGCAGTTTCGGTTGAATGGCCACTTTTAATTCCAGATTTGTTATTGTCCAGCTGGTTGTTCAGCAAAAGGAAGGAAGGTGTCTAGTGTAGGTTTTTTAAAGTGAGGTTACCTGAGTTTGCTTGAATGCGGTGGGAAAAATGGCTGTGAGCAGGGATGTGTTGATGATGTGTGTGAGTGATGGCAGAAGTGCAGAGGAAATAGCTTGAAATGAAATGTGTAACTGGCAAGGCTTTAAAGTACATGCAAATAATGTAACTCTACCGCTGAGTTAACATCTGATGTGAATGTATGTTGCGTTGTACAGTATTAGACGGATACACCAGAACTGCAACTAATAGAATGTACGCTGTAGCACAATAAAATGTTATTTATTGCTGTGATCAAAGACAAATTTTCAGCATCATTACTCCAGTTTTCAGTGTCACACGATCCTTCAGAATCATTCTAATATGCTGATTTCCTGCTCAAGAAACATTTATGATTATTACCAATTTTGAAAATAGTTGTGCTTTAGAAAGGCTAATAGAAAGTTCAAAAGAACAGCATTTATTTGAAATAGGAATCATTCATAACATTATAAATGTCACTTTAGATCAGTTTAATGGTTCCTTGCTGAATAAAATGTGAAGTTCTTAAATTTACTGATCTCAAATGTGAAGGTTGTAGATTTTCTCATAACTGAATCTCTAGGACCTGTTTCCTTTTTTTCTGTTTATTTTTTATAAGATCTACTTTACCAAACAAATCATATGTTAAATAGATGCTGATTTGTGTATGTAAATGGTTTGACGGTCTTTGTCCATGTTTGTCCCAAACGTCTGGTAGTGATTTACAGGAACATCTCTTCGTTCCACTTTAGATTTCATCTTTTGCTTGTTTCAGGTTATTATTAATGTGTCAGTAGTTTCATCCACCATTGTCATCACACAAATCAATGTTTTATGATGACATTATTATTCAGATGATATTTTGTTAGTGACAATATCAAAATGAATTAAATAAAAAATGCAAATATTAATACATCCCTGCCAAAATTTGATTTTAAGATTGTATGCACAGCTGAGCAATGGGAGGAACCATGTATGACACAAACCTACTATATTTCTTATATGATTTATCAATACATCACGCTAAAACAAAACTATTTCTCACACAAAAATAAATATATTGAAAATGACTCATGCTGGAGACTTGCCATTTGCTGTTGTATTTGAACAATTAATAAGGTATACTCATTATATGCACACTATATATACCCACTATATGAACACTAGATATACCCACTATATATCTAGTGATATAGATAGATATACCCACTAGGTATACCCACTATATGCACACTAGACACTTTCTACAAACACTCCCTGCCACAAAGACTCTTAAGAAAATATATGTTTACTTGAGCATTGCACTACAAAATCTTTTTGCACTATGCACTGTCTCCCACAAAATCTCTCTTCTGCACAATAATTTAATGTACAAAATATATATTTTTCTGCACAATTTCATGTACATATATCCCTTTCACACAATTTCATGTACAGTATTTATGTAAAGTTTTTGTACAGTCTCAGTTTGTGTATGTGTGGTCAACTAGGTATAGTAGTTATAGTATTTTTAGTATATGTATAGTCAGATAGTTAACTGTTGTATAGCTCCATTCTTTTTCCTATACTTGCATTGTTGTATGTTTATCTTAGGTTTAACTAGTATGTAGCACTGTGGTCCTGCGAGACACGACATTTCGTTCCACTATATGTCCACACATGTAGCAGAATGACAATAAAGCTCGACTTGACTTGACTTGAGGAAGGTCTATTCCAGGTTTGGGGGATGTTTTTGGTGATTTACATTTTTTTAACCCTTTGATGCACATCATGGTTCTAAAGTGACCCGACTGTTTATTTATTTATTTTTTTTTCTATATCTTTGCAAAAACTTTTTCAACATTCAGTATTCCAGGAATTCCTCAATTAACCTTTTTTTTTTTTTGACCATCACAAATCCTTATTTTAATTTTTCCTTTATTACTTTTTTAATAAAAATCATTTTTTATATCACTACCCCTCTAATGCACAACATGGGTCTAAAATGACCCGTATTCATTTCCTATGTTTTTTCAATCATGGTTGAGTGTTTCTATGATGAATCTCTGAAAGAAATGCATTTTATCATTTATTATTCCAGGTATTCATTAAATATCTTGTTTTTGATTCCCACAAATCATTGTTTATTTTCCTTTTTTTTAACTTTATAAAAATTTTACATAAAAATGACCCATATAGAAACCTTTGATATTTGCTAATTTTTTGCAAGTAGGAACATACAGTGGGTACGGAAAGTATTCAGACCCCCTTAAATTTTTCACTCTTTGTTATATTGCAGCCATTTGCTAAAATCATTTGTTAATTTTTTTTCCTCATTAATGTACACACAGCACCCCATATTGACAGAAAAACACAGAACAACAGAATTGTTGACATTTTTGCAGATTTATTAAAAAAAGAAAAACTGAAATATCACATGGTCCTAAGTATTCAGACCCTTTGCTGTCACACTCATATATTTAACTCAGGTGCTGTCCATTTCTTCTGATCATCCTTGAGATGGTTCTACACCTTCATTTGATTCCAGCTGTGTTTGATTATACTGATTGGACTTGATTAGGAAAGCCACACACCTGTCTATATAAGACCTTACAGCTCACAGTGCATGTCAGAGCAAATGAGAATCATGAGGTCAAAGGAACTGCCTGAAGAGCTCAGAGACAGAATTGTGGCAAGGCACAGATCTGGCCAAGGTTACAAAAAAAAATTCTGCTGCACTTAAGGTTCCTAAGAGCACAGTGGCCTCCATAATCCTTAAATGGAAGACGTTTGGGATGACCAGAACCCTTCCTAGAGCTGGCCGTCCGGCCAAACTGAGCTATTGGGGGAGAAGAGTCTTGGTGAGAGAGGTAAAGAAGAACCCAAAGATCACTGTGGCTGAGCTCCAGAGATGCAGTCGGGAGATGGGAGAAAGTTGTAGAAAGTCAACCATCACTGCAGCCCTCCACCAGTCGGGGCTTTATGGCAGAGTGGCTCGACGGAAGCCTCTCCTCAGTGCAAGACACATGAAAACCCGCATGAAGGACTCCAAGATGGTGAGAAATAAGATTCTCTGGTCTGATGAGACCAAGATAGAACTTTTTGGCTTTTAATTCTAAGTGGTATGTGTGGAGAAAACCAGGCACTGCTCATCACCTGTCCAATACAGTCCCAACAGTGAAGCATGGTGGTGGCAGCATCATGCTGTGGGCATGCTTGAGTGGCTTCACAACAACTCCGTGACTGTTCTTGAATGGCCCAGCCAGAGCCCTGACTTAAACCCAATTGAGCATCTCTGGAGAGACCTAAAAATGGCTGTCCACCAGCGTTTACCATCCAACCTGACAGAACTGGAGAGGATCTGCATGGAGGAATGGCAGAGGATCCCCAAATCCAGGTGTGAAAAACTTGTTGCATCTTTCCCAGAAAGACTCATGGCTGTATTAGATCAAAAGGGTGCTTCTACTAAATACTGAGCAAAGGGTCTGAATACTTAGGACCATGTGATATTTCAGTTTTTCTTTTTTAATAAATCTGCAAAAATGTCAACAATTCTGTGTTTTTCTGTCAATATGGGGTGCTGTGTGTACATTGAGGAAAAAAAATGAACTTAAATGATTTTAGCAAATGGCTGCAATATAACAAAGAGTGAAAAATTTAAGGGGTTCTGAATACTTTCCGTACCCACTGTATTTACTGCAGAACATTATTCACCTGCCCCACATTTCACAACTCAACATGGCTGCTTTTGTATATTTGATGCATGTAAGTCTTATTTTATAATTTATTAGCACAGAAAATTTTTGATATATTGTGAGAGATAAGTAGACATAATATTTGAATGTTAGGCTAAGGTTAACTTGACCTTGAAATCCATTATTAGTGAGAGAGAAATATGTCCAATACTATTAGCTAGCTTGTTGTTGACGTACTCTGTTCTAGTTAGCTATGTCAACAAAATAAAAGTTGAATAAGAACGTTATTATATACAAGTATATATCATCGCTGTCAGGCAAAAACCTTGTATTTCCATAGATCCTCATTTTTATTTTTCGTCATAATTCAATGCTATTGGTCACCCTTTATGTCTGTCAGTGTTCCTGAAAAGTAACAGTTTTGCACATACTAGGTTTCTGTCTGACAGTGACAATATATTATAAGTATATAAGTAGAGGTGTGACCCTCAGCATCCTGGCCAGATTTGCCCACTGTCCTCTGACCATCATCATGGCCTCCTAATCAGCCCCATATCTACTGATTGGCTTCATCACTGTCTCCACTCCACCAAGTTCCGCTCTCCTGGGTGAAGAAGACACTGTTATGACTCTAAAGAGGAAACTCAGACCCAGCCCAATAGATTGAGTGAGTAAAAATGTTTCACATCTACTCATGTAAGCGGAGGACATGGAGGTGGGCCATGGTGATGTGGTGCAATGTGCTGGATGTTACCACCCTCATTGCCTACACCAGGGGCGGTTCTGGAGAGCCACAGTTCTGCAGAGTTCAGCTCCAACCCTAATCAAAACACACCTGAATATGCTAATTAAGGTCTAAGGGTTACCAGAAAGCTACTGGCAGGTGGGTTTTTATTAAGGTTGGAGCAAAACTCTGCAGGACCTTGGCTCTCCAGGACCGATGTGGCCTACAACTTCAGTTATTCAATCACATTCACTACAATTCACTACAGTTGCACTAAAGGCAGTTCAGTTTCAGTATTATCAGTTGTCAGTGATATGTGTATGTTATGTGTGACAAAGTGACCAATAAACATATTTCAAATGTTAAATGTGTTGGTCTAAATAAGTGCTAAAATAATTATTTAAAAAATATGTCTTTATTCTTTTGTTTTATCACACTTGCAAAGATGGATAATTTTTGACCCATGCATCTGAACTTGATGTAGTAACACAAAACCTAGCAAAAAATAAAATATTAATTTGTGGTCATTGTAAAAAAATATATTTTGAATATTCATGGATCATGGAATTTATAAATCAGGGAATATTAAATACTGAAATAAACTGATTTCAACAGATTAAAAAAAAAAAAATGCCTAACAAAGCATGAAATAACATGGGAAATGAATACGGGTCATTTTAGACCCATGTTGTGTATTAGAAGTGGTTTTCATACCTTGTGCATCAAAGGGTTAATTATGCGTGTATGTGTTATATGTTATTACTTGAGAGGTTCATGATGTATGTATTTAAAGATTTATACACATTTTAGCATTTTAGAAATGTTTGAAATATTTTTTACACTCTGCTCTCGCTAGAAGGTTGGGAAACACTGATATACCAAATCCATCACTATATAGGCCTATATAAGAAATATATGAAATAGCAAATGTTGGATATCCAATATAATACAAAACGCTCACTATCAATCTTTTACTCCCGCATTTTAAATTTCAAAATAAGACTTAAAATGGCCTGAAGACATGAGCTGTGGGAGCTTTTAGTGAGTAATTAGCTTGTTGAAATTTAAAGTAAATTTTCGTGTCTGTGACCAATATTTTCCAAGCTTTGATGACTAAAGATCTGAAAAATTCAAAAATAGTTAAAAGTTAACTATTAAAGAGAAAAGCTGAACATGAGTTCACAAATAAAATATACTGTTTAAATTGTTACTGCCTTGAGTTATTATTTTGGAATAAATGTGAAATACTAAAAACCTGATGAGATTCATACTTGGCTTTAATAAATAGAATATTGATTACATTGTTAATGTAAAAATAAAAGAGATTTATTTATTTTTTTTAAAGTAATGTGTAAGTAATGTTTATTTAACCAACAAAATGTGGCTGGGACATATGTATATGTATATATAGAACTGATTTAATTTTTTTTTTCTTTCTGCTGTTTTATTGAAAGTCCATTTTGTCAGTGGAATTTAACAGTTCCATCAGCCGGCCGTGATCATTTGAGTATTCTTGCTCTGGTGTGACAGGAATTATTTTACAAAATAAATGTAATTTTGAATTACAGCCCTTACTTCAATTTTGAATTACAGATTAGCAGAAGACAGACTAGGCAAAGCAGGTAGAAAAAGTGGCCTCAAATGTTATCCTTATCACGATTCTTTCAACAGAAATTGTACAGAGCGTACAGTATTTTTTTTTTTTAAACCACTATTTTTTTAAAGCAGGCATCTGTCAGACTGAACCATAGATCCCCATTGGACCGCTAACCATAGATCCCCATTGGACCACTCCAGGCACGTAGATGCGGCCGTGATCTTGGAACGGTCAGCTTGACATCATTCACCATACTGTAGGTTCACACAGAGCCGTTGAGCCGTTCTGTGCAGGATTGTGGCATCTTTCGAATATTCAGTGATTACTATGGTGAATGACGTCAAGTTGACCGTTCCAATATGGCGGACGGCTTACATATATAGGTCCATAGAAACAGTCGCTAATGATATATCTACATATACATATCTATGGGCTGAACACCTTAATGAATTCAATGAACCTTAATGAAGTCAATTCATGTTTATTTATAAACAGCGCTTTATACACTACACATTGTTTCAAAGCAGCTTCACAGTGATAAACAGGAAAATAATGATACAGTGATGCAAACAGAATTAATATCCGCTGTTAAGCAGCTCTATCAAGACAATAGTAAACTTTCATTTTTCAGATCAGTTCTGTTCACTGTCGATTCAGTTTCGTTCAACAACTGTTTAAAGTCCATCAATTATTTAAAGGGGTGGTTGATCAGCTTTTTTCGAAGGCTTGATTGTGTTTATGAGGTGAAGTGTAAGGTTGTTCATGCTTTGGTTTTTTAAAAAAAAACTGCATTATTTTCACATATTTTACCTTTATTCTACACCGCTATTTCCTTTGTCAAAACAGTCTGTTGAGTTCCTGGTTCTATGAAGCCTCTCCCTCAGAAATATGCAATCGGGCTCAGATTGGTTAGCTGGCCCAGTGTGTTGTGAATGATTCACTAACTGCCTAGTGCACGTTGTCCGGAAACGTCATGCCCCCTTACCGTTATGGGTAGTTGCACATTCCCGGGGGCAGGGTTTATGTAAACATCGAGGTTAGTAATGTCACAAACCCGAGAAGAAGCTCATTGTAGTCCCTACCAGGCTTTTTTTTTTTTTTTTGTAGTCCTTAAACAGTGATTTCTTTAAAAGACAATATTTCACTATGCATTGAACTTTGAGCGTCATAACTTTGTTTATGCTCTAACAGCAACACACTAACTAAATTTAAAAAAGTGAAATCGTAAAGAGAAATCATTTAAAGTGTTTGATTAATCTACAAAGCAGCTCTGGAAAGAACAATGATGTCATCATCAATTCAGTTGTCATCCAATAGTGTCAATACAGTCAAGTCACTAGTATTGCCAAGTAAGCAAGCCAAAAGGTGAACTTAGATTAACTAGTTTATATAAAGCAGGTAAAATTGTTATAATGATGAGTCTAAATATATATTCAGACTGTTGCTCGTGTACAACGAACTCAAACATTTCATGTGATACGTGTTACTTTTCTCAGCACTGGTCAGCTTGGACCAATCACAGTCATTTGTTACTTTCTAATGTACTGGTGTCTTCAATGCAGCTCAATGGAAGATGTCGTATGTTATTATAAAATGTTATTGTACAGCTTTTCAGTACATGTCAACAGCTAAAATGAGTAAGTAATGTGTCAGACATACACGTTCAGTTAGTCAGGTGGCTAGTTAGATGGTAAATATTCATTTACGCAGTTTTGAAACGCAAGTCTGTTTAGGGGTGTCCCTCTTCTGGTCCTTCTTTTGGAAGACATTCCCAGTGGACTGAGTTCTCCATGACAGTTTAGCATATTGTGCCAAACCCTTCTCCTTCAGTATCTGCTCCATCTGAAGAACAAAAAGAGTTTATTTTATTGAAATTACTGTTGTCTTTTTTCCATTGGGATTGCAATGTTGGTTCCCTGTTGGTTCATTCTCTTCTAAATCAGAAAATTCAGAGTTTCTCCCTGATGATGTGTGTGAGACTCACCTTGCCTAAAATCCCGTTAATCACTGCAGGATCATTCAGATTTTGACTTGATTTCACCTCCACTCTCACGATTTGTCTCTTCCTGTCTGTTGGGAACACAACGATAAAGCATTTAAGGGCTATTTAAAAGACGCCATTCTTAACTAAAAAAGAAATACATTTGATGCATTTTGGTCATTCATTTACATAACAGTGTCATGCAAGTTGTGTAAATGTTTTTGTTAGTGCAAGTTTTTGAAAACGATACCACTATCGTCTGTGTAAATGCATTACGTGTTCCGTCAGTATGTGTGCAGGCACATAGTGTTTATTTACAAAAAGTCATCACCAACTACTGGCCCTGGCACGCATAATGCAGCTTTTTTAGTCATTTTGATTGGGGATAATTTTGACAACATTGTCTTCTGCACCGAAAAATTTTCAAAAAGGAAAACTTTTCAATTTTTAGTACAATCATTGCTGTGTAAAGGTCCCCTCAGAGTCATAAAGAATCACGTACGATCAATGCTTAACGGTGGGGTAGGCGATTTCGAAAAGGCTAGCGATAGCAAGCTAGCTTTGAAAGCAAGATCCCCACCCTCCCTATATCACGCTGCAAAGCCACGCCAAAACACTTGAACACACACAGACAAACCAGAGAATAACCTGCAACACGATGAGAGACGGCATTGGTAGAGGATTGAATGCAATGCTGTCAAATTACCTCATGTCTCATTCATTACTTAACTTTGTGATTGCTATCAGGATGTGAAGAGATTTACAACCAGCATAACAAAAAATGTTTTTGAACCAAATCACCTACCCTGCCTTTAAGCAGTAGAGGAAAACAACTTAAATGGTTAATAAAAATGTCCTACTTTGTAAAATATACCTGTATATGATTTGCATACACCCTAAGCTTATGTCTAAGATTTTGCTCAATAAAACTGTTCACACTTTTCTTTCTTATTTTTCATTAGGGATGACAATTAAAACATAAACTAAATAATAATGTAATATTTAAAAAGATGTTATTTAAAACTTTTGACCAGCAGGTCAGAAAAAAAAAGTGAATCTCATACAATGTTTTTAATAGGTCAGAAAAAAAAAAAAAAAAATCAAAGTATGTACATACATTAGCAACTCACCAATGTAACATGCAAAAGGGCGGTAGTATTCACATCTGTGGTCCCACCAGTAACCATCATAAATATTAACACACAACTCATTATCTGGTTGTCCAGGTTTCCACCTTGTGAACGAAGAGCTGCTCTGATCTGACCAGATAAAGACTCCATTACCTGTAGTCCGATAGAGTCCAAACCAAAAACTTCCCATTCCTGCAGTTTTCAGCAGCTCACTGTGATCCATTTGGTCATCAACGGTGGCAAGATCAGTGTAATGCTGTCTGCAGTACTTCTGTGCATTCATCCAGTTCACGGATGAAGACACATAGACAAACTCATGACGCTGTGAGAATGTCACGTTCATCAGGGCTGAAGGTGGAAGAAAATACAGAAAAAAATACTGGAGTAAGCCTACACTTGTAGATTGTGTACAAAAACAGGACATTTCCAGGAGTCCCTGTTTGACACGTCACATATGATAATTTTTTGTATTTAAAAGGTATTGTTTCTTATTTTGATTATCAGTAATGCTTTGTAACGTTTTAAGTTTAATTTCAACACAACAGCGACTTTGGTTTTATTTTGGTCTCATTGAGTTAAAAACATAAACCCTTCTCATAAATGCACGCTGAAATTCACCATACACAACAAAGTAAACATACATTATACAAGGTTTGTAAGCTTACGGTACATTACACGGACACACATACACCCTGCTATAAATTAATGCAAAAACAAATATACAACTGTTTGCATTTGCACTCTGCATTGAAAGTATATAATGCGATGCATCTTTAATAACTTTTTTTAAAGCTTATTTTGTGGCATTTATATATCAAGGAGCTGTAAAGCCCGGTTACATTCACAGTGTGGATAAATCGCATCTGTGTTGAAGATTCGGTTTATGGATGACAATTTATAGAAACTCTTACAAAGCAAAAACAAATACCCTTTTGTGGCATTTATATATCAAGGAGCTGTAAAGACCGGTTACGCCCACATAGTAAACAGATTTGGCCCAAATGTGGCCTCAAGCTGGCACTGCTGGCCTCCTGTCGGCAATGGCATATACCCATTCAGCCAGAGCTAGGCTATGTGTGGCAATGATGGCACAGCGTGGATCACGGCAAACAATATGATGGCCGATTGTTGGTGGGAGGAGTGTGGCCCAGATCATGTGGGCCAGATCAGGCAGTGACCTGACAGCATATTATGTGACCCATGAAAAACAAGATAAATAAAATATGATAAAATGATCACAGAAATTTTAATTAAGTGTAGTATTGTTTAAATTTAATCTTCGAATTAACAAGTCAAAACAGCAACATAGTGTTGGCCCAGATCAGGCCCGCATCTGGCCCGTGTGAAATCCATGCGGGCCAGATGTGGGCTAGATCTGGGCCAACACTGCTTGCCTTTAAATAATGCAATGTAACTGCACGGCCATTGGTTCGTGCAGTGAATAAAAAATGAACCAATGGCTCGGCCGCGGAGCTGCATGAGCCTATGGCGATAAAGCCCACCAGAGCCCGCCAGAATGGGTGGAGCCATCTGGCTATATAATCGGGCATTCCGCCATAGGATCCTCAGGTTACTTCGACTGAAGCGATGACTGAGTCGTGTAGCTACATAGCATGGCAAAGTATGCAGTACTCGTTCCGTATCTCAGGGAACCGAGGTTACGTTAGTAACAGAGTACGTTCCCTATCGATACTTTACTCGTACTGCATCTGATAAGATGCGATGGGGAACCAGTACAATCCCGCCGTGTTATGCTAGAAGAACGACTAATACTTGAACTCCCCTTAAGCACCCAAGGGGGCCCAGAAGCACCAAGTATTTTGCAGGGAATCCCCGCAGGAGGCAGTAGGGCCAAACTCACAGAGGTCGGCCCAGCCTTGAATAATCATCCCAAGGAACGTCCAGATTATAAAACCTGGCAAATGTGGACGGCAAGGGCCAGCCGGCAGCCACACAGATCTCTGCAATGGACACACCGCTAGACCAGGCCCAGGAAGAAGCAACGCCTCTAGTTGAGTGGGCTCTTACTCGCATGGGGCATTGAAGGCCCAAAGAAGAGTATGCTAGCGCAATAGCGTCAATTATCCATTTGGAAAGTCTCTGCTTCGTGACCGGAGAACCCTTGGTGTGGCCACTGAAGCATACAAATAGCTGATCTGACTGCCTGAACGGAGAGGAGCGGTCAACATAGACTTTCAACGCCCTGACGGGGCAGAGTAAATTCAACTCTTGGTCTTGCTCTGAAGGAGGAAGCGCCGATAGAGTTATTACCTGTGCTCTGAATGGAGTAGAGAGCACTTTAGGCATGTAACCATGCCCTGGCTTCAGGACGATTTTAGAGTCATTGGGCCCGAATCCGAGGCAGGTGGGGCTCACAGATAGCGTTTGCAGATCTCCCATACACTTTACCGATGCTAACGCTAGTAGCAGAGCGGTCTTAAGTGTCAGGGGTGAAGGTCAATGGACTGTAGTATCTCAAATGGAGGGCTCTTCAGAGCCCTCAACACCGTGGGCAGATCCCATGTAGGGACTGTGATGGGGCGAGGCGGGTTGAGCCATCTAGACCCCTTCAGAAAAACGAAGAACTAAGTTGTTTCTGCCCACCGATTGGCCATCTATAGGAGCGTGAGAGGCTGCTGTGGCTGCTACATAGACCTTGAGCGTGGAAGGGGAACGACCCTTATCCAACAGCTCTTGTGGGAAGGACAATATTAGAGATATGTCGCAGGAAATTGGGTCTGCGCCGCGGGCTGCACACCAGGCGGAGAGGACAGACCATTTAAGGGCATATAGGCGTCTTGTAGACGGTGCTCTAGCCTGAGAGATTGTGTTTAGCATGTTCTCGGGGAGGTTCGCAAGCTCCCATCGAGAGGCCAAATGTGCAGAGCCCACAGCTGGGGATGCCATATCGTTCTGTTCGCCTGAGAGAGTAGGTCTCATCTCGGGGGAATGAGCCACGGTGCTGCCGAGAGCAGCCGGTACAGCTCCGCAAACCAGTGCTGGTTCCTCCAGAGCGGGGCCACCAACAGAACCTTGTGTCTCTGTTCCCTGGCTCGTCTGATTACCTGCGGGATCAGAGCAATCGGGGGAAAAGCATAAAGGAGGAGGTTGGGCCAGTCGTGGGCCAACGCGTCCCTGTCCTTCGAAAAGTAAGTTAGGCAATGAAAGTTGTCTTCTGAGGTGAAGAGGTCGACCTCTGTCCTGCCGAAGATCTCGAGACCATCGAGACCGCCTTCCTCCTGCAGACCATTCCCAGGGGCACGTCCCGTTCCATCCACTGGGGATCTTTCCAAGGGGCCAGGGCTGTTACACAGGCCTGGTCGACCTTGACACAAAGGCGTCCGAGACGTCAGACGTGGGACAAAACTCTTGGTTTCAGCCAGTACTGAAGGGGCCGCATGCATAGCAGGCCCAACTGAAGTACCGGAGACACAGAGGCCATGAGGCCCAGCATCCTCTGAAACACCTTGAGAGGGCGAGAGGCTCCGACTTTGAGAGTAGGCCACGAGCTGCTGAATGGCCAGCGCACGTTCCGGCGCAGCTATCGCCCTCATTTGAGCTGAGTCTAAAACTGTTCCCAGGAACGATATCTGTTGGCTGGGGGACAGCGCGCTCTTGGCAAAATTGACCCTGGGTTCTAGGCATTCTAGGTGGCTGAGGAAGAGTCTCTGTGAGATAGTAGCTCATCCTCTGACTGGGCCAGAATGAGGCAGTCATCGAGGTAATTCAGAATGTGGATTCCCATCTGTCTCAGTGGGGAAAGAGCCGCATCCATGCACTTTGTAAAAGTACGAGGAGCTAGTGACAATCCAACTGTGTACTGATAAGCCACTCCCTCAAAGGCGAATCTCAAGAATTGTCTGTGACGGGGGGCAATCTGGATGTGAAAGTATGCGTCTTTTAGGTCCAGCGAAAGTAGTGAGACACACGTTCTTGTAGAGGTCTGACTCAGTGAGCGCAGCCTCAGCGTGGGTGTGGCCCGGGCAAGCGGCGCACTCAACTCGAAGCTGTCAGCAATATGAATCATTGGTGACAGCGTTCTGATCTGCCTAAAGGATTGAGCCGCTTGACAAAGCGAGAGGCGCTGATCCTCACGTGTAAAACACCCTGGCCGATCAAAGAGCTGCGAGGAGTGTGACGCACGCGGGAGCTGTGCCGGCATGAAAAACACTCATGCCCAATCACTCAAACCTGCGAATTCGATGTTTCTTCTCCGACATAACTGGGAGGGGAGAAACGCGAGAGCAGGGACAGACTCACACTTCCATAATGAAGTAGCCTCCGCGACGCACACACAATGCCAATCTGTCAGTGACAGCATTCCATTCCAATTGCTTAGAAGGATTGCGTCACTCGATGTAACGAGGGGCACTGATCCTTGCGTGTAACACACGCTAGCAGATCAAGTGAGAAGTTCGGGATGTGTGTCGGCGTAAAATCACTCAAGCCTGATCGCTCAACCGTGAATTCGCCGTTTCTTCCTCTGAGATAACCGGGAGGGGGAGAAACATGAGAGCATGAGGGGACCAGCGAGTGAAGCAAGAACAGACTGAGGCTTTCGAATGAAAGCAGCCTGTCTGAGCGCAGCTTCGGCGCCACACACACAATGCGAAACTGTCAGCATAGAGAGGAGACAGCATTACGCTCCGATCCGTCTAGGAGGATAGAGCCACTCAATGTAACGAGGGGCGCTGATTCTCACGTGTAAAACACACTAGCGGATCAAGTGCAGTGGGGAGAGCGGGCACGCAGGCTCATTGCCGGCGTACGATTGCTCAAACCCGGCTGCTCAGCCCCGTGGCTCTGCTGTTTCTATCTCTGAGCTTTACTGAGAGAGGAGAAAGGAGAGAGCAGGGCTGCCTTCATAGAGAAGGCAAGCCGCGAGCGGAGAGGGCGAGGCTCATGCTCTCAGTGAGAGCATTCCATCTCAGTGAGCGTGCAGTCTCTGCGTGGGGGCTGCCCGACGCGCTCACTACTCCTCTGCATACACTCACAGCGTGACATTTGCAACAACGTCGCCAGAAAATTTGCTCTTTTAAGAACTTACCTCTTAAAAATAAACTCTTTTAGGCTCACCAGATCGCAGCAGGGAATAAGCTGGGACCTTTGCTGCTGAAGGCGGCGGAGGAGCGGCGAATCAGCCGAGCAAAGAGGTCGTTGGTTTAGCTTGATCCACTGCGAGACATTTCCACGTCGAGCAGGTTTCGAGTCTCATAGGTCAGCGATGATTGTCATCGTCGCTGAAGGAGAATAATCTGAGGATCCTACGGCGGAATGCCCGATTATATAGCCAGATGGCTCCGCCCATTCTGGCGGGCTCTGGCGGGCTTTATCGCCATAGGCTCATGCAGCTCCGCTGCCGAGCCATTGGTTCGTTTTTTTTTCACTGCACGAACCAATGGCCGTGCAGTTGCACTGCGTTATTGAAAGGCTTCAGTCATCGGAGAAAAAGGAGTTTTCCCCATTGCATCTTATCAGACACAGTATGAGTAAAGTATCGATAGTGAAACGCCTTAACGTTGAGTCCTGTGTATATATAGAGTCCCTTTTAAGACTTGCCCCTTTTGTTATAAAACAAAGTTACAAAATCGGGAGGAATTAAAATGAAGTTAAAACTCTGGCGCACCAGGAATGTGTGCTGGGATTTGCTCCAGCATCCCATAACCCTATAGAACAAGTGGTTTTATATGGTTATTACAGTTAAGCTGTGAAATATACAGATCAAAATGCCACAATAATACCTGAAACAATGTCACCATAGTTTTAACAGTAAACAAACCTGATTCAGCAGTTAAGAAAAAAATTATTTTCTTACTCAAATCAAACATTCTTCTTCAAGATACATTTACTTGAGAAGCAAAATGACTTAAGATATTCAGTCTTGTTTTCTGAAAAAAATAAATAAATACTTAAAACAAGAAAAAAAAAAATCTACCAGTGGGGTAATAAAAATAATCATTTTCCCTTTGAATATAGATATTTTTCTTACCTGATTTTTTCTTGTTTTAATCAAAAACTAACACATTTTATTTCTATATTTATTTATTTATTTATTTTATTTTATTTTTTTTTTCGAAAAACAAGACTTAATATCTTAAGTCATTTTGTTTCTCAAGTAAATATATCTGGATCCAAGAATGTTTAGATATTTTTACTAGAACACAAGATAAAAATCTGAATAATTTTTATTTTTATTTATTTATTTTGCAGTGAATACATGCGTTAACTTGGGGTTTGAATTGAACGTGATGAGATTAAATGACAGTGTACCAAAAAACTTTTTGGCAAATCATCGTAAATGTGGAATTAAACAAGATGTACAAAACGTTTAACTAACCTGACAAAAGCAGCAAGAGTAAACCGGTCCTCATGATGAATGATTCACCTGTGAGAAAAACGAATTTATTCAATTAATTTACACCTGGACAACATCAAACTGATGTGTTCCCCCTAAATATTTAGATGAACCCTCTTTACCTGTAATTTTAATGCAGCGATTTCGGTTCTCGTGTTGGTTGCTTACTTCAGAAAAGGGGTTCATTCAATGAGATTAGAATGTATTTATATTGCTAAATCAAAAACAGGCCAACCAAATATTTAACCAAAACCAAAAACACTCTTCCAAATGACCAAAATACACCCAGAAAACAAAGTATAAACATCCAGCACACCTGGATTTTTTACAGGATCCTAATTATAATTTGGCATATAAAATTGTATTTTGCATTGGAAACTAAAACATAAATCATTAAAATGTTTGTCTGTTCCTTCAAATCTCAACTTTAACCTCAAGAGTTTGAGATTAAGATAAGAGCATTTAAAAAAAAAAAAAAAAAAAAAAAACACAACATTTACCTGCAGCAGTGGACAGACTGAAGTTTGATGGCATCTGGTTCAGCGTCTGTGTTTTTCTCCCTATAAAAATTTTTACTCTTGTACTTTATCTCTTATGCAAAATCTGCTGTCCTTCTAAGATGCAAAATGTTTCAGCACAGACACACTCATTTCCATTTGGACTTTAATACAACATAAACCTTTGGAGAGCATTTGGAAAACATTTTTTCTAGTTTTAAGTAAGGTTATAATGATACAACATGATATATGATAATAAAATATATATATATATATATATATATATATATATATATATATATATATATATATATATATATATATATATATAATGATAATAGAAAGCACAGAGAACTTCAATAAGAACAGAAACAAAAATCAAAGCAAGTCAAAGCGCTGTCTTGCACATTCAGTAATTTAATTCACTGGTTCTCAATTCCAGTCCTGGGTGAGTTAAATAAGGGAGACATGCAAAATGTGCAGAGCAGGGAGTGCCTAGGACTGGAATTGAGAACCAGTGATCTAATTAACCATAACTTTGGAAATTAAATGTTATCAAATGCATCTAACCTAATACTACATAGTACGATAAAACACCAGTGAACCATTGTTATGACCCTGAGATATCATGTGTGTTTATAACAATGTTCCTTGTGTGTGTGTGTGTGTGTGTGTGTGTGTGTTTGTGGATATGTTTGTGTTCCAGAAGGGTTGCCTTCGTTAACCAGTTGAAGAATGTGGTCCTGCTGCTAACTGTGAGTGTGTTTGTTATTGTAACCTCTGACTCTCCAGATTATCTGACCGTTGACTATGATTTGGAATCCGATTCTGATTTGTGCTCGCCACGAGATGATGTAAGTACCTTTGTAAATATTCTTGTAAATACACCGCGAAATTAAGGGACGTAAGGGGTTTGACGCCAGTTTATTATCTTTTTCACTTTGTTTACGGGTAAGGGAGTTAATGGAAGTTAAACTGTATTTTGTTTTCTTTTTATTTTTTTGTTTGAGGTCAGTTGGTTTCTAAAAAAAGAATGTTTTGTTTATTGTTTTGTCCTTGTCTGCCCCTGAAGATGACCCCGATCAAAGAAAATATATTTTTTCCATTTGGCATCTCTCTGGTGTCGGGACTCTGATCTCTCTGTTAAGGCTGACCCCTAGAGGTCGTAACAACCGTCAGTAATGTACATTGATAAGAGGTTTTGTCCATAGTCCATAATCATGCTTCCTCCAGTGAGAAAGTCCATCTCCTGTTGTTTCTCCCATTAAAATCCATTCCACACACACAGAAGTGGACAGTAACAAAGTACATTTACTTGAGTATTATACTTAAGTACACTTTTGAGTATCTGTACTTTACTTGAGTATTATTTTTTTTCTGGAAATTTATAGGGTGTCCTCGACTAAGGATTTACATAGTCTAATCAGATTTGTCAAGTTTTGCCTATAGTCGACTTAGAGTTGAATCATGTATGTTTGTGTGTTTATTTTATTTCACACACTGCACACAGAAACAACATCCGGCGCGATGTCATGACACGAGATAAAAGGTATCTTTTCTTGTTTATCTGAGTTTTTGTCCAAACCAGCAGCGATGGCGACATGCTAAGTTTCCATTTTAGAAAAGGTTTCTATATCTGCAATGTCACGGCTGGAACAACATACAAACTATAACAATGTTAGGTATTAATTATGTGCTTCGTTCAATATTAAAAGTGTCTAATGTGAGTTTGAATATCATATTGTGTGACATTTATAGCCATACTGAAAGCGCCAACAGATAGTTTACCTCAGATCTTAAAAAAAAATAATTATGACCTTGAGATATTCTGTGCATATTCTGGTCTTTGAATTAGAAAGTTGTTACTATGTAACAGCTTTGAAAGTTAGTGGGTGATTATTTCTTCTTTAAAACATGACTTTTTTTTTTTTTTTTTTTTTCAGGCAGTCTATCAGTAATCACTAATATAGGGCTACATGAAATGATTTCCTAGCATTTTTTAAACACTGGCCAGTTGCAAATGTGATATTTATTTACAACAATCCAGTAAAAAGAAGTTAATATTGTGGTATATATATATATATATATATATATATATATAAGACACAATATTGCCTGATTTAGTTACAAACATCTTAATGATGGTTTTGTTTCTGTTGATTATTGTGATGTTTTTATCAGCCGTTTGGACTCTCATTCTGACAGCACCAATTCACTGAAGAAGATCCATTGCTGAGCAAGTGATGGAATGACACATTTCTCCAAATCTGATGAATGATGAGTTTCAGCACTTTTTTTTTTTTTCTGAACCATCCCTATAAAAAAGACTTTTTTTTTTTTTTTTAAGTTGCACAATATTTGGTCTCTTGCCCTAATATATCAGTGACGTTCTACGCCTGTACCCTCCAAACAGAGCACTCAGGTCTTCTGATCAGTCACTGAAAGTTCCTCGTTGCCGCTATCAAAGGTTGACCATGCTTTTTCTGCGGTAGGTCCTTAATTATGGAATAGTCTCCATGTGAGGTCGGCTTCAGCATGAGCTATTTTCAATCTTCTTTCAAACAAATATTTATTCTATGACTTTTGAATAGATTATTGAAAAGGTTGAAGCAGATTAATACATGATGCTGTATTTAAATGTCATTTAAATTTAATTTATTGTATTATGTTTCGTTATGTTTAATTTATTGTGTTATGTTTTAACTGCAACAGGAGTTCATAACATTTAGGCTCCTTCCATGAACAATAAATGAGAGTAACTGTATTTTAATAAATCTGACTGGCTGGTAATATTAGCAAGCTATATGGTAGGTGAAGTTAAAAGGGGCAGGTTCTAAAAAGTGCATCTAGTATGTCATTTGGCTTGACATTTGGTTAATTTGCATTATTAAGAGGAAATTATAAATTAACAATTGAAAACCTCAACCTCAACCTCATATATTGCCCCATGTTATTAATTCAACCCATGTCATCTAAATCTCGCTCCAGCTAGGCAAGCAAAGTTGGTAACCCTGTCTGTTAGTTAGATAAAGTTTTATAGCAGTGAGTAGAAATCAGCTTCAGATGATGTTCTGAAGGTTGTGCTCAAGACAGAAACTGTCTTTGGTATTGCCTTGAGGGCTTTTTTTTTTTTTTTTTTCTCTAATGACGAATAAATCTGAGGAACGTCTTGAGAATCCAAAAAGATTCACAATATGCAGACCAGCATACTTCATACTTAAGGAAAATGTTGGGTTTTGTGTTCAGACAATATGTGTCAGTTACAGTAGCCATGCACAAAAATGAACTATTTAATGAAATTAAAATTCTTTTGATAACTTTGCCACAAGGGTCTATCTATACTGCACCAAATTTCATGGAAATCAGATACAATGTGCATGTCCTAGGATGAGTCCAAAACACTACATTTTCTGAAACTTCAAAATACAGTAGATGATAATAATCATTTTGGTTCAGAGGACAAAATAATATTCTATCACCTATAGAAAAGATGTTCTTAGCAAAAATGCGAGTTTGCAGTTTATAGTAAATCTCTGTGTAATTCTGCTGTAATTTCAACAATTTCATATGTGCACTTGGTTGTGCATTTGACCATTGCAGGAGAACCAGGCTGATTGTTTTTGAAACAATTAATTAATATTCATTTTTAATATTCATTTGCAAAAAAAAAAAAGAAAAGAAAAGAAAAAAGACGTTTAATTAATCGTGCTGTTATGCATTCTCAGGTTTTTCCAGTAGGTGACAGCATTTACTTTTTGAAGGAACAGAAATATGCAAGTACACCCGGCTGCAGCCTGCAGATCGAGGCGGGGCTGCACCTGGGGCGGGGCTGCACGTGTCGCCCCGCCCATAACGATTCTCATTGGTTAGTGACAAAGTAATGACGTCGACGCCGCGGTAAATAGGAAATGCGGTTGAAACAATAGGCCTACATGGTATTAATACTTAATTATATAAAAAAAACTGTGAACCCGTGAATTACTTATACCTGGTAAAAATATATAGTATTAAACAATACATTGTAAATTTGTTAATTTTTGGAAAACGTTTCATTATGTACATTTCCACGCAAGAATCAAATTACTGCTTTTGACTTGTCACATTGCAATCGCAATGTCAACGAATATAGTTTATTTACAACTTAAGTTTTAAGTTATTTCTATTCATGTGCATTGGTCATTTACCACTTATAAGTTATTTATGGTCGTTTTTTTATTTTAATTTCAGTATATGCTTTACTGTTACATGTATTATTAACATTTAAATAAAAGTTAAATATTCTCAGCAAGTGTCATGTCTTAAGATGTTATTAAAATTAATGGTCACACTTTACAATAAGGTTCATTAAACATTAATGTATTAACTAACATGAACTAACCATGAGCAATACATTTGTTATTGTATTTACTAATCTTCGTTTACGTTAGTTATTGAAAATACAGTTGTTTATTGTTTGTTCATGTTAGTTAACAGAGCATTAACTAATGTTAGCAAGATTAATAATGTATTAGTAAATGTTGAGATTAACATTAACAAAGATTTATAAATGCTTTATAAGTGCAGTTCATTATTAGTTCATGTTAACTAATGAACCATATTGTTAACAAATTAATAATTTTTGGATTTACTTGACAATGAAAAGCTTATGGTAAAAATATCAGCATTGTTTGTATATGAATAACATGCCAATACAATTATTTCCTTGTTATTTATTTAGGCATGAAAGTTTAATTCTGATAAAGAAAGGTGAAATTTGTACATCTGTATATAACACATCTTTTTGTACATATAAATCTCTGGTTAAACATTAACATCCTTTACACACTTTCTTCAGAATCAGAATCAGAAAGAGCTTTTATTGCCAAGTATGCTTGCGCATACAAGGAATTTGTTTTAGTGTCATATGCTTCCAGTTTACAGAGACAACAACGACACACAGACAATAAAAATAAGATGAGAATAAAAAAAAATACACATATATAAATATAAATAAACAAAAAAATAAAATAATTGAAACATAAATTATTGTAGATACAGCTGTGCAATAGATGATAGAATGGGATGGAATGAAAGGTGATACAGGGATGTACAAGGATGGAGGTGGTAGCAAATAAATATAAGGTCATTGCACATTGTTATTGTATAATGGGGGGGATTCAACTGTTCATAAGTTGGATTGCCTGGGGGAAGAAACTGTTATAATAAATACATGTAATAATAAATACAACAACAGCTGAGAGTATTAACATTCTGAACACTGTAAGCACATCTACAAAAGTAAGTATACTTCAGCCAAGGAGCTGCGTAAAAGGATAGTTCACCCAAAAATTTTGGTCTATGACTGTACATGTATATACTTCCATAGTATTTTTTCCCCCCAATACAATGGAAGTCGATGGGGACCACCAACTGTTTGGTTACCAGTCATTGTCTTCATCTTTTGTGTGAACTCCAAACACAAAAGACTGAGGCAGCGGCTGCTGGACTGAGGAGGAAGACTGAGCCTGTGGCTGCTGGACTGAGGAAGACTGAGGCTGCGGCTGCTGGACCGAGGAAGACTGAGGCTGCGGCTGCTGGACTGAGGAGGAAGATTGAGGCTACGGCTGCTGGACCAAGGAGGACTGAGGCAGCGGCTGCTGGACCGAGGAAGACTCAGGCAGCGGCTGTTGGACCGAGGAAGACTGAGGCAGCGGCTGCTGGACCGAGGAGGAAGACTGGGTGGCGATGTGCTTCAGCAAATTTGGACCACATTTTAAAATGGTGAAATCTGAAAGGGTAAAATAAGAAAATAAGTTTGTTGAGAATTGCCTAAATTGAACCTTCACTTGTTTGCATTTTGCTCTGGACGGTGGACAGTCGCAAGACAGAATTTTCATCAGCACCATCCATGAGCAAGCACATTTTTTTTGTGATTTGAGCAACAAAGACCCATGGTCAATGTGCGGAATGCAGAAAATGAAGTTTACCTGAGCTTTAAAATTAAACATTCTACTACAAATTCATAAGCAATTAAATCAGAAGCATGCACAGTGCATTGCTGGCTGGTTCGGCACCATATTGAACTTTAACTAAAGTGACATAAGCAAAAGACAGTTAAACTCACCATGATGTTGCACTGCCCACTGAAAGTGATTTTTGATGTGATAATACAGTTGTGGCATACTGGTGTAATTGCAGAATGGGCACTCACTAGTGCAGTTTTTTTAAATACTGCTCACATTTCCCCTTGCTTAACACAGTTTTGTGCATTTTTGCAAGGGGAAATGGCTCTTAAAAGAGCCGTTGGGTTATAAAATGAAGAACAACAAATGAGAGGAGAGAGATGGAGGGGTGGGGATAACAATGACAAGGCTCTGCAAAAAAAAAATGGAAATACAGAGAATCAGTACTAGCATAAAATGTTTTTTTTTTTTTTTTTTACTCATGCAGGGGTGTCCAAAGTCGGTCCTGGAGGGCCACTGTCCTGCAGAATTTAGCTCTAACTTGCCTCAACACACCTGCCTAGAAGTTTCTAGTATGCCTAATAAGATCATGATTGGCTGGTTCAGATGTGTTTATTGGGGACGGAGCTGAACTCTGCAGGACAGTGGTCCTCCAGGAGCAGGATTTGGCACCTGCTCTAGTGCATATACTGTATAGCAGCATAACAGTGTGTAATATAAAAAACGAGCTCTACTTTCAAGGACTGTTAAACTTAATCATACTTTTTTGTTGAATTATTCTTATTAAATGTAGTTTACTGTTTATTTTAATAGATGTATAGTTAATAATAATAATAATAATAATAAAATCTAAATATTTTACATTTAATAATTTTATTCACAGAAAAACAATATAAATTTGTGTAGCTATTGTTAATATGAACTTGTCCTATATTACTTCTGCTGGTTCAGTTTTACCACTGTATTTCTTTTTAAGGGGCTTATTTTGGGAACACTATATCCTAATCATAATCCCACCAAAACCACACACACCAACGTTTCTAATGCTGCCTTCAAGTGCTCTCGGAATTATCGTAAATACGAGTTTCCTATATAAACAAGAACGCTCTTCCATTTCGTAATCACAACTTCAATAGTGAGAATTATCAAATTTCCGATAGAATGTGAAGGTGGTATTAGGCCTAACGTTACGATGGTTTTGGGAAACGCAGACCTGGTTATTTTAAAAGCAGACCTTCACACCTTGTGTGACATGGTTGAGTAAAGTTATGTGATTTTATTTTGAAACTACTTCACATTTCCTTTTAACAACACACTAAACGCCACTTTACAATTAAAAATTGTAATTAAACAAATTAGACAAGAGATGTAGCTTGCCTGTACTCACCATGCAGCGAAGAACAGCGTAAATGAAAAACCGCTAGAATCGACGTTATGACTTGATGCCACTAACCAATGATAAGCATTGTAGACGGGGCGACACGTGCAGACCCGCCCAAGGTGCAGCCCCGCCTCGATCTGCAGGCTGCAGCCGGGTGCTTCTCGAAATATGAGGTGAAGCAGGAGTAAGACACAGGTGAGCTGTAAACACACATGAACTGAAAACAATCAGTGCTTCATCAGCATTTTTTTTTACATTTAGTCATTTAGCAGACGCTTTTATCCAAAGCGACTTACAGTTGGGGAATACATGAAGAGGCAATCAGACAGAGGAAGTGCTTGAAGTGCTTTTTGTTCCACATATCAGAAATAATTACCCCTTTGCCAGTAAAATAATGATTTCAGTGTCTCATAGTTTCTCAACCGTCATTTTATTAATTCCATGTTAAGCAGATTACTAAAACACTAATTTAAGGACGAGAGAGAAAATAAGTTTTTTTTTTTTTTTCTGAGTTGTGAAGCAAGGTTATTATTTTTTTTTATTTTGTTAGTTCATTTTTCACTGCAAATTAGAGAAATACATAAATGGTTCAGGAAAAATCTAGATAATATTTAAAAATCACAGAAAGATCATTTTACGGCCTCAAAAATAAAGCACCACAGCGTGGCGCTAACAGCATGAGAGAGTGTCTACAGCCATTACGATCTATCATTGTACATTTATTCTTTACTATATAATAACAAAATAGTTTAGTAAACAATTTTGATAATCTAGAGTTAAAATAATAGTGGGTAAAGCCAAACCTGTGGGAAGATGTAAAGGCTGAATTTACTTAAGTTATTCAATTAGTGCACAACTCAAACACAAAAGAAAATATTTTAAACAGGTTTGGATGCCGTTAATATTCTTCACTGTGAAACAACATCAACACACAGTGGGTACGGAAAGTATTCAGACCCCCTTAAATTTCACTCTGTGTTATATTGCAGCCATTTGCTAAAATCATTTGAGTTCTTTTTTTTTTTCCTCAATGTACACACAGCACCCCATATTGACAGAAAAACACAGAATTGACATTTTTGCAGATTAAAAAAGAAAAACTGAAATATCACATGGTCCTAAGTATTCAGACCCTTTGCTCAGTATTTAGTAGAAGCACCCTTTTGATCTAATACAGCCATGAGTCTTTTTGGGAAAGATGCAACAAGTTTTTCACACCTGGATTTGGGGATCCTCTGCCATTCCTCCTTGCAGATCCTCTCCAGTTCTGTCAGGTTGGATGGTAAACGTTGGTTGACAGCCATTTTTAGGTCTCTCCAGAGATGCTCAATTGGGTTTAAGTCAGGGCTCTGGCTGGGCCATTCAAGAACAGTCACGGAGTTGTTGTGAAGCCACTCCATTATTTTAGCTGTGTGCTTAGGGTCATTGTCTTGTTGGAAGGTAAACCTTCAGCCCAGTCTGAGGTCCTGAGCACTCTGGAGAAGGTTTTCATCCAGGATATCCCTGTACTTGGCCGCATTCATCTTTCCCTCGATTGCAACCAGTCGTCCTGTCCCTGCAGCTGAAAAACACCCCCACAGCATGATGCTGCCACCACCATGCTTCACTGTTGGGACTGTATTGGACAGGTGATGAGCAGTGCCTGGTTTTCTCCACACATACCGCTTAGAATTAAGGCCAAAAAGTTCTATCTTGGTCTCATCAGACCAGAGAATCTTATTTCTCACCATCTTGGAGTCCTTCATGCGGGCTTTCATGTGTCTTGCACTGAGGAGAGGCTTTCATCGGGCCACTCTGCCATAAAGCCCCGACTGGTGGAGGGCTGCAGTGATGGTTGACTTTCTACAACTTTCTCCCATCTCCCGACTGCATCTCTGGAGCTCAGCCACAGTGATCTTTGGGTTCTTCTTTACCTCTCTCACCAAGGCTCTTCTCCCCTGATAGCTCAGTTTGGCCGGACGGCCAGCTCTAGGAAGGGTTCTGGTCATCCCAAACGTCTTCCATTTAAGGATTATGGAGTCCACTGTGCTCTTAGGAACCTTAAGTGCAGCAAAAAATTTTTTGTAACCTTGGCCAGATCTGTGCCTTGCCACAATTCTGTCTCTGAGCTCTTCAGGCAGTTCCTTTGACCTCATGATTCTCATTTGCTCTGACATGCACTGTGAGCTGTAAGGTCTTATATAGACAGGTGTGTGGCTTTCCTAATCAAGTCCAATCAGTATAATCAAACACAGCTGGACTCAAATGAAGGTGTAGAACCATCTCAAGGATGATCAGAAGAAATGGACAGCACCTGAGTTAAATATATGAGTGTCACAGCAAAGGGTCTGAATACTTAGAACCATGTGATATTTCAGTTTTTCTTTTTTAATAAATCTGCAAAAATGTCAACAATTCTGTGTTTTTCTGTCAGTATGGGGTGCTGTGTGTACATTGAGGAAAAAAAATGAACTTAAATGATTTTAGCAAATGGCTGCAATATAACAAAGAGTGAAAAATTAAAGGGGGTCTGAATACTTTCTGTACCCACTGTATTTGTGCACAAATAACTGTTTAATTGTTAAGTATGATTTACTTAATTCCATGATGCACAGTTACAATGCAAAAAAAATAGTGCTTAATGGATAATACTTATCATCATCACACATGTAAGAGTTTCTGTATTATCGATTTTACTTCACAGACCTTTTCTATGGAATGTCTCTATTTAGATAGATAAGAAAGTGTGTGTGTGTGTGTGTGTGCACGCACATGAGGACACATGAGGACTTTCACATCTCGTCAATCGCCACACCAAGACAAACCTTTCCCTATCGTAGACCTGATTGGTTGAGATGGATGTTGATCATGGTGAAATCATGAGATGTTTCAGCATATCATACCTGTGACTGCTGAAATGCTCTGCATTAAATAAGAATGTAACTCTCCTGTCTGTTTCTTTGTTGGTGTGGAGGATGGAGTTTGTGGTGCGTCTGTGTGAAGGATGTTCACTGCATTAGGAGTCTCTATGAGAGTCTCATGATGAAGCTGATGGCAGAATTACACTCCTGTGGATCTCAAGCACTGATTTACATCATTCAAATACACACAAAACAACATGGAAATGATCAATGATCGAGCTGATCCAGATGGAGTGGAAAGCAGGACAAACTGCAGGTCTAGAGTTCATGATGAAGAACTGAAGAATCAGCCCAAGGTGTGTCCTGAGAGGGACCATACAATTTTTCTTAAGCAAATATTTCTTCTTAATACAATAATTTAAATTTTAACAAAATGTGTTTGATCCATTTTTATCATCACAATCAGCCATTACAGAAGTTGGTTCTTTTGGTGGTTCTCTCTACTCTGTCATTCGACATTTGCATGCAATTCTTTGCAAACTGATAAAAAAAAGAAGTTAATTTTTGTTTAAAAACAAACTCCCAATCTGCCAACTGTGTCAGAAAAAATAAGCTTAATTAAAAAGGAATAACAAGTTTATGTTTTCTGACCCCATTGGCAGATCTTTTGCTTTAAGTGTAAACTCATGTAATTTCTCAGAAAACGTAACTTAATATCATAAATTTTTATTTTAGATTTAAGATTAGTTAAAAACAAAACAAAGTATGGAGTAAGAAATCACATTCTGCAGTATATTTGCTGTGTCTCCATTTCTGGACCCTCTGAAACCAAAATAATAATAATCATAATAATAATAATAATAATAAGTTTTAATAGACTAGTTTTTACTAAATCCAAATTTTGGAATTTTTTGGCAAATTGCTTGTGATGTTGCTTTTCTGTAAAGGCTTCGGATAAAAGCATCTGCTAAATGCATAAATGCACATGTAAATTAGGATGAATATGTGCACTAGTTTATTGTATTGCAGTAGCTTTTTCCGTCTGTGTCCCAAAATATTTTTGTGAAAATAAATTAGTAGTCCGTTAGTAAAATTCTGTCTCTTATCACACTGTGGAAGTAGATACTCCAATTATACTGCGTTTAGTAATCAGCTGAATTATTTAATGTTTATTATTTGCTGATCATGTAGTAGCGCTCTGATTCCAGGCTAGTTTATTTGACATGTCAGGTTTTGTTTGTAAATTGTCTGTTTGACCTCAAATCATTTCCATTCTCTCTGGCTCTTTTTTCAATAAAGCACCTCATATTTCAAGACATGTCAGGTTGAAAATCAATCCATGCCATCCAAACTGGGAGGTTTTGCAAGTAAAAAGGAAATCCAAAGCGGAAGACCCAGCTGAGGGATAAAGGCCGTGTAAAGTGAACCTCAAAGAGCAAAAACGGCTTAAGAGGTCTGAAGGATTTCCATAGCTAACATTACAGGTAGAAGATTGTTTGTATTATGGATTCTTATTTATATTTATAAAAGTACTTCATATTTTACTGTATAATTCTCTCCCAAAATGAAGTGAAATATTGTAAGATTTTGTATTAATTCAGTGCTATTCCATTTTTTAAATTAATATTAGGATTATTTCTTTATTTGACATTATTTCATCCAAATCAAGCCACAATAATTTCTATGGCACTTTAAATGATACAGATTGTTTCAAAGTAGCTTCACATCAATGAACAGGAAAATAACAGTGTTAATATTGTATAATTAATAAATTATGGAACAAATTCAATTTCCAATAGGCACCCAATTTTAATGTCACATTAATGGAGTCTGACGAAACAACCTGCTGTTTAATTTTTAGGTATTCAGGTGAAAGTATTTAGTAATGGAGCTGAGAATCGTTTTCGTTTTGTTTGTCATTTGTGAGTATATCCACATTTCAACTAAAACAAAATAATTACCAGGTGTATTTTTTCCATATAACCCATGAAAAATTCTTTTTTTAAGGTTCACATGCTTTATCGCAGAAAATCATCTACTTCGTGAATCAATCCAAGACGTTTGATGAGGCTCAACAATATTGTCGAGAGAATTACATTGATCTGGTGACTCTGTCAGACCAGGCAGACATGGAGGAGCTCCTTGGGCTTGATAAGTTCACATACACTAAATCTGCCTGGATTGGACTGAAGAAAAGTAGCAGTAAGCAATGGCACTGGGCTCTGGCTGATCCAGAGTTTTACCAGGAAGGAGAAACTGAATACAGAAACTGGGCAGCTACAGAAGAAGAGGTCTTTATAGAGTATGAAGACTGTGCAGTGATGTATACCGATGGGCAGTTCTATGATGCCTACTGTTTTCCTATCAGATATTTCTTGTGCTATGATGGTGAGTATTCAGCGAGATCTTTCTGAAGATATCTGGCTTTGAAGAAGTCTTGATTCTGATTCTTTTTAATCTTCTAGGTCAGGGAAATAATAACCAGAAATACGTCTTCGTTAATGAGCCGAAGTCCTGGAGAGATGCTCAGACTTACTGCAGACAGTATCACACACAGCTGGTCAGCGTGAGGAACGAGGAGGAGAACCGTCAGATCCAGCAGCTGATACCTGCAGGACATTTCGCATACATCGGCCTATTCAAAGACGATTACGTCTGGTCCGATAACAGCGTGTCTTCATTCAGAAACTGGGATTCTTATCAGCCGGATGAATCGGGAGATTGTGTGGCACAAAAGTTACAAGATAGCAGACTGTGGGATGATCAGACGTGCAGCGCTCAAAAGCCTTTCTTCTGCTCTGCCTGTGTGTAAATGTGATGTATTTGGATATTTTGTTGGGCACCAACAGTGGTTTTGTGTTGTATAATGGGATTTACACTTTAAAAATGTTCTTTTTTTTTAGTATTCTGTCTTGTTTTCCAGTATAAATATCTAAACCTTCTTGAATTAAGAGATGTACAATGGCTTTAGAGAAGTCTTATTCTCATAAAAAACTGATCATAATGAATTTAATTTATACTTACAACAAGAGAATTTCTATAGAGTCAGAAAAATAGGCTTAGTTCAAAGGGATTTCATTTTTCTGACCATCATTGGCAGATATTTTCTTTTAAGCATAATGCATTTGCACTGGAAAACAATACTAAAATACTGGGGAAGAAGATCACTTTTGCAGCTCTGTCTCCATTTCTGGATCATCAGAAAATTAAAAGATTAAGAATTTATCAGACAGCTGCATGTAAAGGTGAAAAGCTGAATTGCAGAAATAATGTTAATTTAAATCGTCAGATCTCCACTGATGTCTGATGAGTTCCTAGCCTGTTGTGTCAAAGCAGAGTAAAGAGAGAGAGAAAAAAATGCAACCAGCTGAGCATATAAAATACAACTGTTTGCTCTTTAAAGCTAATTGTAAAAATAGGTGTGTTTGTGTGTGTTTATACTCAGTGCTGAAGAAGAGGCAGATTTTGAAAATCGAAGTGAAATCTCGTCAGGACGTGTCTGACCTTCAATTGAAAGCAGTTATCTTGGCAAAGGTTAGTGTCATTCGCTAACAAAGTGGTTTTGTTTAGGTTTTTGTGTATCTTGCTGGTGACAAACATTTTTGTTTTTCAGCTTCAGCAGAAACTGGAAGAGCTGGGAATGGCATACAACACCAAACTGGAATGGAGTACGCCGACCAGTGGACAGGTCTGAGATTGACAGGGAGTAAATGCTGTATCTCACAGGAAACGTAAATATTTCACGAGGTGGTGATTTCATACAAAATGTACAATTAAGCATGAAGCATGAAAAAAAGTATAAGCATGATGGTCCACCCCTAAACATAACCGTCATTGGGGTGTAAAGAGAACATAAGAAAATATACAAATAAATCCGTGGCCACTAGACTTTGTGCACACAAATTTCTACGGACACTACAATGGTTGTAATATAATTTCACATCCTGCAGCATCTTTAAAAAGTATAACTTGGCATATAATACATGCCATATGTAAAAATATGCAATCTATTCCACTTTAATGCAATGCTTTAATTCTGCATATTTAAAGTTTGCATTTTATTAATCACATGTTTTCATGTTAAACAAATTTGCAGGGAGTTCACCAAACTTTAACTTTGGAGCTCAGCAAAATTCGCAGACACTTGCTGTTTCTCTCGCACAGGGTCGTAACCACCATAGACGAATGAAAAAAAATTTTTTTTTTGTTTTAGAAATTACATTTTCAACCTGTTCTGCATTCGTGGTCTTATAGTGCTTGTCAATGTCAAAATAATTGAGATAGCCAATCAAATCAAAGCAGGTGGGGTTTACTGTTCACAGGAGCAGAGCGAGAATTACAGGTGGTGCGAAGCATCGGTTTAACGTTGAAAGAGAGCGAGGTTAGATGGAAGTTGCAAATCATTTAATAATAGTAAACTGTTTCATGATAGAAATGTTAAAGGGATAGTTCACCCAAAAATGAAAATTCTGTCATTAATTACTCACCCTCATGTTGTTCCAAACCTGTAAAACCTTTGTTCATTTTCAGAACACAAATTAAGATATTTTTGATGAAATTCGAGAGCTTTCTGACCCTCCATAGACAGCAAGAGAACTAACACGGTCAAGGCACATAAACATAGTAAGGACATTTTTAAAATAGTCCATGTGACATCAGTGGTTCAACCTTAATTTCATGAAGCTATGAGCATACTTTTTGTGTGCAAAGAAAACAAAGGTAACACTTTATTTTAAGGTGTCCTTGTTACAAGTTACATGTACTTATTATAATAACAATAAATTATGCATAATTACATGAAAGTAACCCTAAGCCAAACCCTGATCCTAACCCTATATACCCCATATAGTAAGTACATGTAGTTAATTAATATTATTCACTACTTAAATGTATAATTACACTGTAACACGGACACCTTAAAATAAAGTGTGACCAAAACAAAAATAATGACTTTATTCAACGATTTCTTCTCTTCCGGGACAGTCCGCCACCATTATTGAGAGTACCACAATGCATGCATGTAGTGCTGCTGACGTAAAACACACATGCGCTGCACCTTGTTAACAAGCAGAGGAATGCACATGTGTTTGGAACGACATGAGGGTGAGTGATTAATGACACAATTTTCATTTTTGGGTGAACTATTCCTTTAAATGCCTGACAGCTATAAATGACTGACAGCTATATCCAGTGCCACAAACTACTCTATTTTTTTCTCAAATATGGCCATTTTGAGAGAGAGAAAGAGAGAGAGAGAGAAATTAAAGTTGCCTGAGTCTGTGCATCTCTCTGTTTAGCTACTTTAAAAACACTGGTTTTACAGCCTCATTCCTGAGAAATACTGTATAATGTAAAGATTCAGTATCGAAGCTATTCTATTTATAAATGTCGTGAGGCAGCACTGACAACAAGTTTCTGTGCTCCTGAATGTGTCTGTGTGAACGTGGCTCGATATAATGCACATCTGCTTTATCTATCTATCTATCTATATATATATAGTTGCCCCCTATATTGATTGAGCTACCAATTTGCCAAAATGTAAAATAATTTTGGATTTCCATGAGATTGTTGATGTGTAAAATGAATATACGATTTTGGGGAAACATTTACATAATGTTGCACTCTTTTACTGAGAAAAAATCCGTTAAGTCAAAAGTAGACATCTTAAACCAGCTTAAGTTGATTTTCATGGTTGGGTCCCCCCCCCCAATTTATCATTATAAATATATTTAATTTTGATTATTAAATATATTTATAATGATATTTTACCATTGATACCCTGAACACGCTGTAACACATAACGTTATTGTGAAATCGGTTACTTCAATTAGTTCATGCTAAAACCATGAACGTTTTAATAAAGCATCCATGACATTTTAATAAAAATTTTAATAATATGTAGTCTAAATAAGATTTTATGTGTAAAACGGTTGTCATGTAAAACATGCCATAAAGATTTGCAATGTCATGTAGCCTATACTTAATAGTAATTGAAAGTAGTCTAATTCCTGCTGAAGTTTTTCAGATTATTTTTATAATAGACTTCTATCCATTACATTAGACTCTGACAGCTGTTATCAGGTCATCATGGAAAACATTTGCCTTAAATATTTATTAATTTCAGTACAATTTAACATCTAGCGTTAATAGTGTGTCTAGTATAATATCCTTGGATGTGGCTTGATGTCAAGGGAAAATACTTATGTTTTATTCTGCTTTTCAAAGACAACATTAAAAGTGATCTAACATAATCTCATCTGTCTGTTTTTCTTTGAATATCCTAGCACCAATTTCTCAGTTAGCCTAACTCTTACAAACTAATAATGAGGAACTACTTAATAATCTGTGTTTGTTACTTGTAAAACAAGTCCTAAGATTTAACAGATTCATTACAAAAACACAAAAGCACTAAATGATCAGAAACAAAAGTCAAGTCTATCAGTCAGTCATCAAACCCTGTCACTACTGAAGCTGTTCTTTATATTATGGCTGAAGCATCACGTGTGTCATTGCTGGTAATTCATTAGTGTTTATATTCTGCACTCTTAATTCTTATTTCCTGTAGTTTATAATTCAACTGCTCAACATTTTATCTTGCGTTCAAACGCTTGATTTGAAGCACAGACAGGTAAAGCGACTCGTTTCTGCACATGCAAATACAACAAATACGTTAAAGCTTTACAAATTTTCTTAAACTATTTCACATGCAAAACTCAAAGTCATTTACATAGAAATTTTAGGTTTATTTCAGTATGTATTTGTAATTGAGAATATATATTTATGAGCAAGAGTAATAGCAACTCTTGTATTTAATTTTATTTTATCTGTCCGGTAAAAAAAAAAAACAGTCCGTTTTTGATTTGGAATCTGGTCTCTCAGAACTGAAACGCTCAATCTGCCTCCCATGCCACATTTCCCTGCCGTGTGACATCACACAGAGAGACAAACAGTAAGAAAATCAGTCATCTTTGTAGTTCATCACCAGATTTCAAACTGACAGTAGAATCACTTCATCATTGTGCTGACAGAAGCTGCTGATCCAGATCATACAGACTTCACACAACAGAACAGGTCAGTTCAGTTATTTTGTTATGAAATAAATATGACAACAGGTATAATCAGTGACAACAGCTATTGATTACAAAACATTTGAGTGTCAAAACAAAACCTTCAAATGTTTTATTAATAAAACTCTACTAATAACAAACAGGAAAAAAAAAGAAAAGTTTTTGTAAACATTTTAAGCCACTTTTAATTATTTAATTACATTAAATTTTATAGTACATTTCATAGTACATTTACATAATTTTTGTATTCTCTGTCATACAGATTACCACCTCCCTACCAACATTACAGAGTAATATTCATTTTATGAGGGCTTCTCTGTGAGATGATGGGGATCATCCTGTGCTGGCTGTTATTACTGGGTAACGTAAGACTTTCATTAATGAAAATAAAAACAATGTAACTAAGAAATCATCAGATTTATGATGTCACTGAAATGATGTTACTGAAAATATTAAAGTTTTATAAACTATAGTTAAAATAGTTTATATCATTATGAATAAAATTAAACTCAATCATTTCATAAATATTTATCTTTACTTTTTTATAGAAATTTTAAAATAGCCATTTCCATTCATCAAGTATTTCAGTTTATGTACTTTGCATATTGTACTTAGACTTTTGTGCATCAGTAAATAATTCATCACATGAATCTGGCATTGACTGCTTTACAAATCAAATCAAACATTATTTGAATGCTAATTTGCCTTTAAGATATGTTTGTTTCTTATGTTGATTGTCATTAAAATTTCTTTTGCACAGGGCTGTTTTCTGTTCAGCAGCAGGCAGATGGTGCTAAAGGTAGAGTAACTTTTGATGCAGCGGTTCAGTTTGTTTTGGGCAAAATTATTTTTTTTCTAGAATTTTGTGGAAAAAAAAATAGTATGACACATTCACCATATTCAAAGGTATGTATGGTTTTACAGTAGACAAACATGACAGGAAAAAAATGCAGAAAGCTTGTTTATTTGACACAACGTATATAAGATAAAACAATTATTTTGTTATTAAAAATAAGAACATATAAACAAAATACAAATAAGAGGACATTGTTTTCTCGGCTTCTTTTCAACGTCCTGTGCACGTCCTGTGCTTCATGTTTCTTTATCACACTAACGTGCATAGGGGCCGGGGAAAAAAAAAGAAAAAAACAAACAAACAAAGAAAAACTGATATACTCCATTAACTTTAACCAAAAAGAAAATCGACTGAGATCCTCTTTGAGGTGTAATCGTGGTTGCACCAGCCATTCTTAAATTCTTACTTAAGTGCATTAAGTACACACTAGAGGCTTAGTAACTACTAACTAGATTGTAACTAATTCTATACATTATTCGGTTGCACCAGCTGTTCATAAGGCAGGACGTAGAGTAGATCGTATTTGATATGCGCAACACAGACCGAAGCACACAGAGGTGCACTGTAATAGGGGTGTTTGAAGAAGCGCTAAAAAAGAAACAAAGTAGGTCTACCTTTATTCCCATATTGTTCTCTCTCTTAAAGACAGGGTAGGTGATTTGGTTCAAAAACATTTTTTGTTACTCGGTTTGAAAGTCTCTTCCGATAGCAATCACTAAGTTAAGTGGTCTAAATTTATTTATAGGCTATGTATTTATATCATCTGTGGAAGTCAAAGAACCATAAAATATTTGTCCAGTCAAATTGTTTGGTCCGAACATTACGATAGGCTGTCCTGCCTGTCTGTCAAAATATGAATTTGCATATACCTCGTGATACGTCATCAGTGCATTCCAGCGAGAATGAAAGGCACTATTATTTATGTGCTTTGTACTGTGTTTTCTCACCGGTGAATGAGACATGAGGTAATTTGACAGCGTTGCATTCAATCCTCCTCCAATGCTGTCTCTCATCGTATCGCAGGATAGCTTCTGGTCTGTCTGAGCGTGTTTGTGTGTTTTGGAGGAGGCGTGGCTTTGCAGCGTGATTATATAGGGAGGGTGGGGATCTTGCTTTCAAAGCTAGCTTGCTATCACTAGCCTTTCTGAAATCGCCTACCCTAACTTTAATGTTTATGTGAGTGTAAATGTCAGCAGCATCATATATGTCTAAAGGATTAAAGGTTGTTGGGTAAAAGAAGAGCATATTGATGCAGTTCACTCAGTCCGCTATTTTATTCCAACCGTTACTCCTGACTGAATATTTAGTTTATAGTTAAATTTACACTTCAAACAGTGTAATGGTGCAATGGAGAAATATTTAGTAGTGCCTAAATTGTAACTTAGTACCCATTTACATCAAAACTAGGCTAAGTTGTAACTTGCGTACAGCTGGTGCTTATTGCATAGACATCCTTTCAAAAGAGAGGTGGACAGAAATGTCAAATGTACTAATACCATTTTTATGTACAAGTTTTATTTTTCTCCTATTTCTTATTTTTAATTGCCCAAGAAATCAAATACACTGCTGGACAATAACCAATAATTTGTATCCTGTAATATTTTTCTTACATTTTCCTAATAACAATTTTATGATTTGTTTATTTAACACTTTTTTTCCATTTTTATCACAGAAGGCAGAATAGTTTCTATACTGTTTCATTTAGCACTGGATTATTCATATACTTTATTTATTACCTTAAGATGACTTGAAAAACACACATAAACCATATGCAATCGTGTTTAATGTCTTCATGTTTCATCAGTCAAAATATTTCTGATTTTTATTCAGCTTATACAGCGATAGCTGGATGCTTTTGTCCATATTAGGGATTTCCTGGCACGTCATAAGTTATTACTTCTATGAGTCCATTTTGGACTTTCTGAGCAAGAGCACTCTTGTCCCCGACATCCCCCACGTATTCTACACCCATGCCAAAGTCCCTTAGTCTTTGCTAATACAAACAGCTAACATGTGTTGAATTCATCTTATCAATAAAGTTGCCTACACCATGAAATGAATTACTTACATACACAGGCACATCTGCACTTTGTTGTTTATAAAGAGTTTATGATGAATTCTTGAGAGTGCAGCTGAACTAAACTGATCTGAATGCCTCTGATTGGCTATTGTATTCATAAGCTCAACAGAATCGTGTGTGATTGGTTATAATGATCAACGCTGAAAAACATGTAAAAAGAAACATGACGCAATATTGAGCAGATCTAAATTTAATGCCGCAATGACGGCATTGAATTGCATAGGCTACGCATATTTGACACTGTCACTTAAAGCTCATTTTAAATGGAAATTTGATTAAATGAGTCACTTCGAACCCAGTCCTCATCAAATTAACTTGTTTTTTTCAGAGAATGTGGCACAAAGGGGAACTCCCGCACATTCGTCAACATACTATTCTGAGTCAGCGGAGCGCGCCATCGATGGTGGCAAGGATTCCTCTACATCATCTCATTCTTGTGCCACAACCACCTTGGAACACCATCCGTGGTGGAGGCTGGATCTTCAGGTGGCGTATCGAGTGAACATAGTGATCGTCACTTACAGAGATGACAGCTTTCCAGGAAACACCAAAAATATCCAGGTTAAATTTGGAAACTCTCTGCAGAATGATGGAAACTCCAATCCCAGGTGAGACTCTTCAGATGGGTTTGGTGTACCGGCAAGTGCATTTTGGCATTAGATTAGCTACCGAAAAGACCAAGTTTATCACTGTTTTGAGCTCAAGTTAATCAAGTCAAATTACAAAGTGCATATTACAATGAGACAAAAACTGTGCGCGAGTAAGTGAGTCATTTGATTTTCTTTATGTGGTAAGATTTTGTAAGTGTCCTTTATAATTTTTTATTTATTTATTTATTTTATTTATTTATTTTTTAATATGCTGTATACTATAAAATAACCACCATAATACAGATGGTAAAATAGACCACATGATACAGACACAAACTTACAAAATGACAGTTGTTTAGCTGTTTTTAATGTTAAAAGACTGAATAAGCCTTTTAGGTGTGACTCATATGTCCCCATTTGAAACTGAAAGAATTACAAAAATAATTCAGGGAAGAAACAAAAAAAGATATTTATAAGCTTTAAGGAAGTATGCAAATGGACTAAATGTAACTGAATACATTTTTACTTTTGTAATGTAAATAATGTCAAGTAAAAGAAAGATGATCATATTTATTTGTTGTGTGTAGCTGTGCCGTGATCTCAAGTGATACAGCATCAAACAACGTCGCCTACTCCTGCTCTGATCAGGAGGGACGATATGTAAACGTCTTCTATAACGATTGGTGGAAGTTCCTCTCGGTGTGTGAGGTGGAAGTGTATGAGACAGGTGATAACACTTAACTCCAATAAACAATTCATTGGTTTGTATGTCTCTGTTTCCTATGATTGTTTTTTATGCAGACGTACATGTGAGAGTTTGAGACTCATAATCACAAAACGTGAATGAAACATGCATTAAGACAGTGTTACTTAAATTGAAATTGCTATAGTTTTGATTATATTTTTGTTATATTAATGTTTAAAAGCATTACATGTCTCAGCACAGGCCTATGTAGGCAGGTTGCAAACGTTCAAGTTTTATAATATAGCACGTATAAAACTAGAATTTGTGGCCTTTCTTGTAATTTTTCCCTGTTATGTTAGTTTAAATTTAATTAAATCTAAATGTTTTTTTTTTTCATTTTACTTTTCATAAACATATTAACAAATTGAATATAATTATTGTGTTTCCAAGATTCTTCTAGACGTTTGTTTATGAAGATAACGTTTAACTCCACCACTAATCTGACCGACCACACAGTAACGGACAACATGCTTAAAGAGGTGAGAACGTGATGTTTGCCTCTTATCGCGTCCTGATTCATCGCTATAATACTAATGAATCGTTCATTGCAGTTGAAGTCGGCGCTGGCTGTGAGAGGAATCACCAATGTGATGCTGAGCTGGTCTCGAACCCCTGATGAAGAAGTAGTGATCCATAATCAGGATGAAAACAGTGAGTCTGTTCTTATAACCAGCGATCTAACGTGAATCTAGGAGAAATGCTGTAAAATCCCTAAATGATGAGTAATATCTGCAAGCTCTTTGATTTTCATTTCTAGATGCCTGCTGAAGCAGATCTCTGGAGCTTCTCTGAGGAGAAACAGCCATCATGAGTTGCATTTCGATCATGTTATATTCATTATATTCATCTCACAGTTACTGCAAACATGCAGTTTTTATTAACCCTCTGATACATCATGAAGAAAAAGAAAAGATTTATTTTTCCTAAATAAATAAAATATGTAATTGCTACATGAATTTTGAAGGTAAATAAAAGAGAAAATATTCTTAATGTTTTAATATTTATTTTAATTAAAAAATAAGTATAAATAAAACTATAAACAAGTAAATATTTTTCTTCCCCAAAAGATGTATTTTTATTTTATAGCGATCAAATGTTTCATGCATCAGATGGTTAAATAGTGCTTAAATAATGTAAATGTAATATTTTTAGGGCTTTGTTTTTCATTATTGCCTAGATCTTCACTCTTCACTTTTTTTTTTTTTTTTTGGCTTAATATCTTATAAGTGGTTTATAATTCCACCTAAACTTTTTTCAGGTAACAGATAAATATGTATTTTTATTACTTATTTCTATCTACTACATTAGACTCTATGTGTAAACGCTGTTATCAGGTCGTCACGTAAAGCATTTGCTATAAAGATTTACCAATTGCAGCATAATTTAATATCTAGAGTTAATAGTGTGTCTAATATATTATCATATGACCTGAGGACAAGGGAAATTTCTTGTTTTATTCTGATTTTCAAAGACAACATTAAAAGTGATCTGGCATAATCTCATCCGTCTGTGTTTCTTTGAATTTCCCAGGACAATTTCTCAGTCACTCTTACAAACTAATAATGAGGAGCTATTTAATAATGAGTGTTTGTTACTGTAAGATTTAACAGATTCCACACACAAACACAAAAGCACTGAATGATCAAAAGTCAAGTCTATCAATCATCCAACCCCGTCATTACTGAAGCAGTTCTTCACACTGTGGCTGAACCCATCATGTGTCACTTCTGGTCATATGTTAGTGTTTATATTCTGCTTTCCTATGGTTCTGTAGTTTCTAATTTAGCTGTTCATTACTTTATCTTGCATTGAAACGCTTGATTTTAAGTACAAACAGGTAAAGTGACACAAAGATTAAAGCTTTACAAACCAGTCCGTGTTGGATTTGGAATCTGGTCTGGAAAATCACGATCCGACTCCCTGCCCACATTTTCGGTGCCGTGTGACGTCACACAGTGAGACAATAAGAAAATCTTTGGGTTTCATAGTCAGATTTCAAACTGACCATAAAATCACTTCATCGTCGTGCCGATAAAAGCTGCTGATCCAAATTATAAGGACTTCACACAACAGAACAGGTCAGTTCAGTTATTTTATTATAAAATAAATATGACAATAGATTAATTAGTGGAGACAGTTATTGATTACAAAACAGAGTGTCAAAACCATAAAATAAAAAATGCCTTTATTAAGTCTAATAATGAACTTTAAAAATATGTATTTTAATAAGTTATATTAAATTTAATTTAAAATATAACAAAGAAATTCTGTTCTATAGCACAATTGTTGTTATTGTTCCATATTTTGAATTGCAGAACATTTTACATTTTTTTTAACGAGTTTAAAATGAAAATCTATGATCTTGTGACTTAACTGACATGTAAAACACTAACAAATGGCCCTCAGTCATTAGTGAAACTGTCAGGAGACTCTAAAGCTGAGATTGAACAGCAATGTTCCTCCATGACATTAACACTTTATTTGTCATAATCTGTCATATTTCACATCTTTGTTTTATTCCCCAACATGACAGAGGAATATTTGAGAAGAGCTTCTTTGTGAGATGATGGGGATCATCCAGTGCTTGCTGTTATTATTGGGTAACGTAAGACTTTCATTAATAAAGTGAAAAGTTCAACTCAAATCATCAGATCTGTATGATTTTGCTGAAGATATGAAAGTTTTATAAACTATATAGTTAATATAAACTCGTTCAGTCATTTTTATAAACATTTATCTTCGCCCCCTTTTCCTTTTTATAAATAGGAAAATCGCTGTTTGCATATACATAAAGTATTTCAGTTTATGTGCTTTGCATATTGTATTTTGACTTTTGTGTACCAGTGAATAATCATCACATGAATCTGACATCAACTGCTTTACAAACCAAACTTAACATAATTTGGATGCTTATTTGCCTTTAACTACTTTTGTTCTTACATTGATCTGTCATTAAATATCTTTTGAACAGGGCTGTTTTCTGTTCAGCAGCAGGCAGATGGTGCTAAAGGTAGAGCAACATTTTGATGCACCGGTTTTTTTTATTTTTTATTATTATTTATTTATTTATTTTCACATGCACTCACACAGGTTACACGTTTACTTAGCAACAGTTATCTAAATAAACGTTCTGTGTTTTACAATAAAATCAACAAATGAGGACGTGCCAAGATGTCCCCACATTTTGTCAGTTTTGTTAGATTTAGTGCCAAAATAATACTTAAACTGTCCCACCAAGAATTCACGGGGTTTTTTTTTTTTTGTGAATTTTGTAATCATTTTTTTTATAACTAGGATCACTCATTTACTTTGTATGACTTTTGTTGTACATGTTTTTTTCTGTTATGACAGAAAAAAAAAAAAAGCATGCCGAAAGCTTGATTATATTTGTGTCTTACCGAATTTTGACACACAGGGCTACTTTTTTTTCTTTCTTTTTTTTTTTTTTTTTTATAAAATAGCATATATTTATTTTTGTTATAAAATTAGACTATTGAAGCAAGTTACAAACAATAGGACATTCTTTCATCGCGGATTGAACTCTCTTTAACATTAAGCACAGGCACGTCCCACAATTTTTCTCATTCATGCATGTTTTTTTTTATTACGTTGATGATGTGTCAATAACTTTGAGAAGTACTGCTCTTTTTTACGATTATTTAGCAGTGACACGAACACTTATGCGTTCAAATGGAGAATAATATGAAAGGCGGATGGGGCCAAAAGTCTTTTAACGGAACGTACCATTGTACCATTATGACAGCCTTCATGAATAAACATGACATTTGATATTTGTACACGTACATACCGACACACCATTGGGTCAAATACAGATATTTATTAATGCAGAAAATTCAGCATTATATCTAGGGCTGCAACAACTAATCGATAAAATCGATTATCATCGATAATGAAAATCATCGACAACGATTCTCATTATCGATTAGTCGGATCTGTCCACAGTGCACGCCCAACTTCAGCCGGTTGCGTCAAATTAACGCTACAGCACTGAATAACGCATTTCTGTGGCCAAAATGCATCTAAAAATAGTGGAGAAACAGAATGAGATGCTGCGGGAGAGTTACGTGATCCAAGCTGCTCAAAACATGAGAATTCTTTATTTTAAGCTTTAAGTTAATGCATTAGCATCATGGCTTGCTCCTGTCAGGCGCTTTGACAGATGCGTGTGCGTCCTCAGCGCAAAAACGTTCAGTTTACGGTCATATCCTTATCTTTAAATGTCACAAATTCACGCGAGCATTTCCATTTTTGTATAAAGTTCCGTCCTGACAGTCTGTGTTAAGTTTAAATCTTTACTGAATGAGCGCCGGCGCGGCGGGCGCGTGAACGCGCATCAGAGAGGGATTAATATTCAGCGCAAAAACATTCATTGTGCTGAAATATCTGTTGCTGAACGTTAAATTAAGGTTTAAAAGTCAACATGTAGTGCACGTATTTTATGAGAGTAGGAACTGTAAAGGGATAATCGCGTTTATAGTTGTCTGAATATAAATATCAGATGCTTCATAGCCGCCTTTTACAGGATAAAGAAATTACAGTAAACATGACTGTGATCAAAGAGTTGGTTAACACTGAGTTTGTGATTTTATTCGTCTTTATTATTTTTATTATCATCTTCATTTTTGATGAAGAGATTTAAACTATATGCCTATATACAGTGCTTAACAAATTTATTAAAACAAATGTATTTAAGGTTTATAACAAATAATGTAAGCTTTGTGCCACTGCTGCTCTAAACTAACAGTATTGGTGTTTACTAAAATCATTTTTTAGCTATCTGTATTGGTTAGTCCTTCAATATGCGTAAGGTCTTCAGTAACAGTAGGCTATTTCTAATGCTATAATATAATTATTTCTGTTATCTTTGAAAGAATGAAAGATCTATGAAAGATTTTTTCAGATACCCAATTACAGTCAAAAAGTAGCTAAACAATGCCAGCAAGAATGCATGCTGTTATGAAAGGCAGGAGGCTATTTTTTTTATTTTTTTATTTTTTTATTATGTGAATAAAAATTTAGTTGTTTCAGTTTATTTGCCCAATAAATGACAATAAAATTTTTAGATTTAAACAATTCTTTGACAGATTCCTAAAATATTTGTTTTCTCTTTATTATGACAGGTGGTCTAATAAATTAAGCACCGTATGTTTTCATAGCATTCAGTTGGCACGTTTGTTTGAAGGACATTGGGCAGAATGTGGAAGTGTTTTTGTCAATAAAATAAAAAAGAAGAAAATGTAGCTTTTTTATCCGATTAATCGATTAATAATAATAATAATAATTAAAAAATAATAATAATCGGCCAACTAATCGATTATCAAAATAATTGTTAGTTGCAGCCCTAATTATATCACCTTCTGAAATCTGTAGGAGCGCCAAATATTTTTCTCAAGCCACTTCAACACAAATGTCCAAACTTCACTCTTCTGCCAGTTTATTTGGTTAAGGTTAGGGTTAGGATTGGTTGTAACATTTTGTAGGTAATCATCACTGTGTTCTTTTCCACTGGAATGTAAAACTATTTATAAATGGAAATTCAGTGCAGTGGGGTGAAATGAGCCATTTAAAACCTCTGACTGCCTCCACATCAAATTAATTTGCCTTTTCCAGAAAATCTGGCACAAAGAGGAACTGCTACACAGTCGACAACATTCGGTGATCTGTCCGCAGACCGCGCCGTCGACGGTGGGAAGGATATCTCAGTGTCTTCTGGTTCATGTGCCGCAACACATATTGAAGGCAGACCGTGGTGGAAGCTGGATCTTCCGGCTGTGTATAGAGTGAGTATCGTGGTCGTCACTTACAGAGAAGACTGCTGTCCAGACAACAGGAAAGATTTTGAGATTCGTTTCGGCAACTCTCTGCAGGACAGTGGAAACAACAATCCCAGGTGAGAAGCCTCAGCGTGAGCGTTTGTCATGTACCAGCAGGTATTTCTCACGTAAGGCTGTTTAGTCATTACATTAGACCAGCAGCAGAAATGCCAAGCTAAAATGGAACCTGATCACAAAAGAATAATTGAATGTATATTACGAGAGAACATGTGCACATACGGCAAAATTTTGTAAGTGAACTTTAGAAGGTTTTCAAATCGAATAATAGTGGAGTCTGATTGTGTAAAATAAATTTGAATTTTATTATGATTTTTACGCTACATTGAAACAATAGACTATTGCTTTATTGATGTGATTTTACCTTTGTGCGACCACTAGAAGTAATTGATCGCTCTTATTTTTTCTGTAATTTAAGTTACTTCTGATGTAATTACATTAAATGCTGTATAGACTTAGAACAATTATATAATAGTGGATTTAACATAAAAATGTAACAATATTGTTTATGTAATGTTAATGTAACCTTCTCCCTTTAAATAATTTGGTCATTTCAAGAACAATTCATGCACTTTTAAATGATTTATTTGAAAGACTTAAAAGAGCAGTTTCATGTCTATCAACTGGTCAAGATTAATATGGTATTTAGAACGTAATTTGTACTAAGTAATGCAATACGTTTTACAGAGATTAATTAGTACAGTAATCTAATTAGACTGTATAAGATGTAATTAGTATCTAGCAGTTAGTAACTTACTGAACACTGGTCTTATCAAGGTCATATCACTGATAAGACCCTCTCCCATAATCAGTTAAAACTAGAGATTTACAACCTTAAAGTTCCTGAAATAAATGTCTACTTAATTGAATACCTTCATTTGTGCAATGTAAATAGTGTAAAGTAAAAGACTGCTTGAATATATATGTGTGTGTGTGTGTTTGTGTGTGTTTGTGTCATCGTGTAGCTGTGCTGTGATCTCAAGTGATTCAGTAGCCAACAGCGTCACCTACTCCTGCTCTGATCGAGAGGGACAGTATGTCCTCATTCGGAGATACATTAAGGCCCTCTTGGTGTGTGAGGTGGAGGTGTACGAGACAGGTGATGAAACGTAACTCCAATAAACCATTTCTTTGTTTTGTTTTTTCTTCTTTCGTTCTGTTTTCTATAATTGTTTTCTGTTCTGATCCACTGGTCAGCTGTGTGAGTGCTCGAGACTCATGATCATAAAACGATTTTATGTAATTGCTTCTGCTTAGATACTTTTGTAGACAAATAAAAAGGGTTAAAACCAACGTAAAATATAGTTTTTACTCGATCATTGTTTTAGTTTTAAAAGTTTATTTAAGTTTCAGTTAAAGTAGTTTCCAAAGCTAATGTATTACTGATAAATGTTTAACAGCTTTAAATGTCTCCGCACTAGTATTTATGCTATTCTAGTGGCATTTTCATGCTTAATGTAGGCAGAAGTTTCATAATAAACCTCAAGTCTAAAACTTAAATTAATTTGTGGCCATCTTTTTTTGTTTGTTTGTTTTCGGGACATGCAAATGTGTTTTAGTTTACTTCTTCCCAGTTATGTTAGTTTTAATTTTCACTTTTTCATTTTATTTTTTGTAAACGATAATAACAAAGTGAATAGAATGACTGTGTTTCCTAGATTATTTTATACGATCGTTTATGAAGATAGCAATTAACTCCACCGCTGATCTGAACGACCCGACAGTAACGGACGACGTCCTTAAAGAGGTGAGAATGTTTGTCTCTTATCGCATTCTGATGCATCAATATAAAATGAATGAATCATTCATTGCAGCTGAAATCGGCGCTGGCTGTGAGGGGAATCACTAATGTGACGCTGAGCTGGTCTCAAACCCCTGAAAAAGTGGTGATCCATGATCAGCATGAAAACGGTGAGTTCTTACAGCCAGCAATCTAGAGTGAATCTAGAGAAATCCAAAATAATCTAGGTGATTTGTTTAATGATGAGGAACATCTGAAGCTCTGTGATTTTCATTTCTAGATGCCTGCTGAAGGAGATTTCTGTGGCTTCTCTGAGGAGTAACAGCCATCATGAGTTTCATTTTCATCATATTATATTCATCATACAGTTACTGCAAGATGCTGTTTTTATCAACCCTGTGATGCATCAATTATCAGGAAGATGAAGGAAAGGTTTCTGTTTAATAAATAAATATAATAATAATAAATATAACCCCCCCCCCCCCCCCCCCCCCATTAAAAGTACTTTGATGTTATAGTTAAAAAAGCAGATATATAAAATATTAAGCTATTTTTCAGCTCGAAATGATGCCTTTTGAGAGACAGATCTCTGTATTGTAACAAAAATAGTAGTAATTATTTCAGTGGTACTTTATGCATCACCACTTTCATCAAACATTTTGATTTTTGATGCTGTCATAAATAAATAAATACGAAAACAAGTGGACAGTGATATAGAATTATATAATAACATCACAACCTGGAATGTTAAAAAGCTGTTAAAGACCTGCCCATTGTAGTGGACATTATGTATCAGAAGGTTAAATAGTACTTAATGCGCATGTAAGATTATTTGGTGTTTTTCATTATATGCTTTTCTGGCAGTAGTAAGATCTTCTCTCTTGTTTTTGCTTAATATACCACTTGGATCAGACATTTGTCATTTACTTCATAAATAGCACATGCTGTCTTCTCAACTATAATTTTCTATTATGCATAGGAGTTAAGTGTTTAATGTTTAGTTCATTTACTTCATAAATAGCACACGCTGTCTTCTCAACTATAATTTTCTATTATGCATAGGAGTTAAGTGTTTAATGTTTAGTACAGAGAGAAAGAGAGTCTTTTAGTAAAATCTTTAGTCAACAGAGTAACATTCATGTATTGTGTGTTCAGGGTTAAAACTAGGCGACTCATACAATCAGTTGTTCTAGATAAATATACATAAAGTAAAATCATTCTTGAACATCAAACAACACACTGTGGATGTAGCTTCCTGGTTTAAAAAATGTTGGACTCTTCGACTGATGATTCATAATGAGCTTTATTTAAAGATCCGTCACTGTAGATTTGCAGTAATCACCGTCAAATGCCATAAGACATCACAAATCACCGTAAGAGCTTTGTATAAAGAAAACAAACAGAAAACATAATATAAATAAACCTCGAAACAAACATACATCAGCAATTTAACACACCTAACATCATACAAACAAATAACCATACTACATTACATAAAAAAAACGTACTAGAATGCTTTGAGCACGCCACAATATATCTGCTTGCTTGAAAGATTCAGTCTGTGGTTCCAGATTAACATTTATTAGCATAAGTCCTGTAAATAAAACATAAATCTCATGATTATCATATTCTCCAGCATGTTTTAAAGAGCCTATTGAGCTTCATTGGAAGTGTGATTTGCATGATTCATTTTATTAACTGCATATAAAATTATTAAAACAGAAATATTCAATAACTTTTCCATACAGCAAAGGTATATTTTCATATACGTTTTTGAATGCATCTCAAAATATACAGAAAAAAATGTCCCAAAAAACAATTATAATGTTAGCATTTATTGTTATGAATATATTTTAGATAAGTTCACTTAATTATTTACTCATTTTACACATGCTTCAACTTACATTGTTTTTAAATGTGCTCCATAAATAAACTAAACTAAACTAAACCTGATCCCTTGAAGTACATATATTTTGGCATTTGAATGTGTAAACAAGAATATATTTTATATTTTAATTAATGTAATTTAATATATTTAATATAACATTATCTTAAGCTTTGCCATTTATTTAGCATTTCTTCTTCATTTTAATCAGAAATATATATATGTATATATATATATATATATATATATATATATATATATATATATATATATATATATATATATATATATATATATATATACTTGTGCCATATGGGAGTCTATGTAGTGAAGCAAAAACAGATGTCTACACGTACTGTCAAAAATAATCCTGCCCTATGCACAATGTACAGTGGGGCAAAAAAGTATCTAGTCAGCCACCAATTGTGCAAGTTCTCCCGCTTAAAAAGATGAGAGAGGCCTGTAATTTTCATCATAGGTATACCTCAACTATGAGAGACAAAATAAGAAAAAAAAATCCAGAAAATCACATTGTAGGATTTTTAAAGAATTAATTGGTAAATTCCTTAGTAAGATAAGTATTTGGTCACCTACAAACAAGCAAGATTTCTGGCTCTCACAGACCTGTAACTTCTTCTTTAAGAGGCTCCTCTGTCCTCCACTCGTTACCTGTATTAATGGCATCTGTTTGAACTTGTTATCAGTATAAAAGACACCTGTCCACAACCTCAAACAGTCCAACTCCAAACTCCACCATGGCCAAGACCAAAGAGCTGTCAAAGGACACCAGAAACAAAATTGTAGACCTGCACCAGGCTGGGAAGACTGAATCTGCAATAGGTAAGCAGCTTGGTGTGAAGAAATCAACTGTGGGAGCAATTATTAGAAAATGGAAGACATACAAAACCACTGATAATCTCCCTCGATCTGGGGCTCCACGCAAGATCTCACCCCGTGGGGTCAAAATGATCACAAGAACTGTGAACAAAAATCCCAGAACCACACGGGGGAACCTAGTGAATGACCTGCAGAGAGCTGGGACCAAAGTAACAAAGGCTACCATCAGTAACACACTGCGCCGCCAAGGACTCAAATCCTGCAGTGCCAGACGTGTCCCCCTGCTTAAGCCAGTACATGTCCAGGCCCAACTGAAGTTTGCTAGAGAGCATTTGGATGATCCAGAAGAGGATTGGGAGAATGATGAAACCAAAATAGAACTTTTTGGTAAAAACTCAACTTGTCGTGTTTGGAGGAGAAAGAATGCTGAGTTGTATCCAAAGAACACCATACCTACTGTGAAGCATGGGAGTGGAAACATCATGCTTTGGGGCTGTTTTTCTGCAAAGGGACCAGGACGACTGATCCGTGTAAACGAAAGAATTAATGGGGCCATGTATCGTGAGATTCTGAGTGAAAACCTCCTTCCATCAGCAAGGGCATTGAAGATGAAACGTGACTGGGTCTTTCAGCATGACAATGATCCCAAACACACCGCCCGGGCAATGAATGAGTGGCTTCGTAAGAAGCATTTCAAGGTCCTGGAGTGGCCTAGCCAGTCTCCAGATCTCAACCCCATCAAAAATCTTTGGAGGGAGTTGAAAGTACATGTTGCCCAGCGACAGCCCCAAAACATTACTGCTCTAGAGGAGATCTGCATGGAGGAATGGGTCAAAATACCAGCAACAGTGTGTGAAAACCTTGTGAAGACTTACAGAAAACGTTTGACCTCTGTCATTGCCAACAAAGGGTATATAACAAAGTATTGAGATGAAATTTTGTTATTGACCAAAAACTTATTTTCCACCATAATTTGCAAATAAATTCTTTAAAAATCCTACAATGTGATTTTCTGGATTTTTTTTTTTTCTTCTCATTTTGTCTCTCATAGTTGAGGTATACCTATGATGAAAATTACAGGCCTCTCTCATCTTTTTAAGTGGGAGAACTTGCACAATTGGTGGCTGACTAAATACTTTTTTGCCCTGTATGCACTTTACTTCTTGTTTTTTTTCTCCTCGTGTGTTGCTTCCTGGTAGAGGAGTCTGGACCAGGACAACTTAACATCAGAGACCGAACTCAATCCCAGAGCAGACTGCAGCTAAAACATACAGACAGCTATTAAAGCAGGTTTCAGTTAGTGTAACCAGATTGACATCAAGTGCTGACCAAAACAGCACCAAAAGTAAACAAAAATGTCCATCACATTATCATGTACTGCAAAAGCTCAGCAACATACACAATTATTAACAGGCTTTAACGTATACTTTTTAATCATCTTGTAGCCTATAATGTAGCATCGAAATTTCTAAAGCATCAATTTAAAAAAGGTCAGTTTACTTCTGTTTTTTTTTTCCCCCCTGCTTAATGAATGTAGAGTATTATGTCATAGGACTATATGGAGATCGTCATTCCATATAAACTGACCATATATTGGAAAGACGACTGATCTTTGACCACTTAAAGTGGATCGGGCTTTTTTTCTTTTGATTTTTGTCTTTTAAGATTTTGTCCATTTCATTGTAATTCTTTGATCTTTTGCATGTTTTCTTACCTGATTTAGAAATGTGTTGCTCACTACACCTGTGTCAAAACTGGAGATTAATTTCAACCTCAGAAAACTTTTTTTCCTGTAAACTGAAAAATGCAAAACAACAAGCACATCAAACACAGAAATAAACTCACTTAGCAGATGTGCACATCTATACAATATTTTGACTAAGTTGATGCTTTCAGATGTATGTAGGCCCGTTTTAACACATTGATTAAATTAGCAACTTAAAAAAAATCATTGCAGATTCTATTGTTTTTCAATTCAATTCAAGTTTATTTGTATAGCGCTTTTCACAATACAAATCGTTGCAAAGCAGCTTTACAGGAAATTAAGTTTCTACAATATATTTATATATTGTAGAAACTTAATATATTTAACTTATGGCGAAATTTGGTAGTTCTGTATGTTGTCTGAGGGTATGCTTCATCTGAGGTCCTCTGAGGGGTTGGCATCATCTCTTCTCAGGTGTTCTGGATCCAGACTGAAGCTTGTGTAAATCCTAGTTACCACGGGATGTTAATCCCGTGGCAGAAACAGAGAAACAAATAGAGACATAATTAGCGTAGCTGCTGTTCCAACCAAGCAACAATTATTTGTTCAATCCAAGCTGAAGAACAATAATGCGTGTTTGATCAGTACAAGATCATGAGATGCATTATGTGAATGCTTGGCTAAAGAGATGTGTCTTTAATCTAGATTTAAACAGAGAGAGTGTGTCTGAACCCCGAACATTATCAGGAAGGCTATTCCAGAGTTTGGGAGCCAAATGTGAAAAGGATCTACCTCCTTTAGTTGACTTTGCTATCCTAGGTACTACCAAAAGTCCAGAGTTTTGCGACCTTAGGGAGCGTGATGGATTGTAGCGTGGTAGAAGACTAGTTAAGTACACAGGAGCTAAATCATTAAGGGCCTTATAGGTAAGTAATAATATTTTGTAACTGATGCGGAACTTAATAGGTAGCCAGTGCAGAGACTGTAAAATTGGGGTAATATGATCATATTTTCTTGACCTAGTAAGGACTCTAGCCGCTGCATTTTGGACTACCTGTAGCTTGTTTATTGAAGATGCAGGACAACCAGCTAGCAGTGCATTACAATAGTCCAGTCTAGAGGTCATGAATGCATGAACTAGCTTTTCTGCATCAGAAACAGGTAACATGTTTCGTAGCTTGGCAATGTTTCTAAGATGGAAGAATGCTGTTTTTGTAACATGGGAAATATGATTTTCAAAAGACAAGTTGCTGTCTAATATAACACCCAGATTTTTGACTGTAGAGGAAGTAACAGTACATCTGTCTAGTTGCAAATTATAATCCAAGAGATTCTGTGTACTGTTTTTTGGTCCAATAAGTAATATTTCTGTCTTATCTGAATTTAATAGGAGAAAATTACTGGTCATCCAATCTTTTACATTTTTAACACACTCTGTTAGCTTAGATAATTTAGAAGTTTCATCTGGTCTTGTTGAGATATATAGTTGAGTATCATCAGCATAACAATGGAAACTAATCCCGTATTTTCTAATAATATTACCAAGGGGCAACATATATATTGAAAATAGCAGAGGACCTAGGACAGATCCTTGTGGTACTCCATATTTTACTGGTGATAATTGAGATGACTCCCTGTTTAAATAAACAAAGTGGAAGCGATCAGACAGGTAGGATCTAAACCATCTTAAAGCCTGCCCTTGAATACCCGTATAATTTTGTAATCGATCTATGAGTATGTCATGATCTATAGTGTCGAACGCAGCACTAAGATCAAGTAAAACTAGCAATGAGATGCAGCCTTGGTCTGACGCAAGAAGCAAGTCATTTGTAATTTTAACAAGTGCAGTTTCTGTACTATGGTGGGGCCTGAAACCTGACTGAAATTCTTCATAGAGATCATTTTTTTGCAAAAAAGAGCACAACTGAGCAGATACAACTTTTTCTAAAATTTTAGACATAAACGGAAGATTAGAAATGGGTCTGTAATTTGCTAGTTCATTAGGATCTAGTTGTGGTTTTTTAATAAGAGGCTTAATAACCGCCAGCTTGAATGATTTTGGAACGTGACCTAAAGATATCGATGAGTTAATAATATTGAGAAGTGGTTCTTCTGCTACAGGTAACAACTCTTTCAGTAATTTAGTGGGTACAGGATCTAATAGGCATGTTGTTGGTTTAGATGCATTGATAACTTTATTTAGCTCTTCCTGTCCTATAGTTGTAAAGCACTGCAGTTTTTCTTTGGGTGCAATGAATGGAGCTGAAGTACTAGACGCTGCAGAATCTACATTTGTTATTGTATTTCTGATGTTATCTATTGTGGCAGCTTATGTCTGATAAATCGCCTAGTGAGATGGTGGTCACGTAAGCAAAATTTTGCGTAGAAAATGTCCGTAGTCAGTCAGTACTATAGTGATATATGAAGCACAGCTCACACATAAATCACTCTGAAACCAAGTAGGGCAGCCCCCTAATAGTCAACTAACCATTAGTCGATGAGAAGAGGCTTGGTTGACTAAAATTTTATTAGTCGCTTAGTTGCAGGAAAAAAAAAAAAAAAATCCACAGGAAGTGGTGAAGTCACACAGTCCGTGATGGACAGATAATTAACGGCTGGTCTATGTGGAAATACAGTACATCGGGCAGGGCATCCAAATGCTCACCTATCATTCATCGACCTCAAACATGGCTTTTCACCTGAAAGATGTGTGTAGTAGGAACATTACATGGCATCTCAATCTAATGTTAACCTAGAAAAATGTGTGCTACTGAAATGTCTGTGCGGAGTGTGGAAGTTGAACAGTAGCACTCACTGCATGACAGATGGAGGCAGCGGTGGGGTCACTTGCTCTTAAAATACTCTGTCATTTTTGGTCATACAGACACGAGTAATACATCTTTCAAATCTGTAAAGACTGTAGGTTTATTTGTGTGCACTCACAATAACAACAAAACATTGCGCTTTTGTAATAAAATAATGAAAGCAAACAGGATGCACTGTCTGCCGTCTCGGTCTCTGTGAACTTGAGCGTGAAACTTCAAAACTCTGTGTATTACAGACATAAAAAAAATATATCTATAGAGAGTGAAATGTCTACTTTTAAATGAACCAATTCAAATGGTAAACAAATATTCTCAGATTATGTAATCCGTATGAAACATGCATACAGGCGCATCAATACTGTGGAGATGACGATTCAGTGTCGCCGATTTCATCTCTTAAGCTGAAAACAAAGAAAGCACTAGTTTATCAACAAATTATTAAAATGTTAATGAAGCCTGAGCCTCCTTACTGTTTTTACCTGACACATTCATAATTATTATATCTGCCAGTGCGCTGTGGCAAGCTTTATGCGTACACTTGAGCGCTTATTGGGCTATGTAGGCAATTAAAGGCTCATTATTATGATTTAAATGGTTTATTAAAAAACGTGTGATTAGTCGACTAATGCTTAAATTGAACGACTACTAGTCGACCACAAAAATCTTTAGTCGAGGACATCCCTAAAACCAAGTAGTTTTCTGTTGGTCAGCACGGCAAATTTGCGATTCGAAACTGGCGTTGGGAAATCTGCCGCCCGTGAGATATTCCAAATTGCCCAATTACCCATTATAATGATTGGATTCTGCCCACAAAAACTCCAATTTCAATAAGATTCCAACAAGAATCCATGCGATTGGGAGTTTTTGCGTAAATTTCGCTCATGATCAAGTTGGTCATGCAAATTCAACCTACAGAAAGACTTGAAAGTGACATCTTTGTGAGCTGTGCTTCATACATCTCTACGCTATTGACAATAGACAATGGACCCATTTTTTCCACATGAGATTTCGCTAATGTGACCGCACATTAACAGTCTATAATTAAGTGTAAGAAATGACCTGTTCCATAAACCTCCACCTCACACAGCGTGAGAAACGTCTGGATGTTACGGAGGTACATGTTTACATAACGGCCTCCCATTCCACTGCAACTGAAACTGACAGTACCACCTAGTGGAACATGTGAAGTAACAACAGCACATCTGCAGAGGGAAAGACAGAAACCACAAGACAATCAGGTGACCTGCTCAAATCTGGTTCTCCCGACGCATTCATAACTGCTCTTGCAACTTCACCTGGGATTGTTGTTGCCATTGTTTTCCAGAGAGTTTCCGATGCGGATCTCTACTCCAGTCATGCGCTCCGGGTTGTTGTCGGCTCTGTTGGTGATGGTCACTTTGTAAATGTAGTAATAATCCAGCAGATCCAGTCTCCACCACTGGTTGAACTGGTTTAATGTGATGGAGCAGTATGAGGCTTCACCTGGAGCGTATCTGATGCCGTCGATGGCATTTTCCGCTCCCCAGTAGCGATATGTGGTCGACTGTACAGCCGTTCCTTTTAATGCCAAATTTTCTGAAACATTTGTAGAGACAGCGGGTAAAGACTCAGTGTGTGACGTTTCAATACATTACACTTGGGTTGAAATATATTCAAAACATTCAATCCAAAACATTCAATTCCATTTGGTACGACATTAAAATCCAAAGCTGTATGTGTTATTTTATGGATATGCGCTTACATGAGCTAACAATGAACAGTTGTATTTTATTAACCAACAATAACAAAGACTAATAAATAATGTACACTGTGCATTGGTCAATATTAGTTAATGCATTAATGTTAACTAATGGGACCTTAGTTACCATAAATTTTTACCTTCCATGTTTTCAGAACTGCTTTCAATGGAAAAGACACCTGTTACAAAAACAAATATTTTCATTGCTTTTGGAGAACTTTACATTGCGTTTGATTCTTTTGCATAAAAAATAGGTAAACAGCATCTATAATTGTACATCATCTGACAGGTGGTTACCTTTTGTACTCACCCAAAAGTAAAATCAGGTAATCGAGTCCCTTCATCTTGTTTTTTAAAGACCATTAACCAGTGATGTGAATGTCAGATATGACAAAGATGTGACAGTTTCTCCTTCAGCTCTCTAACTTCTACTATCCATTTCTCTTTTTATTTGCATTTCTCTTAGCAGCTCGAGTCTCCAGCCTTAGAAGCTTCTCACTGGCAGCTTTCTGAATGTATTTCACACATCATAGGACCTCCAGAATTGCTTTTGTCAGCACACCTTCACCCCTCAGGTCGAGTCTGATTTACAAAACAAATCTTGCAAAATGCAAATGAAAATGAGGATTTGAGGATTTTTTTTTTTTGTTTTTTTCCTGGCGCCAGAAAAGAACACATTTATATTCATTTTCATACAGTTTTTTCTTTCCATGCTTGTCTACATCCAACTAACTGACTGACATACGAGTCAAAGAAAACATTAACATGATCATGTTTCATCTATCCTCGAGTTTCATTATTTCATCTAAAATAAGATGAATCAACATAACATAGTGTTGTGTTGTCCTATACGAGGCATTTTTCTTTAATCATTCAAGTAGTTTATACTGAATGAGAAAAATGATTGTTGTAAAATAAAATGATAATGTAGAACATCCAAATAAAAGCATAAATGGGATAAATAGACTAGAAAATCTTTTGTGATTAAGAAGATATTCAAAATAAGGGTGCATGTTTAAGAAATAAGGAAAATGTTTAATTTTATTTATCATCGTTAGCTTGACATGGACAGTTGCAGTATGCAGGGAAAGTGTCTGTGTGTTTTTATTCCAATGTAAATTAAATTAAACAGTTGTACACCGTTGTATTTTCATTTTTATGGGAAATTGAAGCTACTTTGCTCATGGGGACCAAAAAAAAAATATTCATGAAAAAGCTTATTTCTTGTAGCGTTAACTTGTTAGTAATTTATTATGATGATTAAAATACTTTCAGCTGATTACAAAATTTCTTAAATTCTGTGATGTTTACAGATTTATTCTGTTGAATGTGTTTGTTTATCAGACATTAGATTATGAACAATGTATATGACACTTGAGAAAGTATTTCCAGCACGCTGATGATCAACATATGTTTACACTAACCAATTATTTTCCTATGTTCTGTGATCTACACATTTTTATTTTTATCATTTATTTATTTATTTTTTTGCTATGGTTGCGCCCAGCAGAATGTGTTTTGGCTGCTGGTGGAAAATTTATTCATCATTGAACAATCACTTTCTTAGAATGAGTGTAAAATACAATAGAAATGTATTACAATATGGCCGGGCGAGTGGAAATTCTTGTAACTATGCAAAATACCAAGAACATAGTGGGACAAAGAGGATTAAGTAAATAAGTATAGTGTGAAAGTGCAGCTGTAGAAAGTTGCTTTTGTTCTTTGTCCAGTGATGAATTGTACTGTGATGTCAGTGTCTTCTGCTTTAAATCCATACAGTATGTTGACCATAGCAGCTGTAGATGAACCCACAGACCTTTAATTCACATATCCTTATTTTCACTCCATCATTCCTATCATTGATCATTTCCATGTTGTTTTGTGTGTATTTGAATGAGCTCAGGCAGTATGTAAATCCAGAGCTCCACCGGAGTCCATCATCGGCTCAGTTGTGTGATTGAGGATTTCTGTATTTAGATTTAACAAACAATTAAGCTTAATGCGATGAATATTTGTCATGGGCTAGTTTATTAGTAAATGTTTACATCTATTTGATATAAAGAAAATTAAATAAGTTAAAATGCTTATACCGTATATAAAACACATTGTTTATTAGTACTATTACAGCATTTCTCTTTGGTAAGTTGTTCTGGATGAAGGTCATGATTAAAAATAAATTAAAATGAAATTAAATAAAACGTATCAAGTGTTGATACGTTTTCCATCCTACAATTAATTTCAGATGCAAAAGAGAACTCAACTGTAAAAGGTCCCTGATCCCATGCATTTTGCTGCTCATAATAAAAATAACTGAAAGAAAATCGAGTTGAAGATGCGTGAATGAAAGATGGGGGACTATTAGCATCAGTACAGTCTAAACTTCCGATGCATAATTTTTGGCCCATTTTTGCAGTACCGCGCATGTATTTTAACCAATGATATGCCAAACAATGATTAAAGTCAGTCTGATGGCTGTTAGCTGGAATCTCTTTTGTCATTTTAAGAGCATAATTTCCCACTAAAGCAGTGGTTTATATGTGATTCAGAGTTATAATGTAGCGTCTGCAACTGCGGTTGACGTGTGGCAGCTCGCTTTGCTGCTCTGTCAGCTAGAGGATTTCCCTGTGAACTTGGATCATTAAATTTGTGATGACTCGTGACTTTGCAAACATGTTGTCAAAGAGGATCCACTCTGTGATCAGCTGATAAATTATGGGTGCATAGATGGATCTGAGGTGATTGTTTAAAGCCTATAATGATCGATGAAACATCTGCTGACACAAACAGACTTGTTCTCAGAGACAGTATTTACATTCTTCAGGGAAATCATTGACTTTGCATTTAATTAATTTGAAAGAAAAGGAAAAGGTGTGCATCTTGTGTTTCTTCAGCATGTCATCACCAGTCCTTTTCTCAGCTTGCTTCTTTACTATCAATAGAGGAGGTGAACATTATTTACATATGCAAAATAATTTTTAGCTATACTTGTACATCTAGTCCAATGATGTGAGCAAATAAAGTACATATGAACAAACACTTTTACAGTAGAATTGATGAGTGTCTTGAGAAGTTAATTTTGAATATTAGACACAGTATCAGACACAGTCAGAGTTGACAAGACAAACTTATTTGAAAGTTGTTTTCTAAGAAGCTGTCTTTCAGGAACCTCAATGTAAATGCGAAGGTAAATGTTCACATGGTGTGGCCAAATGAGGATGAGTTTCACAGGGACCATGTGATCATGCTGCATTTGATTACCTGTGCCCTGTAGAACACAACAGTTGATTACAGTTACATTTAAGAACACTATTGAGAACATTTACTGCATATTATAATTATAATATTTTAACTGTGTTAGGACATAGATGAAGCCCTGGATGCAGTTTGGCATCTGGTTGAAGACAAACTAGCACAGATGTGAAGTTACTGTCATTGGCAGCCAATCACCTGAGCTGTAAATATCATGTGACTGAAATGACATCACTACAACACTGACAACACACCATCAGAGCACATTTGCAACCGACTAAGGTCTATCAAGCAATAAAAAATGTATTTTACAAAATACACATACTGACCTCTGCACCAATAAAATGTTCAAGACCCTAGGTTTTACTGCCCAGTTATATGTAATATCTAATATAACTACTACTGATGTAAACAGGAACCCTACAGAATTAGTCATTTGTTTAGAATGTATGAAAACAAAATCAACCTGTGGCAACAGTTCTCGAGTAGCTTGATTCTGCGGGAAAACTGCAAACTTGACAGCCTTGCTACTTGAAACCTTTTGGTAATGGTGTTAGTAACGTTGTGAAATATTCGTGTTGAAAGCTTTTATTTTGTCAGAGTTCACTGGTATTTTTAAACGTCTGTCTTTATTTTGAGAAATAAAAAAATATTTGCCAAATTGTAGTTCCAGCATCTATACCAGCAGAGGCTGCAAGGTGCTCTCTAACCTGCTGCCTGAGTACGCTGTACAGTAGTGTTCACAGAAGATGCAACACTAAGTTATAAAGTTGTAGAATACAATAGGGCATACAGCTGAATACAAAACAGGATGCACTGATGCATTTTGATTAAGTCCTCGTTTGGGAGTCGCTTTGAATAAAGTCTTATCAGTAAAAACATGTAATTGTCATTTTATGACAACAGCATTCAGTGTGTCTTTATGACATTGTGTGAAAAGTCAACTGCTTCATTTAGAAATAATTTATTATTGTAATAGTAAGATTCTCTCTTTTTTTATTATTTTATTATTTTTTTCAAAGTGTTACTCAATGTAATGTCAAGTCACCTTTATTTCTATAGCTCTTTATACAATACCGATTGTGTCCAAGCAGCTTCGCAGTAGTAAACAGAAAGACAACAGAAACAGTTCTGGAAACTCTGCACAATAAATCTTATTTTTGTCTTTTTTAAGTTAGTCTGAAATATCAAACACATTATGGCAAATTAACCATATTACTTGATGCATTAATTATTTTTTAAACATCTATTGTTATGGTTACAGCAATAAACCACTTTACCATGGTTATGTATAACATTCTGAACATGAGGTTGATGTAATTTTCTAATGTAGTCAGCATTGTAATGTAATTGTAATTGCGACATTGTAACAGTGCCATGTTAGTTCAACAGTCTGCTGAATCATTTTTAAATCCTAATAATCTTAGAATTACTTCATTATGGGACATTATATCATTGTCATCTTAAATGTGGAAATTGTCATATAATTTAAATGACTTCCTCTGACAGACTGTAAATTTTCTCTCATCTCTCTCTCTCTCTCTCTCTGTCTCTCTCTCTCTCTCTGTATCTTTCTCTCTCTCGCTCTCTCTTTCTCTGTATCTTTCTCCCTCTCTCTCGCTCGCTCTCTCTGTATCTTTCTCTCTCTCGCTCTCTCTTTCTCTCTCTCTCTGTCTCTCTCTGTATCTTTCTCTCTCTGTATCTTTCTCTCTCTCGCTCTCTCTTTCTCTCTCTCTCTGTATCTTTCTCCCTCTCTCTCGCTCGCTCTCTCTGTATCTTTCTCTCTCTCGCTCTCTCTTTCTCTCTCTCTCTGTCTCTCTCTGTATCTTTCTCTCTCTGTATCTTTCTCTCTCTCGCTCTCTCTTTCTCGCGCTCTCTCGCGCTCTCTCTCTCTCTCTCTCTCTCTCAGTAATCGTTCATTCAAACATCCTCAGCTTAAAGCAGAATGAATGAAGAAGCACTTGATAAGAACATGATGATTTTCTACGGTACTCTGTCACTTTTACTGGGTAAGTAATACGTACAAACAACTTCAGTGTGTCTAATACCTTATTGATTCCTACTTTTTTTTTTTCAATACATGCGTCTGTTTTTTGAAGCCAGCTTCTGCACCTGACGCACAGCACAAGGACTCAACTTCTTTGATCGACGCTTGCGAGGCCTGTTCCGAGTGGAACCTGTCTTAGAAAACCTCTGTATGACCCTGACCACTGTACTGTAACTCAGTTTCAGGGTGTTACTGATCTTCTTATAGCCTAAGCCATCTTTGTGGAGAGCAACAATTCTAATTCTCAAATCCTCAGAGAGTTCTTTGCCATGAGGTGCCATGTTGAACATCCAGTGGTCAGTATGAGAGAATTGTACCAAATTTTAACTTCTCTAATACAAGATACACAAATTTGTATAGTCCTGTTAAGCAGACAAAAACATGAACATGATGAATAGGACATGTGGCTTTGCATGGTTAAACGACGTATAGCTGTTATCACTTAGGGTGTACTCACTTTTGTTGCCAGCTATTTTGACAATAATGGCTGTATGTTGAGTTATTTTCAGAGCACAGTAAATCTACACTGCTATGCATGTTGCACATTGTAGTATTGTCCCTTCAGAAGATATAATAAAATAGTTGCTGAAATGAGGGGTGTACTCACTTTTGTGAGATACTGTATGTGTGTTACACATACATACATACATACATATATATATATATATATATATATATATATATATTATTTTATTATATATTATCATATTTTTTAATTTTTATTTATGTCTAATTGACAGATTTCATTTATTCATTTTCTTCTTTTAATTGGCTAAGAAATCAAATGCACTGCTTCACAAGTACCAATAAATTGTATTCTGTGATATGTTCACTTTATTTTTCTAATAGCAAATTTGATTTGTTCATATAGCCTACTACACATTCACATTTTTATCACAGAATAAGGCAGAACATATATTTTACAGTTTCTATAGGCTACTCTAATGAATACAGTTATCATTATTCGCATACTTCGTTTATTACCTGCAGCTGACTTAAAAAACAAATAAACCATTAAGCAATCGTGCATGTATTGTCTTCACGTTTTTGTTGTTTTTTTTTAGCTTGGCCACGCCTTTGTCCATATTAGCAATTTCCTGGTACGTCACTGTTAGTTCTGAGTCGTTTTGGACTTTCTCCCTCCGGCTGCGAGTATGAATGAAACACACTGTAGGCTAACCCTACCGCTTTAGTTAGAAACGTTAGCCATCACTAAATTATAGCCTATAGTCATCAGCCATGTCTAAAAGCTCACTCGTGCCACAACATGATTAAAAACTGTTTTATTTATTTATTTCAAACTACAACAGGTCTATATATACAGTCGAACTTAGCTTAGGTTAATGTCAATGGACGGCTACAGCTATGCTAACTGAGCAGCCCGCTGTTCCACTTATTTGAACGCATACGCTGCCATTTTAACACAGGACCCCATGTAACGTGATGCAGAAACACTTATTTAAATAATAACCTTAACCCCGTGATTACAATAATAATAATAAAAAAAGACTGTTGCCCTTACTTACCTGTTTGAAGGTGAACGCGCATCAGGTGAACTGACTGAGCCTCGCTGGTGACGTCACTGCCGCTGAAGATGCTGCGTGGTATTTGTACGCATCTGCTCTCCACCGAAGTTAATGGGAAGGATTGGCGTATCATATGCACGCAAAATTGGCATTTGGCGTATGCATTATACGCAATTGGAAAGTGTAAAGCCGTGTTATTTATACGCAGATAGGACGTGTTGTAATTTAATTAATAGAGAACCGGCTTTACTGACAAGATGCGCATTAATTATCGCCCGATATTTATCGTGCACCCCTAATTCAAAGATTTGTCTTTGAGTGAAACATCCCTAATAATCAATTTAGTCAGTATGTCGATGCTAAGTAGATTATGTAAATATAACGTAAAATGAGGAGCCATTCCTGTGGAATTGCTACCAGCCTTTCTTGATTTTCAAACAAAGATGAACAGAGAGATCATCAATTCATTTGCATACACAAATGAGCAATGATCCAACAAATAGATTTTTGTAAAGCAAATGAAAGAAACTAGGAGAAACTATTCTGGAGATCCAGTGACAAATGGTCCAAAATCTATATAATGAGAAAAATGAAGTATAATAATGCAAAACATGAATAAACAGAGCAATTCCAAGACGGTCCTTGCACTATAGATGCTCAGACCCTAAAATCACCATGAAAAAAACAAAAAAAAACAAAACATAAAGGAACAATGTTTCTGGCTTCATTATACATGAGCAGCATAATCTAGAATATTTTGGTCTATAATATGTTTTATCTAGAATATTTTGGTTTGTTTGGAAAGAAATATTGATGTGTTAATCCATGAGATGTGTTTAAATTAAACTAACAGCAACATCTCTGAACAATGGGGGACATTATAGAAAACTCTTACAGAAAACAGCTCATATTAGTGTGACTCTAGTAAAATAGCATATATGTGAATGTTGTACATTACTCAGTAAGATCCACAGGCTCTTGTAAAGCTTCTTCATAGTTGATTAAAGGGGTCTGTCTTTCTCTTAGGATGAAGAGTGTGAGTGATATCAGTTTTATGGAGGATGATCTGTTTAAATGTATATCACGACACACCTTGTCTCTCTCATTCACTCTCTCTCACTTATGTTTTCTAAATGCTTTATAGTTTGTGGCCTGAATGGATATTTTCATGCAAAAAATTAATCAATCTTCAAGCTCCAAAACATGCACACATCCGGTCAGTGCATGATCATTCAATGTTTTGAACTTCATTTATACCTGTATTTAGCACTGGACACTTTGGATCATGTGAAAGGGATGTTAATTAGTCTTTTGCATTTCGTTCTCTTTCGTGATTCAACTGGAAAAGAATCTCTTTGCGTGTTTATACAGCTCTGCCTACCATGTTTACATAATTTACATAATCTGAACAAGGATGCTTTCCTTGGATATATATATATATATATATATATATATATATATATATATATATATATATTTGTCAATTCAACATTACTGTACAGAAAAAAGGACATTTAGTTTTGTATTTCTGAACATAGATATTAGTATATGAATGTAAAATAGTTTGCAAATACAAGGAGTTTTGCTAGTGTTTGAGTTTGTTTAATATCTCATGAATGTGTTTATTCAGCATTCATGATCGAGAAATGCACATAACCAGCTCTAAATTTTTTTTAGATATACTGTACATAAGTGATAGGCTACTTCTGACTTATGAAATAATACATAAATAATACATTTTTATTCAGAAACCTTTGTAATCTGACAAATATAGATAAATCTAGGGCACCATGATTTGTTTTGCAAACTCTCTTAACACTGACTGCAGGAGGAAAAAAACAAATAACACCATAATGCAAATTATCCAAATAAATTCAACACAAGATTCTCGCAACCCATACAGATTTAAATTATAAAATGATATAGTGCTGAAAGTTAAGAGTGACAGTTTCTAGAAGCAAAAATACACAGATGTGTTCACAGGTTCTTATAGGAACACTGTACATCTGTCAACATTAATTCCAGCATCATGATGACATCACATTTACAGATTAGATTTAAAATCTAATTTAAACCTATAAATAAATCTTTGAGAATTTAAAAGGTAAATGAACACACACAATGGCAGCTTTCCAAACTCTACAGGATTTATTTAGCAGTAGACTAAAAAAAAAAAAAAACTTAAATCACAGCAAAGAATCAGTAATAAGCTTTTGGATTTAATGCCTCTCTCACATTCAAATTATTTAAATTATCTTAAAAATTAAATATCTTAGTAAATATCGTGTGATTAGTAATTAGGATTTACCTCAGTATGTTGTTTAGTTAGTTTAGTTTTACTGTAATGTTTTATGTAAGCTTAAACACAGTGGCAAAAGTGCTTGAATTGGCTTCACATTGATAATAAGTAGCTATGAAGAAATTTGAATCAATTTGAACTTTCCAGGATATCACGGTACTTTAACACAACCTGTAAATGAACACATTTTTGCTTATTACATCACATGGTTTTTATAATCAATTACATTCATTCATCTTTTGTCATAAGTTATTGTACAGAACACAGTTGTGAAAACAGACTTACTTTTAGGAGCGTTCACCTTCTGAATCACCTGTTCAGAGGTTTGAAACCAATGCAGTGTCACATTTGTGAATCCTCTGTCAGCCAGAGCAGATCCCAACTGAATATAACATATTAAAACTAAACCAGTTAGATCAGGATATGAGAGTACACTCAAAATCTTTAAAGAAAAAAGTATCTGAGACCTCCTGCATGTAATTTAATGGAAGTATTTTATATGTGGTGATGTAACTGAGGAAATACATGTTCTTGGAGACAGAACATGTTCTCACCCAGCCATAAGGAGGCGCTCCAGACCTACTTCAAATAAGCATGTTCCTGCTGTCATGTTTGAGCATTCTGTCCATTTATTGGTTATGCAGGGTACATATTCGGTCTTTCTCTCACCTGTATAATTATGTTTTCTCTCATTGTCGGGTCTGTCAAATCAGCTCTGGAGTTAAACAACATCTTTACAACTGATCTTTTTAAAACAGGACCTAAGAAACAGGGAATTTGGAAACCAGACAAAGAACCATTATTAGTTGAGCTTGCATTCAGCAAAACTAATAGTGTTCCTTACCGTGACTAGCAATATGAAGACATTATTGTTAGTTGAATTTATGAACCAAATAGTACAGATACAGTATACCTTTTCCAAAAACCTCCACCTCACACAGAGTGAGAATCTTCATGTCTCCAGGAATGATCAGATTCACATAACGTCCCACTATCCCATTACATGAGTAGCTGTAGGACCCACCTGCTGGAATAGCAGGAATAACAGCACATCTACAGACAGAGAGAGAGAGAAACAGACGGAGATAAAGATAGTGTTGTATCTTCACATGCATATTTGTGTTTGATGTCTCATGTTCCTTCATCCTCAAGTTTCTCACATGGGATTGCTGCTGCCATTGTTCTCCAAAGAGTTTCCGATGCGAATCTCCACTCTGTTCATTTGTTCGGTACAGCAGTCATTTCTGTTAGTGATGACCACTCTACTAACTTGGTACATGTATCGCAGATCCAGTCTCCACCATGGGTTAGTCTGATTGAGGGTTGAGGAACATCCCGTATACAACTGCTGGAGACCTCGATTACCATCAATGGCCTTTTCAGCAAACCAGTCCCCAGATGTTGATGACTGTATAACAGTTCCTCTTGATGCCCAGTTTCCTAGGAAATATGTGAAGAAAAGTGTGTGAGAAACTACCTGGCTCACTAGTAGGCTACTCCCTTACTTTTCAAAAAAGTCTTCTTTTATTTCTTCTATTTCTTTTGGGTAGCTACAAGTGATACCACAAAAGACCTAATGAAAATCACCACTCAGAAGTATAACGTGAAGTGTGAAAAAATGTGACATTGAGCTTGTTGGGTAATTTTTGGGGTTAATTTTTCAGTGTTGGGTTGTTTTGTGCTGAACAGCTACCATTTTGCTGTTTCCTGCAATTGTATGTAAATTGAGGGATATCGCACAAAAACGCTGGATGGAAACACCATGATAGAGCCCTAATATTGTACATTTTCTCGCATCAGGGAGCCACCATCAGTATGCATGGTGTTGAAATCCCTTTTGAATGAGTGCTCGCTGTTCACTGACACTTTCGATTTCACACTCACATCTGTGTAAATGGAGCACATCCTACAAGATAAGATGTATAAATTAAATTTGACTGAAATGCTTGTATTGAAACATTTTGCATTCTACCCAATAAAACTGTGCTAGATGTTAAATTTTATGAAGGAAGGCCGAAGCCTTTCAGCTGTGTGGGGAATGGCCATTGCGCTACTTCAGGCTGTTTTGACTGGCCATTGAGCTAGTTTTTAAAAGCAACATGACAGTGGGGGCGGTGCCGCGGTGGGCAAGTTATGTAATTACGGCCAAACACAGTGTAACGCCAACTACTGTAGCAAGACTAGTGTTTATCCGTCATTCTTGTACCAAATTGCAGGACCCACGCAATTTATTTTTTTATTTTTTTTTTGACCACCCACTTCTGCCCACAGTAAAGGTAAAACCACAGCTCCCGTGAGATTTGTATTGGGTCCTGCAGGATCTAAATCCCAATGCAGCCCTCTACACCAAGATACAAATAAAATCTTTAAATGCGCATAAAAAATGTATGAGCTTAATTGAGGTGGATAGTGTTTTTATCTTATTAAAGAAAATAAGCATGCACTACGATAAAAACACATTTACTAAATACATTCATGGATGCACAACAAAAAAAAAAAAACTTATATCACTTTGCCTCAACAGATCATGTGATTGGATACCTGGACTAACCAACAGACTGATCTCGTTGCACACTATATCAAATGCTGTTTTAGTAATTCTAAAATTAAAATCAAAATTATTTGGAATGTTTACCTCCTAAAATGTCTCATATGCGTTCCCAAACATCCTGGCCTGTGAACGTAAAAGATAACATGGCAACGCTTGCTATTGAGTTTAGTTTTGTTTTGCTATCCTCTTCAGAAACTAGCGGTTTTCACCGTGACAGAATCAGTGTTTCTTTGGGGAAATAAAGGTTTGTATACCTTACATGATGTATAAAATCTTCCCTTAAAGGCAACATACGGGTGTAATGATTGTGTTTTATTTAGTAGTGGGAACCTTGTCTGATGAGATGAGATATGAGATAACCAGGATGAGATATCAGTTAGCTAAACACGTCACATCGGCCGTTTCACGTACTGGAAATGCCTAGATGCTTTGAATGATTTTATTCGTAAAGATACCACTTACATGTTAAATATCTTCTCAAAACTTATTTATTTCCAGGTTACGTATTTTTCAACGGTCTGACTCTGGCATGAGAACCATCATGTTTATCTTTCGCTAAAAAAAGAATAACAAAGAGTCGATTACACGTTAATAACTGTTAATTGCCAACTGACTGACCGAGGGCAGTATGAAAGTTGCTAAGGACAGTTGACATGCCACTGCTGCACATAGTCACGAAAGCTTATCATTTGCACATGTTTTTAAGCCATGCCAATTTAAAGATTCAAAAGATTTAAAAGCATTCAATCACAAGACGCGAAAGAACTCAAGTGAGTACTCGCAAACACAGAATTGAGCTCTCTCCAGCGCTCTATGTTCTGTGCGCACAGAGAGCCAAGTCTCACAACCCACAAACACCGAACACTGAGTTTTGCCTCTTCTTGTGTTTGAATGGACAAATACATTCAAAATCATATCACAATACCTATCTTGATGAGTATCCTCAAAAAACTGTTGGTTATGTCTTAAGTGAACATAAACAGCTGAGAAAGAAATCCGACATATTATATTGCATGCATTTTTCCTTAAGGCCGGGACACACCGCCGATTTCAAAGAACTAGCAGCAACAAAAGCCGATGGTTTTGTCACCTTGCGTCGGCAGCGTCTGGACCAAAAAGCTGCGCTTGAACACACCGCACAGACTACACCCAACATCAAACTAACAGGTGCCTTCTGCGCCTGTGTGAGAGGAGTTAGCTGTCTATATCAGCAGCTATCAATAGTAGATATATATTCGGCATTCAAAGAGAGTAACTGAAACAAGGATATACGAGATATACGCAGATATACAAAATGTAAACAAAGCAGTGCTTGCTTACCCTTTTGAAAATCAGTTACACTAATAACTTTAGTCATTTTAAGCGGCTCATGTTGTTATGAAAATATTTGCATATTGGAATGCTTGGGTAAGGTCAGGTAACATTAGAACAGCCTTCCATCTGTGCCGCTTTCATTTATTTACTAGTTTTCATCACTTTTGCTTTAATCATTCACTGCTCTTTACCTAATTACTTTGTAGTTTTAACAATAATTAATCTATATTTAGTTTATACAGTGAAGACTATGCAATGATATTTTACATTTGATTATTTGGTTTCTGTACATGAACACCTACAAACTTGAAAAAACTTGAACATTGTTTAATTTGTATATTTGTTAAATTTATTTATTTGTGCTATTTACGTGATTTCAAACAGGGCTCACAGGTACAACCTGCACCGGGCCCCCGAAAACCTCAGCTACGACCCTGATATTACATATTGAAGAGTGATTTACAGCAATGACTTACCTTGCAAATGCCCGTAGACTTCAACCTCACAGAGAGTAAGAGTCATCAGATCTCCTGGAATATGAATAAACACGTACTGTCCCTCGATCCCACCGCATGAGAAGTTGGCCGTGGCTCCAGAAGGAATAGTAGAAACCACAGCATATCTACAGACAGAAATAACATCGGTTACCTGTTTCTATTCCCATCTGTAGACAAAGATCAAAGAAACATCAAAGAAATCCTCACATGGTGTTGCTGTAAACGTTGTCAGAGAAGTTCCCAACACGAATCACTGCCCCGTTTATCCTCAAAGCATTGCTGTCTCTGTTAGTGATGGCCACCCTGTTCACTTTATATTCATTCAATAGATCCACTCTCCACCACGGGTCGGTCTCTGTGTTGGTGTGTGAACAGCTGTCGCGTAAACCATCAACAGCATATCTAGAAATCCAGTCCTCGAACTGTGACGACTGGCTCGCGATGCGCCATAGTGCTGCATTCTCTGAAAAAAAATTTCAAGGATAGAGGTCAGTAAACATCATCTTTGTTAAATTTTTTATGGAATAATTTATCAGACTCAAAATTCTTCAAAAGCATTTTACTGAATTATTTATTCATTATCATCAATGTCAGAAGTGTCACGCTGTTTAAATCAGCCCTTCTCAAATTTTTAAGCAGAAGTGGATTTTGGATGCATCTTCCACATTTCCTGCAGAACACTTGCATTTGCTTGTGCCATCATCTGATCTGAATTTAATCACGACACTATACATTTTTGTCTGAATTTTAGAGGTGTACAGCGAAGCCAGTATTTGTATCTGTAACAATCACAAAATTATTCGTATCTGTATCTGTATTCGGATAAAACCGGAAATAGGCAGAACATCGTAAAGTTAATGTTACGACTATTGTTTTATAGCCTATCTTTTTTTTTTTTTCATAGTTATCACTGAACAAATATGCAATATGCCGTGTTTAACTAATATATATATATATATATATATATATATACACACACACAGTGGGGCAAAAAAGTATTTAGTCAGCCACCAATTGTGCAAGTTCTCCCACTTAAAAAGATGAAAGAGGCCTGTAATTTTCATCATAGGTATACCTCAACTATGAGAGACAAAATGAGAAAAAAAAAATCCAGAAAATCACATTGTAGGATTTTTAAAGAATTTATTTGCAAATTATGGTGGAAAATAAGTATTTGGTCAATAACAAAATTTCATCTCAATACTTTGTTATATACCCTTTGTTGGCAATGACAGAGGTCAAACGTTTTCTGTAAGTCTTCACAAGGTTTTCACACACTGTTGCTGGTATTTTGGCCCATTCCTCCATGCAGATCTCCTCTAGAGCAGTAATGTTTTGGGGCTGTCGCTGGGCAACACGGACTTTCAACTCCCTCCACAGATTTTCGATGGGGTTGAGATCTGGAGACTGGCTAGGCCACTCCAGGACCTTGAAATGCTTCTTACGAAGCCATTCCTTCGTTGCCCGGGCGGTGTGTTTGGGATCATTGTCATGCTGAAAGACCCAGTCACGTTTCATCTTCAATGCTCTTGCTGATGGAAGGAGGTTTTCACTCAAAATCTCACGATACATGGCCCCATTCATTCTTTCGTTTACACGGATCAGTCGTCCTGGTCCCTTTGCAGAAAAACAGCCCCAAAGCATGATGTTTCCACTCCCATGCTTCACAGTAGGTATGGTGTTCTTTGGATGCAAGTCAGCATTCTTTCTCCTCCAAACACGACAAGTTGAGTTTTTACCAAAAAGTTCTATTTTGGTTTCATCTGACCATATGACATTCTCCCAATCCTCTTCTGGATCATCCAAATGCTCTCTAGCAAACTTCAGTCGGGCCCGGACATGTACTGGCTTAAGCAGGGGGACACGTCTGGCACTGCAGGATTTGAGTCCCTGGCGGCGCAGTGTGTTACTGATAGTAGCCTTTGTTACTTTGGTCCCAGCTCTCTGCAGGTCATTCACTAGGTCCCCCCGTGTGGTTCTGGGATTTTTGCTCAGTTCTTGTGGTCATTTTGACCCCACGGGGTGAGATCTTGCGTGGAGCCCCAGATCGAGGGAGATTATCAGTGGTCTTGTATGTCTTCCATTTTCTAATAATTGCTCCCACAGTTGATTTCTTCACACCAAGCTGCTTACCTATTGCAGATTCAGTTTTCCCAGCCTGGTGCAGGTCTACAATTTTGTTTCTGGTGTCCTTTGACAGCTCTTTGGTCTTGGCCATGGTGGAGTTTGGAGTTGGACTGTTTGAGGTTGTGGACAGGTGTCTTTTATACTGATCAAACAGTTCAAACAGATGCCATTAATACAGGTAACGAGTGGAGGACAGAGGAGCCTCTTAAAGAAGAAGTTACAGGTCTGTGAGAGCCAGAAATCTTGCTTGTTTGTAGGTGACCAAATACTTATTTTACCGAGGAATTTACCAATAAATTCTTTAAAAATCCTACAATGTGATTTTCTGGATTTTTTTTTCTCATTTTGTCTCTCGTAGTTGAGGTATACCTATGATGAAAATTACAGGCCTCTCTCATCTTTTTAAGAGGGAGAACTTGCACAATTGGTGGCTGACTAAATACTTTTTTTTGCCCCACTGTGTATATATATATATATATATATATATATATATATATATATATATATATATATATATATATATATATATATATATAATGATTATAACATTTATTTAATATCTTCTTACCTTTGTATAGGCAGTGTTTGGAGATGCAGTGTGGTTGTGCTTCGGGGAACGCGAGTTGGAGTCCCAGCTTGGGGACCTTTCGTGATCCGATAAATAAATATTTAAATATCTTCTAATTAAAACAGTAAGGGTTCCTACGCGGTTAAGAAATATGGAAATTGATTTAAGTAATTTCAAGCAAATGCATGGAAAAGGCAACACTGCTATTTTATTTGCACGTATTTCATTCATAGAGTTTACACTCACTTCACACACTTGTTACTGCGTTGTAATTTTAGAGGTTCATGTAAAACAACATGCTTTCCTTTGGCTCACCGGTTCCTGCGCAGTTTAAAAAAGTATTTTACTTAGGCTAAGTAATTTTCAGGTCTGGAAAAGTAGGCTATGGAAAAAAAGAGAACAGAGTATGAAAAAAAATATTTGTGTTTCAACTATTTGCCCTATTCAGTGTTCTAAAATATAAAATTAATAATTTCTAAAAACATAAAAAATGAATAAATAAATTTATCATAGCCTACAAGCAGAGAGATTTCATAGCAAACATTTAGTGAACATGACTCAACTCGCAGAACTCTTTAAGCGAGTCTTTTTTTTTAACTTCACTAAACAAATGTGCGTGTGCCACACAAACCAGCAAAATATAAAGAAGCAAACGTGTAGGCCTAGTAGAAAATGTATCTGTATCTAAGTTGATTATTAACCTACTCTTGAGAGAGAGTTTGGTTTTTGAGAGACTGAGACGGCAACGCAGCTGTTTGGTGATCACACTGTGCTTATTCCACTCATTGTCATGATTCTGTCACCACTTCCTCTTAAACTCTTATTTTGTCAGCCAGCATCCAGCTTCTTGTTTCTGATTTCGTAATTCTGCTTTAATTATCCTCATTGGTTTCACCTGTCTCACCAACTATATAAGCCAGTCTCACTCTTACCTCTCTGCCAGATTGTCTCATCAGCTCATTGGTGAACAGGTCAACCAGTTCCTGAATCTGATCCTTGAAGCCTGTGTGAACTCGACCCTGCCTGGAACCTGGTTTTTCTCTCTCTGCCTGAACCTCCATCAGAGGGTCAGTAAGTATGACTCTCTTTATCTGCTGCTCTAGTAGACTTCCCTGTGTGGAACAGTGGACTGTGTCTCTGCCTGTTACGTGGTAGACCAGGGTTCAGTTCCCAAGCCGGTCACCACCTCAAAAGACCACCTAAACCCTGTCAGCTATACTGATTCAGGCGATACCAGTAAGCCAGTTCACTCAGTTCTTGCTTGGAAGCGCTTAACTAGCTTGCTATTCTGCAGATCTTCCTCTGATCGTCTATTCCCATCACTGACCCATTGTTCACCTCACTGTCGCCACTGCCTGGCTTGGAGAATACTTGCCGGCATCCTGAGAACGAGATATATATATATATATATATATATATATATATATATATATATATACACGTTATATTGAACATTAATGGAGCAACAGATTTAGTGTGGGAAAAAAAGTTGATTTTTGTTTAAAAATCTTATACAGGTGCATCTCAATGAATTAGAATGTTGTGGAAAAGTTCGTTTATTTCACTAACTGAACTCAAATTGTGAAACTTGTGTATTAAATTCAATGCATACAGACTGAAGTAGTGTAAGTCTTTGGTTCTTTTAATTGTGGTGATTTTTGGCTCACATTTAACAAAACCCACCAATTCACTATCTCAACAAATTAGAATATGGTGACATGCCAATCAACTCAAAACACCTGCAAAGGTTTCCTGAACCTTCAAAATGGTTACACAATAGCCTATACAATCATGGGGAAGACTGCTGCTCTGACAGTTGTCCAGAAGACAATTATTGACACCCTCCATAAAGAGGGTAAGTCACAGAAGGTTATTACTGAATGGCTGGCTGTTCACAGAGTGCTGTATCAAAGCATATTAAGTGAAAAGTTGACTGGAAGGAAGAAATGGGGTAGGAAAAGGTGCACGAGCAACAGGGATAACCAAAAGCTTGAGAATACTGTCAAACAAAGCCGATTCAAACACTTGGCAGAGCTTCACAAGGAGTGGACTGAAGCTGGAGTCAGTGATCAAGAGTCACCACGCTCAGACGTCTTCAGGAAAAGGGCTACCAAGCCACTTCTGAAACAGAAACAATGTCAGAAGCATCTTACCTGGGCTAAGGAGAAAAAAACTGGACTGTTGCTCAGTGGTCCAAAGTCCTCTTTTCAGATAAAAGTAAATTTTGCATTTCATTTGGAAATCAAGGTCCCAGAGTCTGGAGGAAGACTGGAGAGGCACAGAATCCAAGCTGCTTGAAGCCCAGTGTGAAGTTTCCACAGTCAGTGATGAATTGGGCTGCCATTTCATCTGCTGGTGTTGGTCCATTGTGTTTTCTGAAGTCCACAGTCAACGCAGCCATCTACCAGGACCTTTTAGAGCACTTCATGCTTCCTTCTGCTGACAAGCTTTATGGAGATGCTGATTTCATTTTCCAGCAGGACTTGGCACCTGCCCACACTGCCAAAAACACCAAAAGTTGGTTAAATGACCATGGTGTTGGTGTGCTTGACTGGCCAGCAAACTCACCAGACCTGAACCTCATAGAGAATCTACAGGGTATTGTCAAGAGGAAGATGAGAGACACCAGACCCAACAATGCAGATGAGCTGAAGGCCACTGTCAAAGAAACCTGGGCTTCCATACCACCTCAGCAGTGCCACAAACTGATCACCTCCATGCCATGCCGAACTGAGGCAGTAATTAAAGCAAAAGGAGCCCCTATCAAGTATTGAGTACATATACAATAAATGAACATACTTTCCAGAAGGCCAACAATTCACTAAAAATGTTTTTTTTTTTTTTTTTTTTTATTATTCTTATGAAGTATTCTAATTTGTTGAGATAGTGAATTGGTGGGTTTTTGTTAAATGTGAGCCAAAATCATCACAATTAAAAGAACCAAAGACTTAAACTACTTCAGTCTGTGTGCACTGAATTTATTTAATACACAAGTTTCACAATTTGAGTTCAGTTAGTGAAAGAAATTAACTTTTCCACGACATTCTAATTCATTGAGATGCACCTGTAAATGTATGAGGTGGCAAGAGGTAAAAGGCCCACGGTATTGATACTGTCATGAATCTGGTCCATGGACCTCCATTTGTTCGCCACCAGAGGTCACCCTACCATCACATTGACTCTCACACCACACACTACCCCGGACTTCATTTCCCAGCAGCCATTTCCCTAATCACATGCTCACACCTGATACCCATCTCGCAATCACACACGCTACATAAGCCTTGGACTTCCTCTCTGTCTCGGCCGAGTATTGTACGCAATTATCCTAGTGATAGCTACCCTACGAAGCCCTCTGAGTTGTCTTAGTCTTGCCTTGCCCGTTTTCCCGTGTTTTGATTTCTGCCCGTGTTTCCTGGATTAACCCTTGTCTTGCCGTTCGGACTCTGTTTACACCTCGTTTGGATTATTGCTCGTGTACCTGGATTATTGCTCTGCCTTGCCCCGTTGGATATTGTTCGCCGATCGTCGACCCACGCTTGCCCTAGGACTACTATTTGTCTCGTCCCTGCCATACCTGTTTTCCACTGTTTGACCCTGCCTGTATTTATGACCATGTCTTTAAATAAAAGCTTGCACATGGATCCACACGACTCACGTCTCATCAGCCCCGTTAGAGAATACTCGGCCCTACAAGGATCCAGCAGCTTTTTAAACGAACATTTGTCAGGTATGGACACCACAAGAATTTTGTTTGCCCTTAAACAAGGCCCACGATCACTGGAAAACTATATTCGAGTTTTTAGCCATCGCACACTATTCAGATTTACCGGATATTATCTTAATAGAGATTTTCTGCGATGGCATAAATCAGCCGCTCAAGTCTAATCTTAGACGCGAGGGTCCGCGTTCATCACTCGCTCATTTTTTGGATTATGCTTTGTTGACTGTTGGCTCTTTGTTCACTGTGGGTTTCGCGGAGGAAGAACGCGACACCGTATCTGTGACTGAAATGGCGGCTGGACAGGAGCGCGCTCACATAATGGCGGCCACAGCAACACCCCGTCATGCAATTGCTGCCAATCACGAGTCAAGTCAAGTCACAGTGGATATTCATGAGTCCAGTCAAGTCACTGCTGATCATCCAGAGTCCCGTCACGTCTCAGCTGATCTGCCAGAGTCTCGTCACGTCTCAGCTGAACTTCCAAAGCCTCGTCATGTATCAGCTGATCTGCCAGAGTATCGTCACGTCACGCCAGAGCCTCGTGTCGTGGAGCAGAGAGGGAGAAGATCTCTTCGAGGCAGTCAAAAAAGCTCAAACAGCAGGGTTCCAGGTGACAGAAGCAAGACTTTATTACAATGTAACAAAGCCGAGAGACAGCCGCCACATCCACTGCCTCTGAGTCTTTGTTTGTCCAAGGAATTTCACAATATATTCCCCCCTTTGAGACTTAACTAAGTCTCACCACTAAACCCTTTTCCCAGAGTGCAACACCATGAGTCCACCCACTCTTCAATTCATCTATGAACCAATAAAGGTCCGTCATTCAGTCTTTAACAATTGGTTTCTTCATGACGGTGCACTCCAGAGGAAGTCAGACCCAAACATCTCCCCTCCCACTTGACCAGAGAGGAGTAAAAGAATCTGCTTCCCTACCTAAACATTCTTTTGGGGGTCAATGATCAATTAGTTAAATCAGCAATATGTATGTAAGCATGTGCAGAAAATGTCTTTGAGCCTTGCCCATGGTTATCATGGTTATGTAGAATATACAGGTGACTAGCCAAAATAATCAAAATCAAAATGAATCAGCTTAATGCAAGATAGGTACACTGGTTCATCCCACGTGGCCAGAGGAACTTCAGACATTTCCGGTAGCCTGAAGCGCTATCTGGTGCTGCTGTCCTTCGTTGCCAGAGGAGCTCTCAGGCAAGTCTTTTGCCATCCAGCACTGTCTGGTGTTGGAGTAGATGGTGGGTTTTTAAACCTCCAGTTGAATCTACTCATGCTGCTAAGCACTGAGGTGCTCGTCGATCCTCTTTTTCCTTCAAACTTGCTAGTGATGTTTCCCAGTGTTAAAACAATTAATCATCATACCAATAATAAAATCTTTGATTAGTTTAATCATGTCATAATTATATGAATAATAAAGTAATCGAAACACAACAAACTATTCTCTGGAGGCCGGGCTGAATGAATAATCACTGTTATTGCACCCCTGACAAGTCAGACCCTCAGTCACCCCTCAGAAAATAGTCCTTCTTTATCTGATAGCACTGTCTCATAACATGGACAGGGACCTGCTTAAAACCTTCATCTTTTTCTGTTTTGATTGAAAAAATCACATTTTACATTTAATTTAATATAGTAATTTCAACACAAATGATTTATGGAGTAAATAACTTCAGGAAGGGGCATATGCCAAAGGAAAATACATAGTACCCTATAGCTTCCTGCCTACTCTACCCAAATTCTCTAATACTATTCTAAAAAGATAAAAATAAAAAATGATAAAGAAAAAGGCACCCCTTCCCTACCACTCCGTTGTTTCTCAGGAAGGTCTCACACAAAATTATCCAAGTCAAAGTCATCCAGTTCAGGTCCCACACTGTGTTCGTTGGTGTACCCAATGTCAATTCCAGTTGGTTTAACCGATATGTTAATCATCTGTTTGGCCGCAGCTTTGGTCAGCATAGACCTAATGAGAGGCACAATACAACAAAACAGTAAAAGAAACACAACAATGGCAATAGCTATTATGATGCCCACTTGAGTTAACCATTGTCCCCAAGCCCCAAAAAGTGAATTAAACCAATTCCCAATATGCTTATCTGATCCAGCGTTCTTGGTCACTTCCTCTCTCAGGTTTTTCAGTTTCTCCATTGCTTTGGTGAATGACCCATCTGGGGCTGTATTACTTGGAATATAAATACAACAGTCAGTTCCAAGCATTACACATACGCCTTTTTTTTTTTCGACCAACAACCAGTTCAATGTTTTTTCTGTGCATCATCAGTATAGTTAATAAATCTCTGCTTATTACAATAAATATAGTTTATCCACTCTATATTCTTGATAAAAGGTATCTATATTATGAATATTGACTCAAATCCATATTTTATCTCATTCTTGGCCTTAAATTGCTCTAGAATTCCCTTGATTGGCCATTCGAATGTATGTATACACTTGGTTCTGCCTTATTTGCTCTTTTCACTCTTTGTCTACTTGCAGGGACTGTACGGATTCGTTTAGGTCCCCTCCTATATTGTCACCCCTTGTAGTAATCTTACTCAGTCTTCTATTGCTTCTGATTGATTATCTTGTCTACATAATCCATTACTAGTGTTTGAATGGCCCTTCTGGGACTGGTATATGGCCTATAGGTGAAGATGTTCCTTTCCTAACATTGTTTTGGGCACAAACGTCGCATTCAGATAGATACTCGTCCATCATTGCCTGTAAATAAGACGACAAGTAATCCTGTTGCTTAATTTTTCTAATCACTTCCCCCCTCGCGCAATGGTCAAAACCATGCGCGTCAGAGATTAGGATTGCAAGCAATATAATAGTAGCAATCATATGTCTCTCAAGAAACTGTCAAAGCCCATTTGCATTACATGTTGCTCCCCTTTGTTACCCTACATTAATTTCATTCAATTGCTGTTTCACAGCAATATAAATGAGGCATTTCTATAATAATTCTCGTGTATGTAAGTTTTTTTTTTTTTTTTTTTTTTTTTTTTTTTTTTTTTTTTTTTTTTTTACCTTGGTAGGTGAACGCAAACAATGGTCTGCTCTCTTCTACTAAGGGAATGCTGAAAAAGGGCGGAGCAAAGATAAATCACAGTGAAATAATTAGCAACAGGTGGAACATTAGTTAGCAATTTATGCTGGTTTAGAACTTCAGTAGGCCAATCCTCCACAACCTCATTCACCACTCTCAAATCACGCACCAAACGCCATTTTGTTTTATCTGCTTTAGCCACTGGCAATATTGGGGTGTTACTGTAGCTAGTAGCACTCCTTTCATTAATCCCTCAATTGTCTTTTTTTATTCCCTCTTCTGCTTCAGGTTTCAAAGGGTATTGTAACTTTCTAGGTGGTTTAGCTCCTGGTCTGAGATTTATTCTAATTGGATTGGCTGATTTTACTAACCCTGCATCTATATCATGTTGAGACCATAGTTCTAATGGTACTTGTTTCTCCATTTATTTTCTTAATTCAGTTTGCTTTTTTTTGATGTCCCTTAACTTTTGGTTCAATTTATGTGTTTATAACCATTCTGGGGACTCCCATCATTGGAGTAGCACACAAATTAAGATACGCTTTATCTGCTGATTGGAAAATTAGATGATTTTCTGTGGCTTCTCACTTGCTTTTTCTGCTGTTTGCATCATGGGTCCTAAGTCCTTAGAAACACAGTCTTTATTTACATATAAGGTAACATGGGGAACTGAATTTGGTACCTCAAACCATTCGTCAATGAATTTTTCCCTATCTATCTGCAGAGCTGCACCTTTTGGTCCTAGAGTTTGGGCTTGCATTTGTGGCTGTCCATAGTTAACTCCTACCGCCATTGGTTTGTTCTGTTGCCAAGGATTTATGGGGCAGTCTCTTCCAGGCCAATTACATCCCCATCACACTCCTGGTGGGCCACCAGCTCTCTGTTGATTGTTGTTAAATCTTCCTCTGCCACTTCCTCCTTGTTGTTGCTGTCTATTCCAGTTCCTGTTGTTTGATTGCTCTGGTTTAAGATATATTCCAACTGGTGCTGGTTCTTGTGGTGTATTGACTGTTCCAGCAGCTGTCACTTGTGCTGCTGCAGTCTGATGTACAGGTACAGGCACATTCATTGGTGCTGGTGGATTGACAGGCACTGAAGCATTGACAGGTGCCATCACTGCTGAGAGGTCTTCCTTCTGTACTGCTTGGACCTTCTTCTTGTTGAGTAGTTCTTCAAGCTGCATCTCAGTCAGTTTTCTTTGCAGCTCCTTTTCTTGGGTCTTCATCTTTAGCTCTTGTCTTTTGTATTGTTCTACAGCATGGACCACATGCTCTCTGAATTCTTTGTGTGACTTTGAATTCAGACCTACCACATCCTCCAGCTTCACTTTCATTGCTGCAGGCATGGCTTCCACAATGGAGGTCCTGAAGAGTGCTGTCAGTACTGTCTTGTTCTGGATCTCTTTCCAGTTCTTCTTTCCATCGTTTCAGTTGTTTCTGAATGTAGGTGGTGGGGTTCTCAGTTTCTCCCATTGGTTCCCCCTTCAGGAAATTTGGATCAGTTTGCATTGGATATTCAGTCCTCTTGGTGTTTGGCAGGATTTCAACAGGTCATCTGGATATTCTATATCTTGCATGATCAATGTACCAGCTACTTATACTGCTTTTGCTGGGCATAATCATGTGAGCTTGGACGTAGTTGCTCTGTTTGACTGTTGTTCAACAGTTCACTTATCTCTTGTTGCAATGATGTCACAGCTTGGTCATATTCTTCTCTTGTCCTGTTGCACCTTTCCTCCATGTCCTCCAGTGCTTCCTGAATGGAGTCTGTAGGTGTCACTCTCCCTTCAGAGGCTTCTTTGAGTTCTTTTTCTTGATCGTTCTCCTCCTCTTCATCCACTGGTGTTAAATGTTTGTGGCAGTCTTCCAATTCTTCAAGCATTTCTGAAAGACAATGATATGAGAGTGGCCCACCTTTTTTCTCTTCCTCTTTGCAGTCTCTGGCCCCCCTTCTTTCAATCCTTGACTCCTCCTGGTAGGTTGTCCTCTCTCTTTCTCTTTGTCGTGGCTGTGACAGTGGCGTAAATGTTCTCAGCCTCTGCTCCTGTGAGTTCAGCCCCTCCCTCATGGCTGTGTGAGTGTATTGTTCTTCCCTGATGTCTGTCTGCTCTTTCCCTCACCTCATCTCTACAGCTCTGTTCATTTCTATCAGTTTCTGTGTTTGAATCATGTGCATATCCCTCCAATTCTATTGGCCCTTTTAAATCTATTGTTCCCTATTTAAAGACATTTGGTTTACAGTTTGATCGCAGGAAGGAGCATATGGAGGTGGTCTTCTTTTATTTCATTCTTTTTATTCTCCCTTTCCAATTTCAATAATTTGATTCCATGTTGCTTAAACATGGCAAATACCCCTAATTCATGTTCCCTTTTTTCATTTCGCTTTTTGGATTTTGTCATTGGTCTTGTAATTTATTTATTTTTTATTATTTTTTTTTTTTTAACAAGACCTCTATTTCTCTACACATTATCACATCAAATGTTCCCTCTGCTGGCCATTTGGTAACCAATTTCTTTGTTCTTTCTGCCCACTTTTTCGAGAAATCCCTTATTGCTTCTTTACAGGCTGGATTTTTGGAAATCAATAATTCTACTGGAGTTGACATCTTTGAAAATCAAACTTATTAATTCGTTTAATGTAATGAATTATTATTATTATTATTATTATTATTATTTAGTTTCCCTTTAGTGATTTACCTCTCTAATCCCAGCACCTTAATTAATAGCTAATCTTCACCAGGCTCATCAGACGAGGACCACTAAAAGTATCCGACCCCTGATTTTCACCTGGACTTTTGCTGGGCAGAGGACTTATCACCTTATTTATGAAAGCTGGATAGTAGCTCTCAAATATTTCAAAATAATCACCATATGTTTTCTAGTTAATAATTTGAAGGGTAACACAAGGCCTCCTGGTTCTTTCCATTGCAAATTGCTTTTTGTCCAAATTGTTTTCTCTCAAGCTAAATGCCTCAACTCCACAGCCTTCTCAAATGAAATCTGTGACCTGTAGCCGTCACTCCTCCTGCCCAAATTGAGTAAGTGAAAGATGGCATGAATTCTATGCAAAATTCTTGTGTCTTGAACACACTAATGTTCAATTCATCTCTTGTACACCACATTAGGTTTAGGGGTTCCATATAATCAATCAAACTTTTTCCTGTAATGTTAAAATTTTTCTACCCCTTGTCCCCCTTCTTTTCTTATTCACAACTACTCTGTCTGTCACTTTTGTTTCTTTCTCTTTTATTCAGTTTAATTGAGCATTGATTTCAGCATGTCAAACTGCTGTGATTCTGCTTTTTCTTGATCTTTTTGGATTTCCACCCACAAATGTTGTATATTGTGGCTGAGTTCTTATCTCAATTATCACCTATAAACATCTCACAGTTCTGCCAGTCATATCCATTGACTGTGCATTTCCTGTTTCTTTTGACCTAAACAGAATTTTAGATGTCCAGATCACTTCTCTTGTATCATCTGATATTCTGAGATGTACATTACCAAGGATTGTAGCTTTTGTTTCAAGTACTGACCACTGGCCTACCCAGTTGCGCTTCAGATAGGGTGCTACCACTGGATCGACTGGAATATCAATTACATTTAATGCAGTTTCCAATTGGGAAGATGCTGGAGCACAGAGCCTGAAAAAAATTATTTACCAATTTACCACTCGTTATATATTTGAAAACCACATCCTCCCAAGGTATTACTGGCCATTCAATTGATTTTTCTCTCAAATTTGTGATTTTGGTCAATTTTCTAAGAAAACTATTTTTCTTGAATTCTGTCAACCTTTGTACCTGTCCATCCAAATCAACAAAACTTGATTCCATCTAAAAATGGTTGTGGATCCCTTGTGTTTTTACCAAGGTCTCCTGAAATTGCTGATATTCTTTTTCACTTTCCCATTCATTTAAATCAAGGTGTTTCTTTTTCTCTGTTTGTTTCATTCTATTTTGGATGAGACTGGCACAAAATGACCACTCAAATATCTCCTCCGTTTGTTCCTCCCTTTCTTCCTCCCTCCTTCACACTCCTACCTTCACTATCAGCAGCACTTACACGCACACACTTAGCTTGCACACACTTAGCTTACACACACATTCAATGCCCCCACTCTCACTTTCTCCTTGTAGCCCCTCCTTTCTCTCACTCACAAGATTCCTCTCTCAGCCCCTCCTTTCTCTCACAGACACACTTGGTTCATATGCTCATTCATACTACAGGAGAGAAACACAAACTTTTCAGTGTTATTTATTTTATATATGGTGACAATTTTGACCAAGCTTCAAATAATCAATAGAGCCAATTCGTTGTAATGTTATTAGTTTTAAAATAATTGTTCTAATTTCTCTCACATTCTCTGTTCACACAACTCACACGGCAATACACACACTACTTGCAGCACTCACACTCTTACACTCTGCTCATGAGCACACATACACACAATCAGTTCATGTATCCATATACACACAATGAGCTCATACACTTATGTACACAAGGCCCCCACTTTCTCTCCCTCTATTTACAACTGCAGCAAAATCAAACACCTGATCTCTCTCTCTCTCTCTCTCTCTCTCTCTCTCTCTCTCTCTCTCTCTCTCTCTCCTCTTTTGGAAGGCGATCAGTTGCTCTTTTTCTTTAACAATAATTCAGTTTGACAATTTGGATCACAACGTTGATAATTTGGACGATGTCCAAACAATCAACAAAGCCAATTCTATGGAGTATTCTTTGTTCTTTCAACTTTTTCAATTATGTTAACATACTCCACTCAATATAGTGTCTTTATTTCAGACTTATAATTATTTACACTGATTCTTCACTCTGTTTCTACCAAAAAATATTTACATATTTACACATCCCTTTCTTGCATTCATTTCAGTCAAACCAAAAGGCATTCACATCAGACACATATCATTCTCATCCAATCACACAAACATTCATTTAATGCATTAACACATACAGATATCTCTTCTCAACATATAATGGACAATACAAAGACTAACACTTTAACTCTCTAGTCTGCAGACACCCGCCCGATCAGACCTTCGGTCATGAGAGTCCACCAGGGCCAAGCTTTTAACCAACCTACAAGCTGCTCCCTGGTATCCCTGGACCTCTCACTTAGGAAGCGGTAACCACGGGTTTTAAGCCCCTCTTGGGCTTCTCTTAGGCCTCATGCACCTCTTGTGCTTCTCACTCTGTGCCTCCCTTAGGCACTGCACCTCTTGTGCTTCTTTCACTACGCCCTCGTGGGAGTCGATCAGGGCCAGGCTTTTACCAACCTACAAGCCGCTCCCTGATATCCCTTTGACCCCCCACTTGGGAAGCGTTCATATACCTCTGTGAGAATCTACCAGGGCCAGGCTTAACCAACCTACAAGCCGCTCCCTGGTATCCCTTGATCTCCCACCTAGGATATGTCGCTTGGACTACTAAACTATTCTACTAAGGGCGTATCTTTTGGAACCTGGAACCCGTCAATCTATATACACTTACTTTACACTCTTTTCATACTAATCTTACATTCGTTGATTGGTGAAGCCCTGTCCCAGATTACCATTACAGGCGTGACCTTAGTTAACTACGCAAACAATCTTATTTCCAATATAAGCAAAATTGCTTACCTCTTATAGACGTCTTTAATTTCGGATTAGTTTGCGTGTCAACTCGGCCCCGCCTGCAAGGGCTCTCCCGGACACCGGACCTCAATCCAATCCTGTTCGTGACGCCAAGTTCTATATCGTGGAGCAGAGAGGGAGAAGATCTCTTCGACGCAGTCAAAAAAGCTCAAACAGCAGGGTTCCAGGTGACAGAAGCAAGACTTTATTACAATGTAACAAAGCCGAGAGAGAGCCGCCACATCCACTGCCTCTGAGTCTTTGTTTGTCCAAGCTCCATGTTTTATACACTCTCTTCTTATACAATGTATCAAAGTTGGTTCTTTCTATTTTTTTAATTTGTTATGCCTGTCCGGTCTTCCACAATTGTCTAGTTGTCCTCTCAGCTTATCTTATAATGGTGGCATTTGGCCAAGGCCACCACCTGGAGGCAATCACATAAGTAATACATCATACTCTGTCATCTTCTGGAAATCTCCCAACATTTGCAATGGAAGTTTACCACTATTACCTTACCATCTGCTTTTAGAATACTAAGCATTGAAATGATTTCACATAATAACCATTATATTGATTTTCTTCATTATCATTCATTCTTTCAATAGACTAATATTTTCTAGTAGGAATTTCACAATACTCGTCACGTCACAGCTGATCCGCCAGAACCACGTCACATCACCGCTGATCATCCAGAGTCTTGTGACGTCCTGTCCACCACACCCAGATATTCAAGGTCAGTGCTTCAATTTCGCAGTCTGGTATCCAGTGTGAGGGATACACCACTGATGTCTGCACGTGCTGCTGGTATTCCCAAACCCACTCACTCTAGCCCTCCTGTCACTGAACTGAGTCCCCTGTCCGAAGCGCTTCCCATGATGGGGATCGTTTTGTGTTGCATTTGGGCTGCATACACCACCACCGAACTGCCTGAGGTGGCGGCGTCCACTGAGATGTCTCCAGAGGTGGCGGCTGATGCTGCAGAACCTCTTGGGGTAGTGTCGCTCGCTACTGTGCTCCTAGAGGCCATGGTGTCCACTGCAGTCCCTTCAGAGGTGGCGGCTCAGGCTGCAGAACCTCCTGAAGCAGCGGTGCTCGCTTCAGACCCTTTTATGGTGGTGACGCCCAGCAATGTACTCTCAGCCTGTCGTGTCACGGCCAAGGAGGCCGTCTGTGAACTCTTGTACTGCCCTGAAACGGCTATGAAGGCTGTCCCTGAACTCTCATCCTGTCCTGTCACAGCTATGGAGGCCGTCTGCGTATCCTCGTCCTGTCCTGTCACAGCCAGAAGGGCTGTCCCTGAACTCTCGTCCTGCCCTATCACGGCCACGGAGCCCACTAATGAACTGTTAGCCCGGGAAAAGATCAATGAACTTCTTATGTTCCCTGCCTCAGTCCTTGAGGCCATATATGCTCTGCCTGTCTCTTGTGTCTCAGTTTTCCCTAGGTCCCAGTCTCTGCTGTGGGTTCCTGATGCGTTGTGGTGCTCTCCTGATCCGTCATGCTGTTCTCCTACTCTGCTGTGGAGGTCTCCTGCTCTATCTGCTCTGCCGTGGTGGGCTCCTGCTCCGTCTGCTCCGCCCTGGTGGGCTCCTGCTCTGTCTGCTCCGCCCTGGTGGGCTCCTGCTCTGTCTGCTCCGCCCTGGTGGGCTCCTGCTCTGTCTGCTCCGCCCTGGTGGGCTCCTGCTCTGTCTGCTCCGCCCTGGTGGGCTCCTGCGCCGCCCTGGAGGGCTTCAGCCTTGTCTGCGCCGCCCTGGAGGAATTCAGCCTCGTCTGCGTCGCCCTGGAGGTCTCCAGTCCCGCCTGCTCCGCCTTGGTGCCCTGTTCTGCTTCGGTCCTCGACCTCTCCACTCCCAAGTAGACCTGGCCCTCCGTCCCTCCCTCTGTTACGCCTCCGCTCCACCACCCTCTTGGATTGTGTAATGTTTGGAGCGTCTGGAAGCCGCTCCTTGGGGGGGGGCGCTATGTCATGAATCTGGTCCATGGACCTCCATTTGTTCGCCACCAGAGGTCACCCTACCATCACATTGACTCTCACACCACACACTACCCCGGACTTCATTTCCCAGCAGCCCATTTCCCTAATCACATGCTCACACCTGATACCCATCTCGCAATCACACACGCTACATAAGCCTTGGACTTCCTCTCTGTCTCGGCCGAGTATTGTACGCAATTATCCTAGTGATAGCTACCCTACGAAGCCCTCTGAGTTGTCTTAGTCTTGCCTTGCCCGTTTTCCCGTGTTTTGATTTCTGCCTGTGTTTCCTGGATTAACCCTTGCCTTGCCGTTCGGACTCTGTTTACACCTCGTTTGGATTATTGCTGTGTACCTGGATTTACTCTCTCTGCCTTGCCCTTTGGATATTGTTCGCCGATCGAAGACCCACGCTTGTTCTACGACTACTCTGTGTCTTGCCTGTGTTATACCTGTTTGCCATCGTCTGACCCTGCCTGTGTTTTGACCATGTTTCTAAATAAAAGCTTGCATATGGATCCGCACGTCTCTCGTCTCATCAGCCCCGTAACAGATACAAATACTTAAGCTAAAAAAAAAATATATATATATATATATATATATATATATATATATATATATATATATATATATATATATATATTTATTATATATTTTATTATTTTTTTTTTAAATGTCTAAGTTAATACTTGTTCAAAACAATCCCTTTAGCAAAGTTTGTACTATTTTCTACTTATTTTGAAAAATAAAATTAATTTGTTCAATTAAAATACTATCATTAAAATGTTAATATAAAAAATTTTAAAATACAGAAACAAAAGATTTTTAATAAGTAAAGATTTTGAAAGTATTGAAGGAGATCCAATAATAGAGTATATATTTACAGCAGTAACAACAAATGATATTTTATGATATGATTAATATCATGTTTTTAAATATGATGGTTCCATTCTAAACATGATTATCTCTAATATGGACACCCAACATATGATATTTGCCATCTGAATCTAACCATGTCATGTCAACAAATGAAAAAGTCAGCCATCTATTATTACGTGAATTACTGTGCGCTTTTAGCCCCAACCGCAGGGGTGGTTTTTTTTTTACCCCAAATACCATATTTTTACATTCTTTCGTTATTTAAAAACTGTTGCTTTAATTATTTTAAACACAACTGAAAATCGTAAAGAAGACTTTTGTCTCAAAATATGCATTAATTTTAGCGATTCTCATTTGCTACTTACATCTACAACATTTTAAAAAACAAAATATTAGATCAAGTAAGCACAGAATCAACTTTGCACTGCTGTGCGTGATCGCATCAAAGATCAGACAAATATACACGTGCACCTTGAAAAGCGGATGTTTTGGAAAGTGTTACGCAATGTTTTTGTGCCATCTAGTAGTTTAGATGAGAATATCAAAGGCGCCTTTTACCCCGGGGCGCCTTTAGCCCCGTTATGCCCTATTATTTTTTTTCGCTGATATTACTCTTGCCAAGCTCTGATTTCTGAGAGAAGCAAGGAGAGGCAACCGCAATGCGGTGTTTGATTTGTGCTCGTTTCATTCATAAAGTTTATATTCATTCACTTCACACACTCATTATTGCTTGACTTCAGAGGTTTGTGTAAAATATCGCACTGATCCCCTGGCTCACCTGTTACCTAGCAAACACCAGAGTGTGCCAGCCTCAGCCGAATATTCGGGCAGAATTATCCATTATTCGTTTTTGAAGCCTTTATCCGTGCCTTTCCAAATAAGGTAGCCTATTCGGCTTTGGGCACACCCCTACTGAATTCTTAATATTTCAGTTTCTTTAATGTTAGGGATAGCTGCCTCTTTTATAAGCCTTATGAACTTCATGAATTTGTCTTTCTGATCAGACTGAACAAAAGCTTTAATTTTCCAAATTTTGATGGGTTTAGTTTATTCGAGCTATATAATCTAACATAGGGACTAAAAATTATTTTAAATGCATTCTTGAAGTTTTATTTATTTATTTATTTATTTATTTATTTAGTCTGGATAAACCTGTTTGAAATTACAGTGGACCAAATTAAGTAAATGCCACTAAACTAAAAGATTCTTACCATCTGCTCCATTTGCCATTTCTTGAATTGATAAAAACCCTGTGTGAGCAACAAGATTAAAATTAATTTCAGAGATTATTTAAATGTAATGTTCACTTGAATTCCACTGTGCTACTGAAGTTATTCTTTACTACTTTACTGAAGTCATTATTTACTAATGATTTTCCCCTCATGCAGGCTGTTAACCGCTGTGACCAGGCTGAACTTGAGAACAAATGAATCAGACTGGATCATATGATTCAGTAAATATATCTTACTCAGAGTGATTTGTTCATGTTATTTCTTTCATTAAAGGTGCAGAAGGATTTCTGTCTGTTCCTCACACAAAACTATTGTCTGACTTCAGCAGACAAGTCTTATAGACAGATTTTATGGTTCCTTTTTGTCATTTTGGAGCTTGAAAGATTAATTATGTTAAGAATTCTTCATTTACAAAGTTTTGTTTTGTGGTGAACTGTCTCTAATAATCCATTTAGTTAATATGTCCAGCCTTGAAACAAGTAGATTATGTAAATCTAAATCTCCTGTAGAATCGCTATCTTCTTTGTTTTCATGATTTTCAAACACAAACACAGAGATCATCAAATCATTTACATACACAAATGAGCAATGATTCATCACTAGATTTGTTTTGTAAAGCAAATGAAAGAAACTAAGAGAAAGTATTCCAAATAATGCAAAATATTTTTGATCAGAAAAACGAAGTACATAATAATGCCAAACATAAATAAATAACATTTCTGGCTTCATTTATAAATTTGCAACATGAAAAAGAATCTAGAATATTTTGGTTTAGTGCAAACTAAACTAGAAACAGCAACATCTTGGAACAAAGGAAAACTCTGTGGTATTATTAGTGTGAATCTAGTAAAACAGCAGATACATGAATGTTGTATGTTACCTAGTAAGATCCACAGCCACTTGTAGAGCTTCTTCATGGCTGATTAAAGGTGCCTATCTTTCTCTTAGGATGATGAGTGTGTGTTGTTTCATTTTTATGAAGGACGACACATTTAAATATGCATCACATGATCAACTTCATCTCTCCTCCTCTCCGTCTCCACCACTAACCTATTTCCTTTGTCTTAAAATTTTAAGATAACTTAACATAATTAAGTACTTTATTTTCCAAATAGTTTAAAATGTATGTTGCAAAGTTTAACTTCACCATAGTACAATGAATATTTTCACACACAAAAAAAGGAAAATATTTTTAGCATCAGTCTGCAAAGCCCCAAACATATACACATATATTATTGAGTTCTGCATGATGATATTTATCAGTGCAGAATTGCTGTACAGGGAAAGGACATGGCTCTTCAGTTTTGTGTACAGTTAGATATTTGAACAGTATATGAAGGAGTGAAAATATGCTAGTGTTTTGCTAGTGGTTAAATTAAATCTAATATCTCATTAATTGAAAAGGATGGAGAAATGCACATAACCGTCTTCATTTATAAAACTGTAATATGACAAATAGAAAAATCTAGGGCAGCATCATTTGTTTTGCAAACTGTCTTAACATTGACTGGAGGGAACAAACAAATAACACCATAATACAAATTATCCAAATAAATACAAATATTCTCATGAAGGCACACGGATCTGAAACCCACACAGATCTAATTTTCACAGATGGGTTTTTTTTTTTTTTTTTTTTTTTTTTTCTCTCTGAATTACACACTGAATTAACAGAGATATAAATTAACCGAAAATATACTGGTGTTTTTTTTTTTTTTTTGCAAGGAAAAAAAAAACAAAAACAAACTTGCACTCACATCCGTGTGGTTAAAAACACACTATTATGATATTAAATCTGTTATGTATGTGTGTGTCTGTACAGTACGGTATGTTTTGTGCATGTAGTTCCCTCTCACTTTAGAGAGTCGTTATGAGTACTCCTCTCTCTAGAGCTCTGTGCTACACGTTGTTAGGCTCTCTGTGAGCCTCCCTGATAAGTAGCACTTTAGATTGAGTTTGCTATATTCCCCTTGCTCTAGAGGATTGCTATGCTGAGTGCTTGCTCCCTAGAACTCTGTTTTGCAGTTATTTCGGGTTGTTGGGCTCTCTTGAGCTTCCTTGATAAGCTGTCCTTCAGGTCCCCTCGCTTTAGAGTGTCGTTATTTAAGTGAAACATTAGGCTCTATGAGCCTCTTTGACTTTCTTAGCCAAGCTTTGATTGAGCTGGCTGTGTGGAAAGCCCATCAAAATTTAACCTTCTTGTCAGGTTTATTACCTTAGCAGGTAAGTTCTTGGGGTTTGTGGCTTGGGTTTTCGGCTGAAGGGGATGGTGTCACTGACAGCCGCTGATGGGTCCTAGGCGACTCTGATGGTGACCCCGTGGATTTGGTGCTTAGTGCTTGCATCATAGAATATGACATGCACTCCCATCAGCATAGCAGAGTGGGTATTTCATTCCCCATAGCGAGCGAGTCAGTGAAAGTCCCTTGAAAGGTAACGTCTCAGGTTACATCTCATGATTCCCTGAGAGGGAACAAGACACTGTGTCTGCTTGCCATGTCTCGGGGATGTCTGCTTTGTCTCCTTCAGACAAAGAAGTGGATGATGTGTTCCTCCAGCATCCTTTTATACTATGGTAGTACTGGTAGTGGCATCATAAGCTGTCAGCAGGCAATGTTATTGTCATGTTTAGACGTGCTTCAGACACCGGTCATGCTGGAGGCAATCCCCATATCGACTGCTAAAGGACGCAGCGTCTCATTCCCTCTCGGGGATCAATGGAAGATTCGTAACCTGAGACGTTTCTTGGCTTCCTCTGGCGTTGTAGGAGCGATTTGTATTAATGTAAATGTATTTTGTGCACAGAGGAGTTTTTAAGCAGGCGTTTCATTCATGTAGAGTAAAGAGGCTTGGTGGAAGGAATGTGTAAATTTTTTATTTTTTTATTTATTTATTTTTTTTTTAAAACCACACACACTCTTGAAACTCGAGAACCTTGGATGTCCACCATCACTATCATCATTACCACTAAAAGTATGTAAATAAGTATTTTTAATTATGTTCAATAAAGTATCCGGAAGAGATTGAAATCGACATTGGATTATATGCATGTCAAGTGTGTGTTGCATACCCAAGCCATCAGAAGTTAGCTGCTGTAACAGGCATCTACTTTCACTTTCACAGATCCTCGTTGATCAGTTCTCATTACTGCTGGCATCATCACCTTTAGCTTTGACAAGTCGGTCCAAACCACAATGTTTAAAATGACAAAAACTAACCATATTAGTTTTCCTGCTGAATTGTATGTCTTGCATGTCATTCTATACCAGTTTCTCATCCTTTTACTCTCTCTTGATTGTTGTGAATCAATTCTTGCACATATATACAATACTTTATTAACAATGTTTCAGTCCTATGACCTTCATCAGGTGTACAAAAAATATCCAGGCACAACCTCATTTAAAAACAACATATGGCCAATCACTGCAATGATACATAACACCAAATCACAATCAATGACGTAACACATCATAATATTAGAAACATCCTATAGAAAGTTTCTCAAAACAAATCTATACTCCTATCATAATGCAATAGATTGAAAAGGCAATGCAGTGCAATACATTAAAAATGTCACTCTATAGCATTAAATTGAACAGTGCTTCATTATTCATACCCATAGGTGATAAAGTTTGAGAAGTAAATATCCAGAATAATTCACGTAATTCACAGTCACTTTTTCAATTCCACAAAAACATAAGGAGGAATCATCATGATTCAGAGATGGAAAATGGGCCGCAACAGGATAATTAACATCTTTTTTTTCTAATAGAACTCTTATATTCACTGATCCTATATTTCATTTGGCATGATGTTTTCCCAACATATCTGAGACCACAGGGAAAACAAATCAGGTAAACAACACTGGACGAAACAAGTAAGAACAATTGATTCTATATAATAATATTATTATTATTATTTATTTATTTATTTATTTATTTATTTATTTATTTATTTATTTATTTTCCAGTTCTTGGATGATAAAAAAAGGATGTTTTGAATGTATTATTGCACTGAGCACAGCGATAGTTTCAATTTTGTATAGGACTCAGTAATCTCTGAGATGGACTAGGATTATAACTCTGAAATCGGGACATGTACTAAATAATCTTTTATATTTTTTGACCGTTTGTTTACAATCAGTGGAAGATATTTAGAAAGAGAACTCAATTCCAAATCAGAAAACAAGAAATGGCAGTGTTTTTTTAAAAAATTAATCTTGTCCAATAGATGAATAAAATGTAATTTTCTGAAAAGATGAATTCAGTACTTCGTCAACCCATTCAGAAGGGTAACCCCGATCTAAAAATCTCTTTTTCATGGTTTTCGATTTGTCTGAATCTGAATAACAAATCCTCCTCAGTCTGTAAAATCGACTCTCCGAGTTCATGGAAGATGATAAATTTTTTTTTTTTTTTTTTTTTTTTGAGGAACCTTGAATCTCTTTGACATTTTGTCCTCCTTGTTGTTTGCCTGAAGGCACTCACTTGCCCAAAAAGGAAGTAGAGACCTAAGCACTAGAGTCACTGTACAGAGTAAACTCGCTGTCAGTAGAATCACTCGGGCTGTTATAGCTAAGTGATCTATTGCGTCTTCCCTACGAAAATGTGACCCTGCTCTGATACTGTTCCTTGTTCTGGTACACTGATTTCTTGAGTTTCATTGCTACTTTTTCATTGACATTGGAAGTCGTAGTTGCTGATGTAATGTCCAATGTATGTATGTTTGTTCCTACTAGCGGTGTTAATGCTTTTGGTCTAAAGGTGGATCTGTTTAAATGTTACAGACAGATAAATCAACCTCTAATTCATTCTCTAGTACACAATTTAAACCTAGAAGTACCCATTGCCCGAATGTTTCTAATCATATTAGTGATACTTTTTGTCGGTTGGTGAACCAGGACGTGATGGAAAGCATTGATGGTGTGCAGGACTACTGAGTATTTTATTTTTTTTGGATTTGGCCTTGATATGGTCTGTTCATACACACTTATCTATTACCTGCTGGTGTGTGAGGTTAATTGACTTAAAAAATAAATAAATAAATAAAAAACACCTATTTAAATGAAGTTCCTAAATGTAAGTTAGGGAGGAGCAAGCCCATCTAATCTTTCAATCAACAGCCAGAGTATATAAGCAGCTGCTTACCTCTCTCCAGTCTCAGCTGTTCCAGCATCCCTCCACCCCCCCAATCTCCACCTTCATCTTAGGTACCTTATCCTTTGTAATCATCCTATATCAAGTCCCTGGGGGTATATCAGAGCTCAAGCTGAAGCTGCTTCATCGAGCCCCTCATCAGTGGACAGCAAGCCAAATAAGTTTATTCTATTTCCTAATGATTATATGGGCAAACAAACTCGTTAAACTTAAGTATAATCAAATTTGCTGTACAAATCCTTTAACCTCATTTTTTATAATCTTGTCTAGTTTAATCTAATTTAACCTAAAATTAAGTTGAAATTGGTTCAGTTATTAAGATTCGTTGGAATAATGTAATGGAAAAAAACATGTTGACTTATTGATCATATCATCTTTACTAGGTAATGTGTACATATTTATTGTACTTGTAATATTTTAGTGTTGTTTATCATAAAATCGGTAAAAACGCTGCTGTTGACATCTAGTGGTTATGAATATTATAATTGTAATTATGTGTGAATTAACAGGCACTTGCACACACAGACATCAAAGGGGGCTTGAGCACCTGCCCTTTTTCTTCCTTGAGAGAAAGTGCCCTTTTTTTGGGGGAGGGTTTATTTATTTTATTTTTTTTTTTTTTAAATAAATGAATACATGTATGTGTGCCTGTGTGTTTCTGTTTGTGCGCAGCTTTCTCTGTCAAAGAAACAAACAAACAAAAAAAAATCTAAATATCAGGTCGGGTCGGAAAAAGTTGAGATTGTCGAGTTCCGATGCCTTTCTCCCCTCCGCTTCTCCGCAGCACAGCAGTGTAGCACACAATCGGCACATGCACATCACAGACAGAGAGCCGCAGAAGTGAAGCCCTCCCTCCCTCTCCAGGTGTGTTTGTCTTGGTGTGGAGGTGAGTGCTGATGAACAAAAGAAGCTACCTGTGCCTCAGATTTACAGCTAATTATCCAAAAGACAAAAGGCAAATAATTTGTCTTGCTATAATTAAGTGAATAAAGTCGTTATTTGTTTTATTTCCATACAAAAAGTGTTTTCGTCTCTTCATAACGTTACAGTTGAACCACTGATGGCAGATGGACTATTCTGATGATGTCTTTGATACTTTTCTGGACCTTGACAGTGTAATTTACTTGGCAGTCAATGGGACAGTCATAAGCCTCCCGGTTTTCATCTAAAATATCTATTGTGTTCCGAAGACGAACAAAGCTTTAACAGGTTTGGAACGACATGGGGTAAGTGATTAATGACAATTTTCATTTTGGGGTGAAGTATCCCTTTAAGAACTGCATTTAATTTCCGCACTTAGCAGTCCTTTGACAGTTTATAAAGTTATATTAAGCTGCACCTTTTTGAATGGGGATTTTTGTCCTTTTTCTTAACACTGATTACGCAATAGCGGAAAAAGAAGAAAATAAAACTGGAGTAAATTCTGTAGTTTCTCCCAAAGGTCCTCTACACAGGGAAAAATACAACTAAATAAATAATTTTTATAAACATTTTTATTACTTAATGTTAGCTGAAATAAAATATAAAAACACATCTTACTTATTAAAATATAAAAATAATATTCATATAAATATTTTATAAAAATATTTTAAACGTATGTAAATTATACCTAAATAACACTGCCTCTTCGTTGTCAAGTACTTGACACTTTATACAATACAAATGGCTTCAAAGCAACTTTACAGAAATCAGTTTGCATGTCTCAAGATTCAATTTCAGGAATCAGTAGTTTCAATTTTCATGTACAACTTTATTGTGATCAACATTGAGGAACAGATAATATTCTAGTAGTGTAAATGAAGAACATCAAAGCTTATCTGAAGAGAGTTTAGGTTTCCTCATCATCATCATCATCTCTTTCTTACAGCACACTGAGCTGTAAATAAAAAGTTTATTACATTATAAACCATCATTTTCCATTTTATTTGTCATATATACAAATTTATTTGAATAATTTCACTCCAAAATCAACAGTCTTTGTTCAGTTTTCCAGTGTTTAAGCACACTGACCTGGTGCAGCTTCCTTCCACATCACTTCCTTTTTGGGCGGTTGAGACCATTGCAGCGTCACGTCAGAAAACTCTCGTTTTGCCAGAGCAGACTGAAGCTGAAATGAGCAGATTTCTTAAAACCGCTATCATTATTGTGATTTGATTTCAGATTTCTGTATGTTTCTCTCTCTCACCTGTGACAGGAGCTGGGCTCTCATTTCAGGTTCAGACAAACTCAAACTCGTCTTCAGTTTCATCTTCACAAGGGTCTTCTTGAACAAAGGACCTAAAAGGGCACATAAGAGTGAACATACATAGACAGAAGTGAAAAGCAAACACTAAATGTAAATATTAAAAACATGAAATGCATTGTGACTACAATATCTACAGCAATTTGGTGCAAATGCATCTGTCTCCTAAGATTAAACGGATGCAGTGAGAGGTTGTGTAATGATCCCCAAAACCAATGTAAAAAAATAAAATAAAAAAATAGATGCCATTAAATACAGGTTCACTTGCAAAAATGATAGATATGGTTTAGTGTCAAACAGAAATGCATTTTATGTACTAAATTATTGAAAGTGGAGAGTATGCAACTGTTAAGTTCCACATTTTCAAAAACAATAAATGTTTCCAAATATCAACTGTTGTGAAAATGTTTAATAGTTTCACAATAGTTTGTTTCCCAAACCACTAAATCAGCTTTTTTGGTCACACCTTCTCCATAGACCTCCACCTCACACAGAGTAAGAATCCTTGAATCTCCAGGAATGAACAGATTCACGTATCGACCCTCCATATCGTTACATATGTAGGTGGAGGAAACACCAGCTGGAATGTTAGAAATCACAGTGCATCTAAAGAGAGACCGAGAAAACCTCATTTAAATTGAGTCTTTTTTCATATGAGATTTGTATGGATATTAAGCCACTGAAAGAGAGTCTCACATGGGATTGTTGTTGCCGTTGTTCTCCAAAGAGTTTCCGATGCGAATCTCTGCTCCGTTTATTCGTTGTGAACAACAGTCTAGTCTGTTTGTGATGACAACTCTACTAACTCTGTAAATATAACTAAGATCCACCCTCCACCATGGGTTATTCTGAGGAGTTGTCGAGGAACACGCTGACCATGATTTTGTGAAACCAGGATTGAAGTCAATGGCCTGTTCAGCAGACCAGAGCTCATAGGTTGATGATTGTGTGACGGTTCTTCCTGTTGCCAAATTACCTGGAAGATGTCAAAGTGTAGAGAAATGGTTTTAATCAGCATATTTTATATGCGAAAGTGTTTGAGGAGGTTTACTTAATCTAGGAATGCATTTCTATCAGATCTGTCTGAACTGTCGAGTCTTGACAAAGTGCCTTTCAAGGAACATCTTTTCACTTGTGTGGCCATATTTACAGCACCTCCGAGCAGCTATTTCGACCATTCAAGACAAAGTTCTGTTTACCTGAACGGGGAATCATGAAATCGCAAAAACTGCCTGCCACATTCACATTTGAATAACATATTTCAAATCAGCAACAAAATCCAACATGAACTGTCCCATTAATGTTTCTTATGCTCAAATGGGGCAGCCAATCCGAATGTCAAAAAAGTCAAACTTGCATGGAAAGGGTTTAGACCAGGTTGTTAAAGTAGCTCTGAATTACCTGGAAAAATCACATAGACTCCCACTTCACAGAGAGTAAGAATCTTTGAAGTTCCAGGAATATTCACAGAAATGTAATGTCCCTCCATCCCACGACACGAGTAGCTGGAGGTAGCTCCTGCTGGAATAGTAGAAACTACAGCACATCTGGAGAAAGATGAAAGAGTGAGTTGCTCCTGTGCTTTTGTTGCTCATTGTTATAATGACTTTTCACATTTTCTTTTATCTCTAAATGTTTTTCATATACATTATTAGTGTTTTTTTTCTCTCTCTCTCTCTCTTTCTCTCTCTCTCTCAACACTATGTATATTTTATATATTTCCCCCAACGTATGTACATACGTGATGTTTTGCACCATTTTTTTTTTTGTTTGTTTTTTTGCAGCTAACCTGCATGTGCAATTATTTGTCATGCCAAGCATTATTGTTACACACAGAAAATAAAGTTTTGCTGTTTTTATACTTGCCTGTGTGATGCTTGTGAGAGAATATTGTGATGTCACGAATTAGGAGTGTGCACAAATACTTGAATATTCGATCCATAATTATTATTTAAAAAAGACACTTCAAATTTTACAAAGTGTTGGTTTGCTGGGCGTAAATGCAGGAAATCCTAGTTAAATCCTAAGCACAAAGTCATTTATAAGTAAATGCACTGGGTTGTGCTGTGGATTGTGTTAAAGCATTTTAAAATAGCCAATAGCGTTTGTTTATATCACCGCTTGGGCTAAAACCGTTCAGAGCCATTGAGCTCCGTAAAGCCGCATTTGACAGGGTATGACAGCCACAATCTCATCCATACTGCTATGAAATATAGCATTCTGTGTAGAATTCAAATGGGTCCGATACGTTGTGTGGTCTGCGCTGACTCGCGCATGAGATCCGCTCCGTGTATCGTGTCTCTGGACCGGAGCAGAGTGTGTGTGCGGTGCGGTGGTTAGCGTGACACAGCGCGAAACCAGACTTCTTTTTTTCCTCAATGGAATGCATATTTACACTGTCTGAATCGTTCCCTGTCCCCTATATAGTGCACTACGTGGCATTCACCGTACAGAAAATACTAATCCTGTGACCAAGTGACCGATCTCAGGGCGGCTTCAGCGTCTATTTATAGTGTAGGGGGCGGGCGTTTCGAATTCTAGAGAGCATTTGACTGGACAGAAAGTTTGATGAGAAGATGAAGTACGATGTGACGTCAAAAAAATCGTTGAGCCGTTTTGACGGAAGTGACTAACTGCAAGCTTTGAATGCTTATATCTTCTAAATGCAAATTTTGCCACTGTTTTGGAGCACACTGGCATACAGATAACCTTAAGACTAACATATTGATACTAACACCCAAAAAACTTCAATTTTGATTTCATGGGACCTTTAAGTAACAGATATGGTTGTCATGCCATAACATATTTTTAATACGACTGCCTTTATATTTAATGTGAATATTAAAAAAAAAAAAAAAAATTGTAAGTTAGGTTGCTTATCATAACACTTTCATTGTACAGAAAGAGAGCAAAAAACATTTACATTATCAAAGAACATTTTCACTGACAGTCTAGAGTTCAAGCACTCTCAAAAACTCCCATTAAAATCAAAAGCTGTTTACACTGTGAAATTAATCTTACTTACAGATTCATACACACATCTGCACTTCGTTGTTTCTAATGAGAGAATTCGCCAGTCAGCGAGCGAGTGAAGAAAACATGGGATTTTAGCTATGACTCATCTGAACACCTCTGATTGGTCATTGCATTCATAAGCTCAACAGAATCGTGTGTGATTGGTTATAATGCACAGCTCTGTAAAAACGCGTCTGTCTCTGTCTCAGCACCAGCCAGCGAACGCAGATTTGAATTTAGCAGCTGATGATATTAAGCACTGAACGATTTAATCATGCTGGTGTGATTGTATCAATTATAGGAAATATTATTCGGCTATTTTTGTCTTTTGGAAGCAGCATTCAAAATCCACTTGGCTCATAAATCTGAGGGGGCACATGCCCCCTCACTTTGAATGGACATGACGCCTCTGGTAACAGATTTGACACTTTATAAAATAATTCTTTGTGTAAGAAATTTTTAGATTAAAATATTTTCTTAGAGACAGCACATAGACTTTTCAGTGCTTCAGATCTTATCAGTGAGGGAAAGTGACATCATTTCATGTATCTTACATAGTTGTGGGAGATAATTCTACTAATTTAAAGGCAAAGTATGGTGCGGTAACGGAGTTGACGCAAGATTTACGGACACACATTTTTATAAGAAAAAAGTTATTATTTTCAAAAATGTTGTAGAATTAGGTATATGACTCTTTAGGGCTTTTATAAATAAAATGAATGAAATTATTACCAAAAGAAAAGTAAAATAAATATTTTGGTTACATGATACATGATGGTAAAAAATGCACTGACTAATTTGGACAACAAGAAATCATGATTTTAAGCTATTTAAGACACTTTTTGCAAAAAAAAAAAAAAAAAAAAAAAAAAAATATATATATATATATATATGTGTGTGTGTGTGTGTGTATGTATATGTATATATGTATGTAACATCTTGTAATTCATAACAATGACTAACACAGTCTTAAAATAATTAAAAATATAACCATTTGAAAAAAACAGGAAAAAAAATAATGACTTCGGACACCAAATGTATCTCCAATTATAGACTCACTCATATATATAAACAAATATTCAAATATTTTTTTTTTTTTTTTTTTTTTTATGAGCCCAAATATTCGAATACAATGGGCGTGTCTCAATCAGCGCCCTTGTTCAGTAGTCAGCAGGGCCGGATTTACCTCTTTTTGTGACATAAGCAAAACAAATTTTTGGGCCCCCCTTCCCTATTAATATAATAGGCCTAATATTACCACCCAAGCAAACAAAAATATGTCTAAATCAGTGGAAACCGTTACAGTGTTTTCTATCACAATAAGCGCTTGCGTTCAGTCAATAAAAATCGAATGTAGTTCTTAATTTGTTTGAGAGCTGAGAAAGACCCATTAGGCGTGGTGACGTGGCCACATAACCACTTCGGGAGTGCATTATTTCTCTAATAATTTTAACGGCCTGTGGAGTCACAATCACACATCAATTGTTCAGATGATTTGTTTCAAGACATGTTTCCGTCCTGGAATCTCGTGTGTGTTGAACAAGCTAATTTGTTTCGCACCTCATCCTAAACCTTTTGAGCTACAGGCAAAAGAAACGAAAAATGTCAGTTTTGGTCGAATTTGAGGTTTTCACAAAAATGAGTTCATTAAGCCCTCTCCTAGCGATCCCAACGCTCCAAATAGTAATTAAACATCTAAAATGATCTTTATTTGTATGTTTTCTGAGAGGAGTACGTTTTCTCTGCTCACTTCAAGATGACTGCTGCTGCTTCTCACCACGAGTAGGTCTACTGTTGCAAAGCGCAGCATTCCAGCTTTGTAAATATTCATATCGAATTCTCGATGACATGAGTCCAAACCAGTGAAATATGATTTTTAAACCCATGCTGATGAAAACAAAATGATCGCGCTGACTGACATTTACAAAGCGCGTGCATAAGACGCGCCTTTCCTCGTGCGCGCGATCTCCCTTATAAAGTACATTATTGCGAAATATGTCTTGGCGAGATTCTCACAGTCATAATCGGTTATGTCTTACATGAACGTTTAGTTAATGGTTGGGGGGAAATCTTATGTGTAACATTGTATTAGATCCATGCATTACAGTAGGTCTTAAACTAGATCTGTCTCAATATTAAACAAACATTAAAAGAAGGAATCTCTCGCTGCTCTTGATTAAACTACTGTTTAGCTTTGTTCTTATTTTTAATTACAACTATAAAATAAAAAAAAAAAGCTATATTGTGATTAACAATATAGTAATTATTATTTAGAAAAGGATTGGAGGAAAATATGCATGGTTGCTAGGTGATTTTGCTTTGGAATCTTGATTTTTCTCGAAATCAGATCTGCTGCCTCTATTGCCTTCAAACACTGTAGCTAAGTCATTTTTTTTGTCCGATTCCAACAAGTCATATATCATTTTGAAGGTATTTTAATGGAGAATGTGAAAATAAAAAGAACTCCTTTTTTTTTAAATTTGCACATTCCGACTCATTTTGCCAGCACGGGTCACATTTTATTGATAAATTCGCGGGGAAGCTTCAGCTCTGAGTCTGAAAACAAGTTTGTGTCCGCGTGTGTTCAGCGCGAGTGCGTGTCTGTACTGTGTGCGTGTGCATCTGTGAGACAGAACGGAAGAAACAAAGCGTGATTTCCGTACATAAAAAAGGTGGAAGACATGGAAATAGTTTGTCATTTTTACCCTATTGTTTGTTATATATATTTGCTCAATGTTTTCTGGAGTTTTAGTTCTTTTACTGTTGTAGATATCCCATAGTATAACAACAACAAAAAAAAAAATATATATATCTCTTCGTTGTGTTTGGTCCCCCTCTGGGCGAGCGAGCATTGGCACCTGCCTAGAATACCTATGCATAAATCCGGCCCTGGTAGTCAGGGCAGGTCACTGATCAGGGAGTCGGCCATTTTAAGAGCTATCTCAATGGCGAAATCCTTGCAGTGCACTGGAACGTTCGCTCCCTGAAAAATCCCACAATGCACCACAAAAACTAGGGAGCATGGGCGCTCACTATGCTACCTTACGAAAAAAAAAAAAAAAAAAAAAAAAAAAACATTTCTGAAGCATGAAACATAAACCACACAAGCAAACATGATAAATATAATGAGACAATAGAAGATTTGAAAAGACATACCGTTTTTTTTTTTTTTTTTTATATATTTCAACATAAACACACATCGCTACCCTTTCGAAAAATAAGTTTATTCAAGTGTGCTATTAATATACTTCTTTTAAACTAAAAAATGGGAAAGTATACTTTTAGTCTACTTTTCATGTACTTCTCAGAAAAGGGCTTTATGTACTTCTCAGAAATATACTTAAAGGGGTCCTATTATGCTTTTTCACTTTTTGAATTTTAGTCAGTGTGTAGTGTGTATGTTTGGGCATATAAAACACCTACAAAGTTACAAATCTCAAAGTCCACTCCAAAGGGATATATTTTGTTTTTAAAAAATCCCTTTTCAAGAACTACAACGAACGGCTCGATTGGACTACAAAGTTGTTTTCCTGTATTTGTGACATCACAAATTGGTCCATTAGAATATCATTAAAATAAATCCCACCTCCGGAAATTCGAATGCACGTTTCAAAATCTAAACCCGGTGCGGGTGTTTTTATATCACTGTATTTCTGAAGGAAACTGACTGTCTTCAGAAAATTATGGATGTCATTTTCATTTCATCTTGCATGTAATGTCTGATAAAGCAGTGTTTGTGAGCTGAGCTCTGCTTTGTGTACAGCCTTACCGGGGAAACCTCGCTCTCTCCCGCTACAACAGCGCCTCCTGCTGGCAGAGAATTAATTTTCATATATATGCCGCCACAAATAGTGTAAATCTGTGGGACTATGGTATAAATAAATTCAACTGTATAACAGTTTCACTGCAATTCATGTTATAATGTTAGAATTAAAAAACAATAAACATAATACATATTACCGTTGCAATTATGCAGGGGCTGCAGGGGCAGTCGTGGCCTAATGGATAGAGAGTTGGGCTTGTAACCCGAAGGTCGTGGCTTCGAGTCTCGGGTCCGGCAGGGAATACCACGACTGAGGTGAGACCCTTGAGCAAGGCACCAAACCCCCAACTGCTCCCCGGGCGCCGCAGCATTGGCTGCCCACTGCTCCAGGTGTATGTTCACTACTGTGTGTATGCACTTGGATGGGTTAAATGCAGAGCACAAATTCCAAGTATGGGTCACCATACTTGGCCACACACCACTTCCCTTCCCTTATCTGTACATCGTAAATGCAATTATTTTTAAGCTGTTGTTGACATCCTATCTAAAACGTGATTTAGCCCAAAAAAACAACAACAATAACTTTACCACTTTAATATGTCTTGCAATATCCATGCATGCACAGGTTCTGCGCGATCCTCTTGTTCAATATTCTCGGGGTCTGAATTGATATGGCAATATTGACAAACTTGCTGTTTTGTCAAGGGGTGGGGCAATACTGAGACACTGTCTAAGCTGTTCGTCAATCACAACGCACTGGGACAGCTAACCAATCACAACACATTTAGTTTTTTGGAAGGCGGGCCTTCATCAAACCTGGAACTAATCGAGCCGTTTGTGCCAGGCTGGAGAGGAAGGTATTGTAATGTAAATTATGTGAAAAATAATGCGATTTTCGAACCACCAAGCATGAGAGCATGTTCTAGTACACCCCCAAAACAAAATCAAGACTTTGTAAAAGAGCATAATAGGACCCCTTTAAAATGACATTTAAGTATACTTTCAGTATTAAACTACTAAACTAGTAGTTTACTGAGACTATACTTCAAAGTGTACTAAAAATGCTACTACAAGTATTTAATTAGTAAACTATCAGCAGATAAACACCGTGGAACAAATTACATTACATTACATTGTAACATATGATGTTTTATTAACAAAGTTCGGGAGGAGCATGATTAACCTAATTAACACAAGAGGAGCACAATCAGAAATCAAACCAGTTAACAAGATAAGAGGTGTGTATATATACACAGCAGACTCACCTCTGTTCCTTGACAGTTTTCTAGCATTCGTGTTTTGCTCCTTTGCACGATGTCGCAAAACGAACTGTCTCCACCCAACGAGTCTGGATCATCCCCGGATCCTACACCACAACCTGCCGGCCCCAGTATCACCACTCTTCCATCAAATGAAGCCGCCGAGCTCGAGGCTTCATCGCGCGGCCGCCGCTCTGCTTGGCTAGCTACGCGCTCACCAAGACGCCGAGGCCAATCCTCGCCTCCACCAGCAAGACCTCCAAATGCTTCGCCAGCATCCTCCTATTGTTCAAAAGGGTCATCAATTCCTCCTATTGAGAAGTGGACCGTATTAAGCTTGAGGCAAGCGCTGATCAATTCCGAAGTGCAATTCTCGCGAAGGATGAACAAAGCAGAATTGTACGATCTCTATGTTACCTTGCGATCAGCCAACCTCATGTCAAAATCTACTGCAGCCTCAAAGGGGGCCAACAAAGCGAGCAAAGCTCGTAAGATCCCGGGTTTGCCTCGCTCAACTCCTTTATCCCGCTCAAGGTCCGGTCCTTCTCGAGCACCGGCTCGCAGCGGCAGGCCTTCAGCGAGCCTGGGCCGTGCCCCAGAGCTCACCATGGCAAGACCTCGCACATCTCCTGTTTCGGCTCAACCTTTCACCGCGGCTCTCCCTGCCGCAGCGCCGAATGCAGCCGGCCCCACTGGCCCTCCCTCAACTTCCCTATCTGGTCCTCCGGCTAATGATAATCCCTTTTCTTTTCAGTGGCCTCCAGCTCCAGTGACAAACGCTAGCGTGAGGCTGCCTCCGCTAGAGGCACAAGCTACACAGCAGGGTATCTCAAACCCCAGTCTTTTCCCGTGCCCTGGAGTAGCTGAAACAAGCGCGAGGCTGCCTCAGCTTGCTACTCAGGCAGACTCATCTCATTCATTTCCTTATGCTACTAACAACCCCTTATTTTTCCAGCAGCCTCCAGCTCCCGCTGCAAACGCTAGCGTGAGGCTGCCTCCGCTAGCGGCACAAGCTACACAGCAGGGTATCTCAAACCCTGCCCCCTTCCCGTTGGCCGGAGTAGCCGAAACAAGCGCAAGGCTGCCTCAGCTTGCTACTCAGGCACACTCATCTCAGTATTTTCCTCCTCCTTTCTATTACAACCTACCACCTCAAATTTCAGAGCCCGATCCAAGCGTGAGGTTGCCTCCACTGACAATCGCGGCTCCTCCTCGTCTCACTCTCTCCTCTTTACTGCACTCAAAATCACCATATTCTCTATTTACAGCAACACCTCTGCCTGTCCCAGCAAATGCTGTCGCATTGGAGCCTCCACCAGTAGCTCACAACATCCGGGCACAGATTCTAGCAGAAATTCAGGACGCTGGCTCCAGATGCGGACCAATTCTCAGCTCCAGTGCCTCACTATTCTGAACTAATATTTCTGTAGCCCACCCGTTAAAACCCCTTCTCGACTTATCACTCGACACCATCTTCCAAGCAGTGTCTCCCAGAACCCTCCAATCTTACGTGACAGCATGGAGGTGTTATAAATCATTCCACCTTTCATACAACTTACCGTTTCCCTATTTTTCTCTTCTCTCAATCTCCTCATTTGTCTCCTACCTTAATAGCACTAAGGGCCTCCTAGTTGGGTCCATCAAAGGGTACCTAAACGGCCTCCAATTTTTTCACAAACTAATTTTCTGCACTTCCTCTCCCGAAATAAACAACTCCCAAATCTCCCTATTGATCAAAGGAATTCAACAATCTCAACCGACCCGCCCCGACTCCAGACAACCAATAACACTAGACATTCTCACAAAATGTATTCATACCCTCCGTTCAGAATACCGGCCCATCAATACCGCCCGCACACTCAACGCTATGTTTATCTTGGCTTTTTTTTGGTTTTCTCAGATGTTCAGAACTCCCTATCACTTCTAAATTCAATCCAAAAATCCACCCCACCATCTCAGACTTATCTGTCCTCGACAGTGAAACAATCTCCTTTCTGATTAAACAAAGCAAGACGGACCAAGCCAAGAAAGGCCATTTTATTTATATTTTCAGCCTCCTGTCATCTATCCAACCATATCAAACTATTCTTGCATACATCCAATCTAGAATCTCCCAAGCAAAGTCCACTATTTTGGTTCCAAAAACACCTCAAATCTCCAACAATCAGGCATCCCAGCGGATAACTACTCCAGCCACTCTTTTCGCATCGGGGCAGCAACCTCAGCAGCTCAGAAAGGCCTCTCTAAGCATCAAATCCAAGCTCTCGGGCGATGGTCTTCAGACGCTTTCAAAAGCTACATCAGGACCAATCGATCTCACATTAAAAAAGCCCACCAAACCCTCATTGACTAAAAAAAAAAAAAACAAAAAACAAAAAAAAACTAGCCCTTCTGACACAGCGAGTATCGCACTCCCGTCAGATATCTGCAAGTGCCTCCCGGTCAAGAAAACATTGGCTTTTTCATCCGTTTACCAAACGAGGCTTACCCGTCTGACACAGTGAGTATTGAACTCCTGTCAGACGCTGCAAGCGCCTCCCGGTCAGGAAAACATTCTTTTCCGTCCATCTACCAAACGAGGCTTACCCGTCTAACACAGTGGGTATTGAACTCCCGTCAGACGCTGCAAGCGCCTCCCGGTCAGGAAAACATTGGCTTTTCCCATTCGTCTACCAACGAGGCTTACCCGTCTGACACAGTGGGTATTGAACTCCCGTCAGATGCTGCAAGTGCCTCCCGGTCAGGAAAACATTGGCTTTTCCGTCCATCTACCAACGAGGCTTACACATTTGATGCAACGAGTATTGAACTCCCAACGGACGCCACCAAGCTCTTGTTGCCAGCACTTCAAATTAGTTCAACCGTCCATCGGCCGGTAAGGTCCACCCATCTGATGCTGCGAGCTGCTCCCATCAAAGCTACGTGGACCTTCTCGGTCAGTCGATTTAAGCCCGTCTACTCTGCCATCGACCAGTAGGGCTCACCCGTCCGACGCTGTGAGCTACTCCCGTCAGAGAAGCGGTGTGAGCCCTCCAGATCGGCCTTCCCAATTCATGTTGCTCCTTGTCCATTGGCTAGTGAGGCCCATCTTCCCAGCGCTGTGAGCTGCTCTCATTGGAAGCAGTACGGGCCCACAGTCTGACAACACAAACACGCTGCTCCTCCATTATTGGTCGGTAGGGCTTACCGATCTGACACCACAAGCTGCTCCTGTCAAAAAGCGGTTCGAGCCTTCCCGATCAAGCGCCCCAAATCACGCTGTTCCTCGTCCATAGGCCGGTAGGGCCCATTCACTCGGCGCCGTCAGCTGCTCCCGTCGGAGTTTATGTGGGCCCTCCCAGTCAAGAGACTAAGTTTCTTCCTGAAACGCCAGCCCGCCAAAATTTTCGGCACTCATTTTGGGGGGGTTGTTTTGTCGGGCGGCTGTCCTTTGCTATGTTGCTTTTTGGGGGGTACTCAGGGTTCGGGCCAAAGTTCCGAGCTCGGAGCCCTCCCCTCGGACAGCACGCCAAATATGCATAAACTTTATTCTATTTATTATATGTAAGTGTGAACTCGTGAAATGATGTTTTATTAACAAAGTTTGGGAGGAGCACGTTCAGATAATTAACCTAATTAACACACGAGGAGCACAATCAGTAATCAAACCAGTTAACAAGATAAGAGGTGTGTTTATATACACAGCAGACTCACCTCTGTTCCTTGACCGTTTTCCAGCATCCCTCCGCCACCCCTTCTCCACACTTACATCTATTCCTGTCCTGACCTGTAGGGGGGTACTCAGGGTTCGGGCCAAAGTTCGAAGCTCGGAGCCCTCCCCTCGGACAGCACGCCAAATATGCATAAACTTTATTCTATTTATTATATGTAAATGTGAACTCGTGAATGTACATGTGTTGCCCTTCTGTGCCTCGGCTGCGCGAATGTACCGCTGTGATTTTAATATACTGAGATATATTTTTCCCACAGTGTCCGATATTAAAATCAGTGCGACACTCTTTGCAAAAGGTGTGGGCGTTGTTTACATGAGGTCACAAATGTTGTGAAAATTGTCATTTGTGTGAGGATGTGTTTCATACAAGATCTGGCAACTGGACAACCTTGAAATAAAATATTGATGTGATTATTCATATAACTAGGTTTGGGCCATACAAATTATGGGAGTTTCCCGGGAGAAATAACAAAACGGGAGGGGGGGAGGGAGATGGGTCTGAAATATAGGAGACTCCCGGGAAAAACGGGAGTGTTGACAGGTATGGTCCCAAGGAGTATTGAAATAGTACACTTACAAGTATATTACTAGTACATTGATATTTGTATACTTACTACATAAAGTATACTTAAAAATATACTTGAACTTTACTTAAGTATACTTAATAAAATAAACTTGAAGTATACTACGTTTTGGTAGGGGTAGACAGGTAATGAACACATCTTATTATCATTTATAATCAAGAGAATATCTGCCTGATCTGGTTCTGCCTGTTGTTTATTAATTCCAGAGATGACGTTCTACTATGTTATCCATTGACGCTGTACGTAATCATGTCACTGGAATTCGAGTGATCACTGTCCCAACGTGCAGTAAGTCAGGGAACTTACCAGTGACCAAATTTCTGGACACGATCTACTGATTCACGAGCTAGGGCGATGATTGAGATGCACCCTAATGAAAAATGCTGTTTATATATATCCCTCTGACGCATGAATTATTAAATCACAAAGTTTGTTTTTACTTTTAAACAAGTGAAAAATCATCCCAAAAAAAAATATAAAATAAAAATAAATAAATAAAAAATTGTCAATATATTATATTTTGAGGGAGTTACATATATGTCCATACATATGTTCATATATGAATCAATAGAACTAAATGTGTGGTCTTAAAAGAAAATGTTTTTTTTTTATATTTACTATGTGAAAGTGATTTGAATACACATAAGAACATTCAGTAACAACAAACTATGTCATGACCGCACAGAAATGTGAAGTGCAACAAACAAAACGTAAGAGTGTGTGTCTATGGGCCAGGTGTGTGTGGGGCTGTGTGAGGCAGTCTGTGTGGGGGGTGGGCTATTCATACACATGTGAGCACAAATACAAACACACAGGCACACACACCCTCCCACCACACACTCGAACACAATCATGCACACATATATCTGCACTCATACAGTATACATGTATACATGCGTACAGTTTTATAAATTTTAGCATGACGTCCACTGTAGTGGACAGATATATTTTGTGTCAGAAAAAAAAAAATGTACAAGAAAAATATTGTTAAAATCTGGATGAATCTATTTCTGACATCCTATTTAACTGAAAAATATTTGTTGTTCCTGTCTGGTTTTCTGAGAATAAAAGTATTTAACTCATTTCCAAGGTACATCGTCGCCTTGGAATTATAAGGTTCTATCTGATAGTTTTGTTAAAACTGAGTTATTCACATATTCTTATTCTGTGACAACTTATTTACATTATGTGATGTTTTTCTTAAAAGTTGTGTACATTTTGTGGCCATGAGTTTAATGTGTAAAAAAACCTACGTGACCATAGCAACCCGGTATTATCAGAGATGGATAAAACGTTTTAATTAACATTAAACATTTAATTTAATATTTGTATAATAATAATAATATTATTATTATTATTATTATTATTATTATTATTATTAGGTTATATTAACTTGTTAGGGCTATATTTTATATTTATTTCATATAAATATAATATTTTATTATTTCCCTTTTCAATTACAACGCCTAACAATTATGCCAATACTTTATGATTGTAGGATATTTATGCCAGTGCGTGATGATAAATGAGCGTGTTGTGTTTTCATTTACAAATGAAACTACGTGAATGATTCATTCCTCAACGAAACACTACGCAGTAGGCTATAATATTAATAACTGTTAATTCGCAGAAAAAAAAGAAATGTTAAATTCAACCTTTAAACTGCATTTCCAATAGGCTATAAATTCCAGTCAGCATAATCAAAGCTTTATGCCGAGCATTTACAGTAGGCTTATTTACAAAACTGGTCAGAACGTTATGTAAAGAGATTGAAATGAAGGAAAAAAATGAATATAAAAATATAATAAAAGGCTAATAATAATAATAATAATAATAATAATAATAATAATAATAATAATAATAATGATGATGATGATGATGATGATGATTATAGCTAATAATATACATAGCTAATAATATACAAATATTACGGAAAAAGACGATCAGTTAATGGACACACACAACTATCAAGACTGTGGGATGGATAAAAATGTTTTGTTGTAGGTCTATTTTATTTTATGTAGCCTACTTTATGTAACATTTAGCTTATTTGTGATAAACTTAATTTGAATGCTGGTTACATCGCGTGCAATTGCCTACAGTCCGGTAGCCTATGGTCAATATAATAATAATGATGTAATAATTTCTATAATAATTAATATAATAATAATTTCTTAATTCAAAATAAAATATTAATGGATCCTTGATTATCCCGGGTTGCTATGGTCACGTAGGTTTGTTTACACATTAAACTCGTGGCCAGTGCCGGCCCATAGGTTTGTGGGGTGCTAGGCAAGATAATGAAAATAGGCCTCACTAGTGTAAAAATTGTCATAGCAATTTAAACATATGACAAGTCTGCCTGTGATTGTGGGCATCATTGCATTTATAAAACAAATACTAATACTACAGCAATAAATATTAGGCTATGTATAGCAGTCAGAACATCTTTTTTTTTTTCTTTTTTTTTTTTTTTTTCGGCTCCATAAAGATACCATTTGGATTCCATTTCTACCACAATTTCAATTTAATCTCTACATCATTCTTTCATTTCAATTCCAAAATCTGAACCAACAGAATCTGCACACAAAATCTGAACTGTGACTAGAAAAGTTTTCAGAAACTTTTTCTTGATTTGCCAGAAATTATAAAGAACACGAAGTTTGTTTTTTCTTTCTCAGTGGATGCATACATTTCCTGACAAAAATTATGAAATTACTGTTAATGATTTTTAATCATAATCATTTATAATTGTCTAAATCCTTAGACCTTTCTAAACAATTATAGTTATAGGCCTCCTGCATGTTAACAGGTCATGCTGCAGTTTTCTGTAAAATATATTAATAATAATCATTATCAATAATTATTACTTTGTTTAATGTTTAATTTAGTTATAACTATAATCAGAATTATTAGTAGTCATATTGATATATAAAAACAACACTTTTTTTGGCCAAATTGTGCAAATCTACAAACAGGCACAGCAAACTCCTCTACACTGGAGAAAAACTTAGAAGTATTATTTTCCCTATTTTTACCCAAAATAAGGTGCAGGCTAGTGAGTAGCTGTAGCTGTTTCATTCATACTGGTAGCCAGAGGGCGCCCTCATGAGTAAAACCATAAATGGAAAAAATCATAAAATGAAAACTCACAAAAATCACATTTGAGGAAATCCCTAATATGGACAAAGGCATATGCTGTCGCTGCAGTAGCTGAATAAAACGCAGACAGGACATTTTAACTGATGAAGAATGAAGACAATAAACATACGATTGTGACTAAATGGTGTAGGGGAGCGCGGGGCACAAAGTAACGCCGGGTTAGTTGTAACACACGTGGTTTAAATATTTCCACACATGCTAGCATAATCAAATTTAAAATATTTACTAGTTACCATATCAACATTATATAGAGAAAAAAAGGTGTGCCAAAATTCAAAAGTCTTTTGAAGATATCGCTGAACATTTATTTTACCTTAGTAAAATTATATTTCTGGCTTAAGTAAATTTTTTCATCTCCGTTTTTATTACTCATTTAAAATGAGACTAATCTGCTATTAATTTAATCTCCAATCTGTTATTTATCAGTTTAAATTATTTTTTAATGCTTCAATAACTAGCAAAAGACACTGACCAGTTTTAAATTCCAGTTGCGCAGATGGGGTACGTTGTAACACTGCGTTACAATGTGCCCTGCCGTGCTATTCTATGACATTAGCGATGTAATTCACACTATTTACTTTAATACATTTTAATGAGAAACGACGAGAAACAGGTGAATAAAGACTGACAGTCAATGTTTAATGTTCAGAAATTATTATTTCAATACATGTAAAGCATTTTGTCTCGTTTATGTGGGCCGTCCCAAGCCTGGTTGCAATGTGTTCATTGTCAAACTCAAAAATCAGATTATTTTTAATTCTTAAAAATCGCCATTATTTTATTTGAAATAAATAAATAAATAAATAATTATTTTATTTTATTGACAAAATATTTTAGTTTGTCTTGTAATTTTTTTCATGAGATCAGATAACATTTTAAGCTGTCATATGGTCATGTTACAACGTGCCCCTCGGCTGTTACAATGTACCCCACCTACGGGGCATGTTGTCACATTTCACTTCCAATTTTTGAGGGTAAATAAAGAAAAACGTATGCACTGTAATTATGAAACAAAGCGACACATTTGTACTAGACAAGTGAGAAATTACTGTGGATAAAAGATTATACTCTGAACCCCATGTGGATTTATACAATTTGAGAAAGTCAAAAAGTGTTACTTTGTGCCCGCTCTCCCATATCTCTGTTCTTCAAGCCATCTCGGGTATTTTTATTTGCATAATGTATATTTATAATGCAATGCTAATCGACATATCACTGTATAGAATATTATAAAATGACTTTGCCTCATTAGCTATGTGATATGAAACCACGTCAGATCACAAAAGGAAGTTATTTCAAACACTCGACTGATGTTATGAAATGAATTTGGAGCAAAAACATCAATAATTGTTTTTAAATGCTCTTAAAGGGGTGCTGCATATCGATCGGTGTTTGACATCAAAGTACTGTAATACGATAGGAAAGCATGCAGAGCTGTCCATTAGTATAAAGCTCTCGCGGTACTTCGATGTCAAACACCGATCTGTCTGTGCCGCTTCAAGTCAAACACACTTTGAAATTTAATTGACAACCTCGCAGCCGCGGGGCCCTCCTTTTTAAGGTGGGGCCCCAGGCGACCGCCTGTACCGCCTGTCGGACGGTACAGTGGCTACGAGAAAAATGTCGTTCCCTCAACATAACATCTCGAGGCCACGACATATCATATTCCCAAGAAATAATATCTCGCGGGCACCGTAAGATCGCGAATATGAGGCAGATGCTGAATGTATACTGTGGAAATGCGCTCTGACGATGGCAGTGATGGTAAAATCATCTGCTCAAATCGAACCCTTCTAATTTTCAAAAGGTAAGGAAGTATCCTTATTTTATTCTTTTTTATTATTGTTATTTTATTTTTTTAATTGTGCTTAAACTATCAGGTGAGTTTGCTATTGTAGCAGTTAGAGATCCATCCGTGCTGGATATAAGTCTGGGTCGCTAAAGACCCGAATATAATGATTGGCAAAATATTCATGCAGTATAAAGTCTTAAAATATCTTAAATTTTACAACATTAAGCCTTAAATATCAAATAGTCAACGATTTAAATGATAGGGTCTTAATTACAACAATAAACGTCAGCATGTTATCTCGGTTATTTGTCCTAAAATATGGAATAAATGTGATAAAGAAAGCATTAAATTGACCTTTCTCATACATGTTGACACATTGTTACAACACTAATTTTATGTCTTAAAACAAATTATATAAAAAAATAAATAAATAATAATAATAAAAAAAACTATTTGTATTTCTTGAAAATTGTTGCTTCAATTAATGTTTTGTCAGATAGAACCTTACAATTCCAAGTGGAAAATGACTTTTTAGAATTAGAGGATTCTATCTGCATTTGACCTGTTCCAAAAATCACCATTTAAAAATTTGAGAGGATTTTGATATTGTACATACATTATATAGTATAGAATACATTTAGGGTCTCTGTCAATTTCATGTAGGAAAGAGACTTGTTCCCCATATCATTTTTGCTATATGGAATGCAAAATGAAGCTCAATATCTCAAAACCACTCAGAATTCCGATAGAACCGTATTATTCCAAGGCGACGACATGGATCCCCTTTTCCTGCCGCCATCTTGAATATATTATGAAATATCTCAAAAAAAAAAAAATACATAAAAATACAACAATTAAATGGAATCGTAGACAACACTTTGGGGGTTGGTCAGTTGGTGGTTGGGACATGATGCTACATCCTAAATGGTTCAAAATGGCTTCCAAATATCTGTCCACTGTAGTGACCACTATGCATCACCGGGATATATATTGTCAAATCAGATCCCTACCTGCCTAATATGTTATTCCCTGATCGATCCTCTAACAGAAACTATACGAATCAGTCAGATAACATAGAAATTGATTTCAGCGATTTCTTAGTTCAAGGAGTGCAACGAGACTGGAGTAAAGAGATCAAGAAACAGAAGAAGAAGGAACGTCGCAGACGTGCCCAGGAGAGAGCTGGGGGATCCAAAGATCATCTTCAAGATGAAAGCAGTTCTGAAGCTGATACGGAAACAAGAAACAATGAATAAAAGGGTTGCAAAGTTAATAAAAGAAGTGATGGAATTACAGGGTTTTTCAAAGGAATTACAAATGTTAATGAATGATTTAGAGAAAATGGATTTTCAATCTTCTGTGTTAAAAAGGTAAATGTCAGAAAAGTGTTTGAGGGTATATCTCATTTTAGAGGCACAGATGCTGAGTGCTCTGTGGTTTGTATCTGCTATGTAGTTGCTTTGCTTATTTTGTAAAAGAGCGGTTAAGAGCGAGGGGATGCATCTCGCAACATGGGTGCGAGATGGAACTTCTAGCGGAACCGTTACTTAGAATCAGATAACACCTGCTAGAGGTGTTACAGTGCGGTTTAAGGTATAGGTGCTTAAGCAGGGCTCATAGAAGGTAAGGTCGCTATTTTCCCTATATCTGAAAATAGAACTAGACATGCTTGCTATTTAGAAGTGATGTTTTTTAATTTGTATTTTCTCTCTGTTTGAACTTTTGATACTTGTTTGATTCAGACTCTGTGACAAAGGTCATGCTTCCTGTTTTCAAGGAGGAGGCAGTGGCAGGCAGTAGCAGAAGGAGGGTTTTATTATGCAAAGGTTATAAAATGCCTGGGAGACCATTGTCCAGGGCTGACAATTCGTGGTGAAGACTTTACTCGCTGTTATTTTGTGTTATGTACTTATGAGTTATTGTTTTTTAATAAAACGAAACCATTGTATTGGTGATTCGTTAAATTTTTAAAACAAGTCTCTGAGTACTTCATTAATAATAATCAGTTATCTGAACCTGAATTCTACCCCATCGAGCTTCAAGTGGTCTGAACTTGACTGAGCTAGGACGGACACCGAGGAACAGGACCTGAAACTTCCAATCATATCCATCCAGACACGAGGTAACTATACAGTGGTTGATTGTGAACTGTTTATGGATATTAGGATTGTGAATTATGTTTTAGTCCTTTATTCTGGTATACAAGCAAAACAAATATATATATATATATATATATATATATATATATATATATATATATATATATCCCTGTGATGTTCTGGCCAGAATCTCTGTGTGTAAGAATATATCAGGGAGACTCACACTGGGTTGCTGAAAAGATCTGAAGAATCGTTTCCAATCCGAATCTCTGCTCCATCTATCCTGCTTTCACAGCAGTTGAGTCTGTTAGTGATGGTCACTCTGTTCACGCTGTACGTCTTCATCAGATCCAGCTTCCACCACGGGTCACTCTGTATGTCTGTATGAGTACAGGTGGAGCTCAACCCATCCAGAGCATTTGGGGCATACCAGTTGGAAGAATCTGATGAATGAACAGCCGTTCCCCATGCTGCTACATTCACTGGAATATGTTCAGTGGAAAACCTTATTTACAATTACATTTATTTATTTCTATTTTGACTGCAATTTTACATGTAATAATATATTATTAAACAATGAGTTTCTGTCAAGCTACTTTGAAGTAATGAGCACTGTAAAAAGTGTTCAAAGGTTAGGGTCACTATGGTTTTTTCCCCCCAGAAATTGATTTTTTTTTTTTTTTTTTTCAGTAAGAATGCATTAAATTGATCCGAAATGAAATTAAAGACATTTACAATGTAACAAAAGATTTCTGTTTCAAATAAATGCAGAGCTGCATTTGAGCTTTCATCAAAAAAATCAACACTGATAATAATCAGAAATGTTTCTTGAGCAGTAAATCATATTAGAATGATTTCTGAAGGATCATTTGAGACTGAAGACTGGAGTAATGATGCTGAAAATTCAACTTTGAGCAAAGGAATAAATTACAGTTTCCATTTATGATATATTCACATAGAAAACTGTCATTTTAAATTGTAATATTTCACAATATTACAGTTTTTACAGAATTTTTGATCAAATAAATGCAGACTTGACGAACACAAGAATCTTCTATCAAAAACATAAATATATCAAAAAAATATATATTTTTGAAAGGTAATGTATATGAGACATGCTTGGAGAGAAGTGGGGAACAGTTACTGTAGATATTTATTTATTTATTTATTCAAGCTTATTTATTGTTTGGTCCCTCCTCTATCCCTCACTCTCATTTTGTGTTTTTTTTTTTTTGTCTTTTGTTTCAATGCCAATGATCTTGAGTGATTGAAATGTTGTTAGGAGGGTGGATTTTTAATATTGCATAATCACTTCTGGATGGTTATCAAGCAACATCTGCAGGACTCAGTTTGCATGACTTCACATCATGCTGCATAGTTGCAAACCTATTTGTGATTTCACAGTTGACCTGGAGGGAAAGAATCGAACAGCAGCCAGTTTCAGTTGAAATAAAATAAGCATTTCAGGAACACTTTTTTGGAGGTTTTCAAACTGGTATCAATTATACTTATAAAAAAGAAATAATGAATCTTAGTCCTGCTTTGTTCAGTATAGATGTAAAATTGTTACCTTGAGCAATTTCTAATGACTGAATTATTATGGATGCATTGGCATGTAAATATCATTTGCATTGATTAAGTTTTTATATTGTTTTATATTTATATTGTAGAGCCCCAAAAATGTTTCACAGCAGCACACGCTCACTAACAAAAAAATGTAATAATGTTAATTCATGAAATTCAAGAATTTAAACCTCACCTTCTGTTCCTGCTTTCGTTTCAACTGAGAAAAACCCTTGAAATGAGAAACACAGAATGATGCTCAGTATTTAGCAACTTAAATTATTTTTTTTATGAGTATAAACCTACATTTTGTTAGATTTACACTTAAGAAACACACGCAATATTGTCTGAGAGTGTTTAGTTAACATTAACCAAGAACAACACATTGAATTATTGGTAATGTTTTACAATAAACTTCCTTTATTAACCTTGTTAGTTCATGTTAACTACATTAGTCAACAAACTAACAATTAAAAAATCTTCTAAAGCATTAATTAATCATAGTTAATGTTAATTTCAACGTACACATAGTTTCAACAATTTTACATCTATACTGAATATTTTTAAAATTAAAACTTGTATGTTTTGATTATTTAATTAACCTGAGCTAACATGAACTAACAATACACAGGTGTATTTTTATCTATTTTATTATTAACATGAACAAAGATGTACGAATACTGGAACCAATTTATTTCTCATTGTTAGTTATTGCTAGTTAAAGGTTAAAGGAATATAATTGTAAAATGTTACCCAATTATGTCTTAGGGTTCTCTGTTAAGCATTGCTGTCTGACAGATAAAGCTGAAAACAGATTGTAGGTCACTAAGATGTTAAACAGATTCTATGTTTTTCTTACCCAGTAAAAACAACAGACTCTTGTAGAAATCTCTCATGTTCATTTCAGGTGTTTCTTGATTCTTTTTGCTTTCATTAGAGGATGTGTGAATCAATGTTGTTTCTGGGATAAACACATCAGTTCCACTTGCTTTTCAGAAATGATCCTGTTTCTCCTCCCAATTTTCTCTCTGACTGGAGCTAAAAAAGGTGTATACACACACACATACACACACACACACACACACACAAGAATCCATCCATCTAAAAACATCTTTTAGCAACAAAACAAGTGAGCACAGTATCTGTGAAAATGATGAAACTTCTGTTTAGTGGTTAATGATATCAAAATCTGTAGTTAGTAATGTAATCTAGGTTACTTATTTTAGGTAATATAATCAGACTACTTTTAGATTACTTTTAAATGACTTTTTATCAAACTGTAATTTGAACTTTAAAACAAATTTAGTTATTTGTTTCATACATAGTCTAACTGCTTGAGAGGTGCTATTTTCCCTCATATTCAGAGGCATGATTTGCAAATTTGTTTACACAATGTTTGTGAATTTAGTCAAAGTTCAATGTTATGGCACAGTGGGATTTTTAGAAAGTAAAATTTAAAAGAAAGAAAAGACAAATTAAGGAGAATCAATAAATTATTGTTTTACTGCCAATGTGTATATAATATGTAATGTAATGTAATCCATAAAAAAGTAATTGTAATCTGATTATGAGCATTTTAAAATGTAATATACTCTAATTATAATTACTTATTTTTTGGAATCTGACTGTGTAATTCAGATTACATGTAATCAGTATACCCACCAAACTGGACTGGTTTATCAGCTGGCTTTTATCACCTCTTCTGACAGAAAACTCAGAGACAATCGTCCTGAACTTCTTTAAGGTTTGTATTCACTTTTGTATTCAAATTTATTGCATCACATTTTTTCTTAAATTCTGTCATTATTCCATGTCTTTCTAACCTGTATGACTTTCTTTCAGTGAAACACCAAGGATATTTTAAGTGAATGAGGACCAAAGTTGTTCATACGACACTTATCTGTCATACTTAGATTTTTTCCATTTTATGAGTGTTGCACCTGCCACTTTTAAATGGTTTTTTTTTTTTTTTTCCATCTTATAGACTTAGCAAGATCATGAGATGTTTGCATTTTGTTTTATGCATGAAGGCTGCCTGTCACAACTACCTGAAAGCACACAAACACTGTCATGCATCTGGTCTGACATGAGGAGAAGATCTGCTTCTAGATGACACAAAGCTATTATAAATAAAACTCTTTAAATGTGAATATTACCATTAGGTGTTCATATAGTAATGTATTCAATCTTTGCCACTCTATGCTATATACATCTGCATCTACTGTTCTATTCACTTCCTAAAATGTCACTTGTCTTTCTTATTCACAGTGAGTTTTCAAGTCATTTGCTTAGAAAGCATGTCCCAAAAGCCATGAATGTAAATGAAAATGTAAATGTTCTGAAATTGCTTACTCAGAAGAACACAAACATGTGAGGAAGCGCACTATGACTGCATCTGTACTGGTGTCTTGGGCTTTGAAAATTATCAGGTCATCATTATGCGTTTTACGTTTTTTCATTTTCAAAATCCACCTACAATAATCTGCTACAAATCTTACTTGCTTATTTCTACAAATGTCTGCTTGTAGAATTTTTCTTGCCCCTGATGAACTATATGAAGTTCGTTTGACTAGGCTTACAGTTCTTTTGCCTATGTAAATAATGTGTCTTTTTTTTTTGTTTTCTTGAAAAGAAGCTAAGAAAATGACTATTGATGGAGATGAGTGAAATGTGACATGTTGATGGAACAAAACCAGTAAAGTGTTTCCATTCAGTCCAAAAATGTTTAGTTGATGTACTTGTAAGTTGATCCACTAAAGCAGTCAAGCCCCATCTTTAATTTAATACTTCCTCAGACGTATCTTTCATAATTGCTCATCCTGAGGTGAATCTGTAAAACCGATGCTGAATTGAAGAGCTTTTTTTTCCTGACAATTTTCATTTATCTGTTTTTTATTTTATTTTATTTTATTTTATTTTATTTTATTTTATTTTATTTTATTTTATTGTCTTTAGATGTACTATCAGTGATTGTGGAAGGAATAATAGTTGAATCAGTTCAATCAATCATTATTAATATATGTCGTATGCCATCTCAAAATTAGGTTATACATTCATCTTAAGTTGAACACTTTTTCACTTGTCATCTGATATTAATTTTAAATGTGGTTCTGAAGACATCCAAGTACTTTATTTTGTATATATTTAATACTTTCAATGTCTTCTATTTTAGAAGATAAAATATTCAGATGTTTGACAAATTCAAAACACTAATAACATGGAATATTTCAAATTTTATAATTAAGCCCTTAGTATAGATTTACCTGTACATAAATCTAAGCTCTGTTGATATTAAACAACTGTTCTCCCATGCTCTCCTGTAGAGCATCTGTGTTTTAAGTTTTTCTTTTTATCAGAATGCTGTAGAAAATTGTAAATAAAAGAGTACATTTTACAAGGAAATACTATTTCAGATTATCTACTTGGAAATGTCATGTTTAATTCAATGCATTACTTGCTTCTTTATAATTAACTTCTGAGTGAAAATTGTTTGCACACCTTTTTTCAGAGAAGGATTGATAACAGATTGTTGCTTCAACATCATTTCCCTTATGCAAAGACTATATATATATATATATACTGCTGCTGCACCTTTAAAATGATTTGAATATTACTGTGAATTAAATGATTTGGTGAACCAACACAGTACTAAAATGATTAATCATATAAAAATAAACATGTTTGATCTTTTGTTGTTTTGTTCATGGTTTTTGAGCACGAGGAAATGTCACACAACCTACGACCTGTCTATGTTGTATCTAATTTGATTTCAACCAAGTGTTATAAATGTCCTGTGAAATACCATGGCTGATTGAATGTGCAGTCTTCAACATCAAAAATATGTTTCTCCATTTTACTCTCCTTTTTCTATCCTAACTATGCATACTGTTTGGATTTACCTTTGTGCTTTGCTGCTTTAACCCTTACGATGAGGATGTTCCATCCATCCATGCACTGGTGAAGAAAAAAAACATCTAGCAATTTCATTATTTACTTGAACATTTTATTATGCTTTTTAAATATTTAAGTGACTATTTAAAACTACATACAGTCAATGTTTTGAGGCATTTAACAATGATTCTCCAGATAATTTCAGCCACCTGGTGGCGTCACACTTACACATTTAAATTAATAGACTGGTGACACTAATTTTTAGCAGCTCTCTCTGTAGGAGCATGATTTTAATTAGCAGTACATTAGTAGAATACAAACACTAACACTCACAAAAACACACTCGTAAACAATCTCCCTCCTTCACATGCACAGAGATTAAATAAATGAAGATTTGCCCTCTTCCCCATATTTTACAGTCTTATCCGGAGTCAGGATGGCATTGTTCAGTATAGCACGAATGCCCCACAGGCACAAGAACAGATGGTGTCATCATCTGAGAAGGAAAGGTAAATAAGTCTCTATGTATGTATGTTCACATTAGCACTGAAATGCAATGTTGAAATTCACACAAATCACAAAACACACCAGTCTGTTCATACTTATATTTGTTGTACCATTAGTGGTGTTTGATATTGCAGTGACATTAGATGTATAGGTGTTTGGGGCTGTAGTGGTGGCATCTGTAGTGGGTGTTATTACTGAAACATCTGTGTTAGGGTTGCTTAAGTCCACTGACCCGTTTGTGGACAGTCTACTGACTGGAGCTCCGTGTCTTGTGCTTTATTAACTTTCACATCTCCCCTCATCAGGCATGAAATGCATGTAAATGTAATAAGAATGCTGTCTTGTTGCGTTGAAGTTATGGCAAATGTAAATGTCGTCCTTTAAAGTGTAAATACGTTATTGTATTTGGATGTTTAAAAGTTCGTATCAAGTTCAGTCTGTGCATCGCGTGTGCTAGTCACACATTCCATGCTAATCATGGAGACCATGCGCTCTGAGAAATAGTGTGATGATGGAGCGAATTCATAACTATAATGAAACTAACTAATGAAACACAAAGTATCGGTTGCAGTTGACTGTTTTAAAAAAGAGATGAATTATTTCACGAAGATATGTTGAAGAAATATGTTTGTATTAAAAATAAGATACGTTTTGCTGACATATCCACATTTCTGGAGTCCATTCAAAGTTTAAATACACTGGAGACATGCTAAAAATGTTTATGCTGTTACACAGAATGGCATTATATTATGTGTTATAAATGTATATTATATTGCAATTCTATGCTGAATTTGTAGAAACAGTAAGCAGTGCAAAGCTGTTATGTATGTAAATCTCATCTCTTTTGATGTGTGATGCTCTATCACTCAAAGTTCATTGACATATAAAACATGAAAAACACTTGAACTTCCACTTCTCTTGTGCCGAAGAAATAACGGGAACCTGAATTACAGGCAGGTGAAGCAGAGAAACATGCCCTATCCCTCCTGCAGTTATCCCTACCAGTAATAAAAAAAGAACTTGCTCTTTAACAGCCAAGATAGTCATTTCCATTTTTAAACTGGAAAAAGAGCTCAGCTTACTAGTTACTGAGTTCTAGAGCCTGACGTTGTTATAATGCTTGTTACAGTGAGAGGGCCCATCAGTTTCGGGTTTGTGGTCATATTGGGGGAGGGTGTGTTTAATAATAATAATAATAATAATAATAATAATAATAGTGCTCTCTCTCTCTCAAAGACACTGTTGGTCTCTCTCTCAAACTTTTATTTGCACTCCTGTTTCTGTATATAACTAGATTAAAATCTAAAATAATAATAATAATAATAATAATAATGTAAAAATAATGTGACTGTGCCACTTATTGGAAAACGGATGCAAATAATAAATGTGATCACATCCTTTAAATAGGCTGTTCAAAAATAATTGTCACTTTCCTTCAATTAGGCAAAGCTAGAACTATACAATGTTTGTTTTAAATGCATCTGCCAAATGCAAAAATGTAAATATATATATTGCCTGTTATTAAGAATGACACACAATAATTATGTTTATAAAGTTCCATGGTTTTATGATGTTCTTTTGGTGTTATTTAAATGTTTTGACCTTTTCATGGGCTTTTCAGTGTTTGTATTATATGTTGGTAGTGTCATTTTGCATGTGGGTTAGAAAGTTACTTTATTCAAATTATGTAAAAAAAATATTACTGTGAGTGAACCACTGTTTATACTGGAGAGGGCTTGTTTGTTTACATCCATAACTTCACAATGCTCATGAAGTTTAGGCAACAGTCACTAATTCATGTACTTCTGGAATTAATAGATCTGGCAAAGTTATCTGTGAGCTGTAATATTAGATTAGGGCCGTAGAGTAAGATGAGGTATATTTTTGTATACACGAGTCCAAAAGTCTCAATCTTGATTTTAAAACATGTAAATAAATGTTTAAGAATTTTAAAAGTAAATAAACACATGCACGCGCACACACACACACACACACACACACACACACATATAATGGAAGCTTTCCAAACACTTCAGGTTTTATTTAGCAGCAAAGAATCATTGACAAGCTGTTGGATTAAAGTCCTTAATGACTCTTTCACAGTCAAACATTTTAAGGACTAACATTTTTCCAATACAGTACCTTGTACAGGCAGTACAGTAAATAGGGTAAATGTACCTATTAAGCTTAGTAAAATTTACATTGAGACATTTTTAGTGCACAAGATATCGGTTTCAGTACAAGAAGTTGTCCAAATAAAATATTAATCTCTCACACAATATTCTATTTTAAATGACAAAAACATTTCAATTAAGATATACATTAAATGCAAAAAGTCTGGCTGTGCTTAATGGATACATTTTTGTACCCTTTAAGCACACCCCAGTTCCCAATAAGCTCACATCATGTTTTATTAAAAGTTCTTGTTTATTTCAAAAACCTTTTTAAAGAATAATTGAAAAATGTTTTATCTGAAGGTGCAGAGTCAATCACAGCAAACTGAACACTAAAATCAAGCAACAAGGAACAATTTGATCAGTTATATATTCATAGTGAAGTGTCATTCAAACACTTTGCAACATCTAGACTAGTCCACGTTCAGCTAAGTAACACATTCAAAAATCAAATAATAAATCAAACCAATAAAACACTTCATCCGTGGGAATGAACACAGAAACTAGTCTCATTATGAAGCCTCTTATTAAATAGATGTCAAGTTATTTATATTGTTACGTTGAGACGTATGTGGTGTCTATGCATCTCTCTCTCTCTCTCTCTCTATCATTTTCACAGATGGCCCCGCCCTAATTGAACACGCCGGTACGTGCCCCGTGGTTGGTCGAGGCTGGAACTGTGCATCTTTCAAAAACGCAGTGATGCTGGTCCGGGTGTGGGATGTTGTTGATGGTGTTGCTGTTTAAAATTGTGTTTGTTGTTAAGAAAAGAGAGAAAAACTCTGTATAGTGACTTTTTGTGTAAATATTGTGAACTCGGCTTGATCTTTTTCTTTTGTGTTCACTTTACCAACCAAGTGTTTCGTTGTTTTTTGTAAAGTTTTCAACAGATTGCTTTTGTTTTTTTTCTCTTTAAACGTGGCTGAGTATTTTCGCCCGTTGTTGTAAATACTGTAAATACTACTTCACTTCTGCATGGAAGCTGTAGGGATTGGGTGGCACTTTCTTTTGGTAATATTCGTTTTCTCCTGTTTTTCGGCTAGTCAGGGAGTTAGTTCAGTCCCTGTATTTTTGTTGGAACTTTTTCTTTCTAGGGTATTAAGATTCTTTGGGTAAAAAGGTATTTTCAATTTTTGTTTATTATTTTGGCCTTGGCCCAACCCTGAAGCCCATTCACTTCCTATTTTTTTTTTTTTTTTTGTGTGTGCTGTTGCCATTGAACTTGACCAGTAAAAAAAAAAAAAAAGAAAGAACGAAAGATCACAACACTCCGGTGTAAAGACATTTATTTATGTTATTCTCCTAGACCCTAGACCTGGGACGTAACAATATTGTATTCTCTTAAGGCTGGAATACACTGCACAATTTTTGCCCCGATTTTCCACCGATTTACAGTCAGGAGAAATTGACTCTAGTTGTCAAAGGTCAAAGCCAGTCTGTAGATTTGAGTTGACCGATTCCATAGAAAATCAGGCAATGTATAATGGTCACAGAATCCTATTTTTTAGCTTCAGACTTTGATTCCATCCGGTCGGAGGAGATCAAACATGTTTGATATTTTCAGATGATTTTAAAACACATTGTTTTCATTTGTCATGCGTCTCCTAGAAACAATGCACGTTTCTGTGTGAGTTTGTTGTGATTGGAATGAATTTAAAGTCTGCTAGTGTGTGATCTTCAGTTGTTTAATGTATGATGCCCAGTTTTCATGTGTGACTATTTACAAAGTCAGTAAGTGTATGATGCCTGGTGTTTTAAAACTCTGTTCAAATTTTAAAAGTTGTGTAGTGTATTCCAGCCTTTAGTCACTTTTTTTCCTGGACATATATGACGATAGGTTTCTGACGACTCCTTCTTTGAATGGACGACATGCCTCTTTCATCTTTGGGCATAAACTATAGTAACATCTAGATTTTGTTATTTTATAGCTGTTAAAGTAAGCTATTAATCATTTTATAAAGATTAACTTAAAGTGATAACCATCAGTTAATATTTAAAGTGTGTTTATGAAGTATTTTCATAGATGTTCAATGTGGAAGAGCTTAAAGGAAGCACACTGAGCTTAATGGGAGCAGCAACAATTTTTAATAAATAAATATTATAAATTAATATTAATATAAATAAATATAAATTTAAAGAACAAGATTTTGCAAAATAAATAATCTAGGTCATGTATTAAGTTTATATATATTTTAATATGAACAACTATTATTGACTATCTATGGAATTGGACACTGGAATATGGACACTGAAGCTGTTTGATTTTCATAGTAGTGCACCCTTAAATCTCACCTTACAATAATATGAAGTCAGTCAAAAATTACAGCAGTGTAAAATCACAGACCATCAATAAACTGTAAATTTAGAATATTATGGATTTAAAAATACAAGCCAGTAATACTTGATGTAATATACTTAGAGTAGCACACAATCTTATACAGCTAGTCAGCGAACTGTGTTCTGTAGCATCTGTGCTATGTTGCTAAAACTATCTTTTGAATCTAATGTAATTATTTCCCACATCCAAGTTCTAGGTTATAATATGCAAAAGTCTGAACATTAATCTCTTAATTTTGCAGTAAGTACTGAAACTTACCCAAAATAAAGGTTTAAACATCTAAAAAAAAAAAAAATGCACATTTAGGGGGATCCTGTTTTGGTGAAAGTTTTCAGACAGCTTTCAAAATGGCCACCAGACAGTGTGAACACATGGACACATTATGAAGAAATGTTAATCAATTTGAGCTTTCCAGGATATCACGGTACTTTAATGCAACCTGCAAAAAATAAAAAATAAAAATAAATAAAATACATTTAAAAAAATGCTTATTACAGCACATGGTTTTTATAATCATTATCATTCATTCATCTTTTGTCATAAGTTATTGTACAGAATGCAGTTGTGAAAACAGACTTACTTTTAGGAGCGTTCACCTTCTGAATCACCTGTTCAGAGGTTTGAAACTAACGTAGTGTCACATTTGTGAATCCTCTGTCAGCCAGAGCAGATCCCAACTGAAAATAACATATTAATACTAAACCAGTTAGATCAGGATATGAGAGTACACTCAAAATCTTTAAAGAAAAAAGTATCTGAGACCTCCTGCATGTAATTTAATGGAAGTATTTTTTAGATGTGGTAATGTAACTGAGGAAATACATGTTCTTAGAGACCTTTACTGCAGTTCTCACCCAGCCATAAGAAGGCGCTGTAGACTTACTTCAGATAAGCATGGTTACTGGTTATGTACCTGTATATACCTGTATTCTGTCTTTCTCTCACCTGTGTAAGAATGTGTTGTCTGGTCTGTCAAATCAGCTTTGGAGTTAAACAGCATTTTTACAATTGATCTTTTTAAAACAGGACCTACACATCAAGCATTAATCATTATTATTTGAGCATGCATTCATTAAAGTTTTAGTGCTCCTTACCTTGACTAGCAATATACAGTATTATTGTTAGTTGAAAAAAAAAAAAAAAAAAAAATCCTACAGATACCTTTTCCAAAAACCTCCACCTCACACAGAGTGAGTCTCTTCATGTCTCCAGGAATGATCAGATTCACATAACATCCCTCAGTCCCATCACATGAGTAGCTGTAGGACTCACCTGCTGGAATAGCAGGAATAACAGCACATCTACAGACAGAGAGAGAGAGAAATGAGGATAAAGATAGTGTTGTATCTTCACATACACATTTGCATTCGATGTCTCATGCTCGTTCATCCTCAAGTTTCTCACATGGGATTGTTGTTGCCGTTATTCTCCAAAGAGATTCCGATGCGAATCACTGCTCCGTTTATTTGTTCGGTACAGTATTCGTTTCTGTTAGTGACGACCACTCTACTAACTCTGTAAATATGACGCAGATCCAGCCTCCACCATGGGTTAGTCTGATTGAGGGTTGAGGAACATCTCGTATACAACTTCTGAAGACCTCGATTACCATCAATAGCCTTTTCAGCAAACCAGTCTGCAGATGTTCTTCAACACTTTACATCACCTTCACGACAAAGTCAACACAATCGTAAACATGGGGGGTGGGGGACTGACCATTTGTGGACAGTCTAAGGACTGGGGAATCCAGAGAACCTAGAAAAGGAGGAAAGGGAGGAGTAAGATTTACAAAACAAAATATATGTCACTTGATTGAAGCGTCACACTCATCATTTGAGACAATGCCTGTTAACAAGAAGACAAAAGCATCTGTGGTTACCGCATGAGTGATGCTGCTAAGATCCGCAGCAGTGAAAATGAATTGAATATGTCTTCCATTCACTGAACCACAGAAACTTCCAAGGATGAACTGCAGCAAGACAGAAATAATATTACTGAATATTATACTGCAGAGATGGCACAGAACCTGAATCTGAGGTGGCATATACAGTGCTGTGAAAAAGACTGTTGCAGTCTGATAAGTCTGATAAATGTTACAGTATATTTCAAATGACTTTTATGTATTATTACATCTTTATAAAGAGTTTAGTGGCAAAAATGTATCTGCATTTCCACTTTCTCCTCTTGTGGAGAAGAAATAGCAGGATACTTGTGCACCTGGATTACAGGTAGGTGGAGTGGAGAAACATGCTCTATCCCTCCTGCAGTTATCCCTACAAGTAATGTCCTGTAGTGAACAAGAAGTCAAATTAAATTGAAAGACAAATATATATGCTGGGTATACAAGATAACTTGCAAAATTTATTTTTTTATTGTTTAAAAGCATCTTTCACTTCAGCAGTCAGGATTGTTATTTTGTTATGTTTGTCATGTTGACAGGGTCTGTTTGTGGTGATGTTGAGAGTCAGTTCATAGATGCTGCAGTGGTGGTTGATATTGCTGTCATATTAGACTCAGTGGCATTTTTACTGGGTGTTATTACTGAAACGTCTGTGCTGTTAGGGTTTCTTAATGACATTTACTTTATTTGTATTCTTTTTTTTTTCTCATGATTTTGATTTGTAATTTCTGACTTTTATCTCAATTTCAAAGTCACTTATGAGATTTACTGGATCAGCAGCAGCACCAGCCATGTTGCAACCACAGAAACTTTCAGTAGACTGTCCAAAAATGGGTCAGTGGACTTAAACTTACCATCTGCTCCATTTGCCATTTATTGAATAGATACAATTTCTGTGTGAGCAACAAGATTCAGATTAATTTCCATAACTATTTAAATGTTGATTTGAATTACACTGTGTTGTGTATCAGCACATCACTTGGTCCTCTGAAATGTACAATAGCTTTTTGTGAGGAACAAAAAATGTAAGTCATTTTTTACTTGTGATTTTTCCCTTGTGAGGGTTGTAGCTGCTGTGAGAACAAATGAATCAGATTAAATGATTCAATTAATAGATCTGACTCAAAAGAGTGATTTGTTCATGCTATTGCACTTTTCTCATTAACTCTACTGAGCACAATGTGGAAGAATTTTTGTCAGTTCCTCATACGAAACTTCTGTCTGACTTCAGCAAACAAGGCTTACTGACAAATTGTATGATTATTTTTCGTCATTTTGGAGGTTGATAGCCCACAATTAATTATATTAACAATTCACAAAGTTTTGTTTGTTGTTCAATTCAATTCAAGTTTATTTGTATAGCGCTTTTCACGATACAAATCTTTGCAAAGCGCTGTACAGAAAATTAAGTTTCTACAATATATTTAGTAGTAGCTTATCATTGGTGACTATGTCAGTTAATGTACATATGGGAGAAATGTACGGAAAAATCAATAAAAGACGTAATCAAACAGATGATGACCGCTATTAACAGCAATTATTATATGTTGAAATCAAACTTATAGCAAGATTTGGTATTTCTGAATGTTATTTCAGGGTTGGCATCATCTGAGGTCCTCTGAGGGGTTGGCATCATCTCTTCTCAGGTGTTCTGGATCCAGACTGAAGCTTGTGTAAATCCTAGTTTACCCTTGGCAGAAACAGAGAAACAAATAGAGACATAATTAGTGTAGTGTGTTCCAACCAAGCAAAATTGATTTGTTTAACCAAAGCTAAAGAATAATATTGTGCATTTTATCATATATAACTGCAGTACGAGATTATGAGATGCATTATTTGAAAGCTTGGCCAAAGAGATGTGTCTTTAATCTAGATTTAAACAGAGAGAGTGTGTCTGAACCCTGAATGTTATCAGGAAGTCTATTCCAGAGTTTGGGAGCCAAATGTGAAAAGGCTCTACCTCCTTTATTTGACTTTGTTATCCTAGGTACTACCAAAAGCCCAGAGTTTTGTGACCTTAGGGAGCGTGATGGATTGTAGCGTGGTATAAGACTAGTTAGGTACGCAGGAGCTAAACCATTAAGGCCCTTATAGGCAAGTAATAATATTTTGTAACTGATACGGAATTTAATATGTAGCCAACGCTGAGACTGTAAAATTGGGGTAATATGATCAAATTTTCTTGATCTGGTAAGGACTCTAGCCGCTGCATTTTGGACTACCTGTAGCTTGTTTATTGAAGATGCAGGACAACCAGCTAGCAGTGCATTACAATAGTCCAGTCTAGAGGTCATGAATGCATGAACTAGCTTTTCTGCATCAGAAACAGGTAACATGTTTCGTAGCTTGGCAATGTTTCTAAGATGGAAGAATGCTGTTTTTGTAACATGGGAAATATGATTTTCAAAAGACAAGTTGCTGTCTAATATGACACCCAGATTTTTGACTGTAGAGGAAGTAACAGTACATCCATCTAGTTGCAAATTATAACCCAATTACGCCATACATCACTCACTCAGGTGTCTGTTCTTGTTGTGATGTGCTCATATGCAATTCTTTTAGAATATTTTCCTGTCTCAGGTTAAATAAACATTTAGTAATCGTCTTTAAGATGTATATGCTTTATGTAAATCCACTCTGGTGATGTATGTGTGCTACGGGAGCTCCCTTGTTTGCTCTACATAATAAAACATGTTTTTTACAGCAAAATCACAAATATACTGTAACGTTGCTGTCTAGCGTCTTTACACCTTAAGCAAATCAACAGTTTACTATACAGTAGCTCAACAAATGCGATTTTAACATATAACCCTTTTTTTGATTTATAATACTCACATTTGTAAACTCTTCGCTGTTCTCCGTCACGTTCGATGATGACGTTTTGATCTCCCGTTGACTCCTGGGATTGAAAAGTATCCATCGATGAGCACTCAAGAATCTGGGCTGAAGCAGTAGGACATCCGGGAACTTCTCAACTACTCTTTTATGAATACTGAGGTTTCAGACATACTTATTCGCTTGCCTACTGCTTTTCCCCTACTATATGGTAGGTAAGTAGGCATATTCAGACGCACTTTAAGTAGACGCACGTCTGAATCTTGCTAGAATTAGAACGTCACCCAGGTAATTCTCGCTTACTCTTTTATGAATACTAAGGATTAAGACATACTTATTCGCTGCCTACTGCTTTTCCTCTACTAAATAGTAGGCGGTTTCAGACGCAGCCAGGCACTTGCTTCATTCTTGAATGAATCAGTTTTTACGAATCGTTTGAATGAATGCTTCAATGATTCATTCATTAAGATAGTCACTTGCTGCCACCTACTGGTGTTTTTTATATTTAAAAGTCGCTTATCTTTGCATTTTTTTCCAAAATTTCATGTTTTTATATTTTAAAAAAAGGATTTAAAACAACAATCTCATAAAATTATTTATGCATTTGTAATTTTGCAGTGTAAATGCATTCATGCTACATTTCAGCTTCATTGAACTGTCTGTGTAAATGCATATAAATGCCACTTCAGTTGCTTCTGTTTCTTCTGCAGTGGAAAGATTGGTTTTGTTACTAGTGATTTCAATTGATTGGTTACAGCCCTATATTGTCTTTTATATATTAAGTGAAATTATTAATACAATTTAAGAATTTGATATGAAAGATGACACATGCATTTAATAAGGTTAGAGGAAATGCACTGGAAATCAATTTAAATAAATTTCAGTATGCAGTAAATTTAGTCATTTAAAATGTAATTTTTGGAAAACCACTAGCCACAGTGGCTGGTGTGCAAAAAAAGTTAATGTCAAGCCACAAAATCTGTTTAACTCCATGCACACTGCAAAAGGTTTGGGAACCACTGGTCTAATATGTTTGTTATTGCCACAAAGTGCAAGTGCCAGTGTGTGTGTGTGTGTGTGTGTTTGAAGCATTTGTGAAATTCTCAAAACACGCATCCAAGGCAATTTACAAATCCGTATAACTGTAAGCAGAAATAACTCACTGTCTTGTTTTGTCTTAAATCTCATTTTTATTCAGAATGTCTTTTAGTTTCCTTTAGTTTAAACAAGATTTTTAGTGATTGTCAGATCTACACGTAAAAAAACAAAAAAACAAAAAAACTCTTGTATGGACGTTGCATTCAAAATCCATTTGACGAATAGATATGATCATTGTAAATAAAATAACCTAAATATTTATTTATTTTATAAGTCAAAGGCCTAGAACTTCTGACATCCGTGTGGTTACAAAGTGAAGAAACAAGCTATTCAGACTTTAAATCTATTATTCATTATGTGTGTGTAGATTCTACTCTTCCTCTCACATCTACTTTCACTTTCACAGATACTCGGCGTTGGTCAGTTTCTGCTACTGCTGGCATCAACACCTTTAGCTTTAGCCAGTCAATCCAAACCACAATGTTTAAAATAACGACAAGAGCCAACCATTTTAACGCTTGCTGCTGAATTGCATGTCTTGCTGGTTTGCTTCTCTCTTTATTATTGTGAATTATTTTACTCTAGTGGTTTCTCACTTTCCATGGCAACTACTGATGCTCACAATAATTCCTTGTCACTGTAAAAAAAAAAAAAAATAAAAAATAAAATAACCTACGGTATTTGAATTGACTGTACAAGTTATTTCAACTCTTTTTTTTTAATCTTGTCTAGCGAATCTCATTTAACTTAAAATTAAGATGAAATTGGTCAGTTATTATGATGAGTTACACTCTGAATTTGTGCTCTGCATTTCACTCATCCAAGTGCACACACACACAGCGAGCAGTGAACACACACGGAGCAGTGGGCAGCCATTTTTGCTGCGGTGCCCAGAGAGCAGCTGGGGTTTGGTGCCTTGCTCAGGGGTCTCACCTCAGTCGTGGTATTGAAAGTGGAAGAGAGCTCTGGTCATTCTTCATTCACTCTCCCCACTGACAATCCCTGCTTTTGGTTACAAGTCTGACTCCCAAACCATCAGGCCACAACTGCCCACAATTAAATGTACAGTAAATTCCTAAAGATCCTCTACACAAATTATTATTGTGAACTTAAGAAAACAAACAAACAAGGGAAAAAAAAACATTTTTTTATTACGTAATACTTAGACTTTCCTGTAGCTCAAATAGTAGAGCATGGCACTAGCAACGCCAAGGTCCTGGGTTTGATTCCCAGGGAAAGCAAGAGCTGATAAAAATGTAGAAACTGTAACTTGAATGCAATGTAAGTTGCTTTGGATAAAAGCTTCTGCTAAATGCATAAATGTAAATGTAATACATAATTAAAAACACATCTTACTAAACTACTATGAAACATTTATAAATTTCACTTAAATAACACTACACCCACATTGTCAAGTACTTGCACTTTAAACAATGCAAATAGCAGCTTTACTGAAATCAGTTTGCATGTCTCAAAATTCAGTTTCAGGAATCAGTAGTTTTAATTTTCATGTACAACTTTATTGTGATCAACATTGAGGACTGGAGAATATTCGAGATTGTAAATGAAGAACATCAAAGCTGATCCGAAGTTTAGGTTTCCCCATCATCATCTCTTTCTTACGGCACATTGAGCTTTAAATAAGACAGTTTGTTACATCATAAAATGTCATCTTCCATTTTATTTGTAATATATGCATGTTTATTTTAATAATTTCATTTTTACTTCAAAATCAACATTCCTTCTCTGTTTTCCTGTGTTTGTTTGAGCACACTCACCTGGTGCAGCTTCCTTCTGGATCGCTTCGTTTTTGGGTGGTTGAGACCACTGCAGTGTCACGTCAGAAAACCCTCGTTCCACCAAAGCAGACTGAAGCTGAAATGAGCAGAACTCTTAAAACTGCTATCAGTGCACTTAGATTTCTGTATGTTTCCCTCTCTCACCTGTGACAGGAGCTGGGCTCTCATTTCAGGTTCAGACAGACTCGAACTGGACTTCAGTTTCATCTTCACAAAAGTTTTCTTCAATACAGGACCTAAAAGGGCACATGAGAGTGAACATAGAAAGGGAAAAGAAAACACTAAATGCAAATAATAAATAAATGAAATGCATTGCGACTAATATATCTGCAGCAATTTAGTGCAAACATATCTGTCACTTAAGATTAAATGGATGCAATGAGAGGTTGCATAATGATTCTCAAAAATTAATGTAAAACAAAAAGACCTATATAACATTAAAAGGCACCTATTATGCCCCTTTTTTCAAGATGTAATATAAGTCTCAGGTGATCCCAGAATGTGTCTGTGAAGTTTCAGCTCAAAATACCCCACAGATAATTTATTATATCATTTTGAAAATGCCTATTTTGAGTGAAAGCAGAAATATACTTTTTTTGTGCATGTCTCTTTAAATGCAAATGAGCTGCTGCTTCCTACCCCCTTTTACAGAATAGGCAACCTGGTCTCATGGCATAAAGGTACCTGGGGGCACTTTTTTAGCGAGACCGTTTTTACGTACCTTACTGCACGTTTCGCCGCAGTTTCAAAGAGAAATGTCCACTGAGTGACGCTAAAACACGGGTTCAATACGTAATCCCTGACACATTTCTATTACGTTGATATAGGTACATATTGCTATGTTTTTATTACGTTGCTTCAGATACGTATTGCGGCAGTTCAGAATTCAAATATCCGGGGACGTCGCTAAAATTAATGCTCTATTGTGTTGTAAATATGCCCTACACCAAACCCAACCCTAAACCTACCCGATAGTGTTGACAAATGCAAAACTGATTAAAAAAATGCATTTGTTGATGCAACCGTGCTATTTGAACTTCCTTATATGCAGATTTGAACTGTTTTGTCGAACAGTAGTTACATGGGATTCAAACCAGAGCTCCTCACCTCTTAAGTACATCTCCATACTCCGTGAGCTACCGAACAAACCTACCGTCTATGAAAACCCATAGATATGAAGCTGGATATGTGTGATGCTAACGTTCAAAAGCATCACTTTTCAAATCTCCCAGCATATTAATATTGTTTTGAAGTCATAACATATATTCTTCAAGTAATTGTGCGAAAATTACGCTTTATTAATTGAAACTCTGTAAATTTGTGTGAAAAGGAATAAAAGGCGTCTGAGTTTTACTGCCTCTAGTGTTCATTTCTTTTGGAAACTGCAGTGATATGTACTTATTGGTACGTATTTCGCGTCACTCTAAAAAGTGCCCCCAGGTACGTTTATGCCATGAGACCAGGTAGAGAATAGGGCTGTGTCTTTACAGCTCATGCCTCATACTCTGCTAAAAAAAAACATGTTTAGTTTTGATTATTGTCTATCGCACTGAAAACATGCATTTTAAAGCCATATCAGTTTAAATTTCTGATATACGGTTTTCTGAGTGCACATATCGGAAGCACGCGCAGAGAAAGCAACTGTCATACCGCATGTGAGTACTAAATTAAGTTCTCTTTCACACACAGGTTTATGTTAAAAACATAAGTTACAAAAACACACTCGGTTATATCTGTGAAGTTAAACAGCTGGGAAAGAAATAGCATGTTTATATTGTGTATTAAGTGCCAGCAGCATAATATACATTACCTATACGGAAGTCTATAAAAGCAGAAAATCACTCACTGCTCTGGGCTGAATAACATCTATAGCTTCAATAAGAAGACATTTCTTACTTGAATGCTGTTTTTAAGTGCTCTAGCATGAAGATAAACATGGCGGATTGTGTGCAGTTCACTCAGGGCGGAGTCTCTGCTAATACGGCAATTTCCGTCAACAGTTGTAGGTGGGGCTTGTAAAATTTGATGTCATATTTTACGCATTCTGTGATAGGCTTGCTCTGAGACAGGGCTTATGATTTATGGGGATTTAAAAAAAAGGAGCGGGTGGATTTTTATCACAGGGTGGTTGTGTACACACACTGCCAACACATTTATGTTCAAATAACATGTAAAAGTGAATTTTGCATAATAGGTGCCCTTTAAATACAGGTTTACTTGCAATAAGGATAGACATGGTTTAATGTCAAACACAAATATGCTTTTTGTAGTGAATTATTGACTGTTGAGAGCATGCAGTTCTTGAACTTTCACATTTTCAAACAATAAATTACATTCAAAAGATAAATAAAGCTGTTAATAGTTTCCCAAAACACTAACTCTGCTTGTTTGATCACACCTTCTCCATAGACCTCCACCTCACACAGAGTAAGACACCTTGAATTTCCAGGAATGAACAGATTCACGTATCGACCCTCCATATCGTTACATACGTAGGTGGAGGAAACACCAGCTGGAATGCTAGAAATCACAGCACATCTAAACAGAGACAGAGAAAACCTCATTTAGTCTTTCTTCTTATGTATTTTCGCAGATTTTTATGGATATTAAGCCACTGAAATAAGAGTCTCACATGGGATTGTTGTTGCCATTGTTCTCCAAAGAGTTCCCAATATGAATCTCTGCTCCGTCTATTCGTTCTGGACAGCAGTCTAGTCTGTTTGTGATGACAACTCTACTTACTCTGAAAATATAACGCAGATCCACCCTCCACCATGGGTTAGTCTCACCGTTGGATGAGGAACACGATGATGATGGTTGCATGAAACCTGGATTGAAATCAATGGCCTGTTGAGCAAACCAGGAGCCATAGGTTGAGGATTGTGTAACGTTTCTTCCTGTTGCCAAATTACCTGTAAGATGTCATAGTGTCAAGAAATGGTTTTAGTCAGCTTATTTTGTACTCTTTGAATGTGTTTGAGGGGGTTTTCTTCAATCTAAGAATGCATTTCTGTCAGATCTGTCTGATCTGGTCAAGTTTTGACAAAGTTCCTTTCAAGGAATATCGTTTCATTCAGCAACCATATTTACAGCACCTATGAGCAGTTATTTCAGGCATCTGAGACTAAGTCCTATGTACCTGAATGGGCAAATCATGACATTGCAAAAATCGCCTTCCACACTAGCATTTAAAGGGGTTGCTATTTTCAAAGATCATTGTTTTGTGTATTGGGTGTAATCGAATATGTTAGTATGCTTCAGTGTTCAAAAAAGTGTTCACATTATTTTTCACATACTGTACATTATTGTAGCTCCTCTATGCCCAGTCTTCCTAAAACTTGTCAATTTCTACAAAGACCCTCCTTCAAAAAGCTCAGGGCGCTCTGATTGGCCAGCTGACCCATTGCGTTGTGATTGGACAAATATCTCAAGTGTGTGTCAGAAATGTAACGCCACTTACCATAACCGTGAGCTTCAGTTTTGAATGCAATTATAAGAACAGTTAATAATGATGTCAGATTTATGTCAGTTCGAGCCCGAGTCAGATTCTGAAAATGCAGATGACTAAGCCGATTGGTTGGAACCATCTTTGCAACCTTGATTTGAGCTGAACATATCAGAGTGCTAAGCTGCACATGATGCTGCCAAGTATGAAAGCACAACTGCTGCTTCATCTCTGCTTGGGCATCCAGTGTGAAACAGAACATGTAGTACATTTATGTCTGTCATCACCACCATGCATGCATGTCACCACCAGTTATACATTTACATTTATGCATTTAGCAGACGCTTTTATCCAAAGCGACTTACATTGCATTCAAGTTACAGTTTTACATTTTATCAGCTCTTGCTTTCCCTGGGACTTGAACCCATGATCTTGGCGTTGCTAGTGCCATGCTCTACTATTTGAGCTACAGGAAAGCGGAAAGTTATAAGCGGAGAACGGAAGATAATATGTTTGTAAACATAATTCCATCTCTGCACTTGTGATGATAAGAACTGCAAACAATATGTGTTACTCTACACCCAACTCCGCATTTAAACAGTCAATAGCAAATAATGAAACATACTTAAACAAATAGTTCACCCAAAAATGAAAATTCTGTCATTAATTACTCACTCTCATGTTGTTCAAACCTGTAATGCCGAGTTCACACTGCACGATTTTCAAAGTCGTCGGATCACTGTTGTTTTCACACTGCACGACTGGCGACAGGAGGCTACACACTGCATGACTTTACAATAGGAAGAATCACAGACAACTCTGTCTGGTCTGCAAACTACATTTCATAAAACTCCTCCCCAAACTTCCCTCTGCCCTGTATCTTGCTTTCTCACTGGCTGTAGGTCATCGCTGAAGAATTTTTCAGTCAGAACTCATTTCACACAGCAGGATTTTAAATCGCCGACAGGTCCAGATATTTAGCATGCCAAATATTTCACGGGCATCGGTGATTCTCTCAGATCGCAACTTTGATAATTCACACAGCATGATTGTCACTCGCGTGAACGAGCACTGATTTGCCTCTGATTTCAGGCATTTGTCTGCGATTTCGCAAAGCCTATCGGCGAGAGAAAATCAGGGCTAAAATTGTGCAGTGTGAACTCGGCATAAGACCTTTGTTCATCTTCGGAACACAAATTAAGATATATTTGATGAAATCTGAGAGCTTTCTGACCCTCAACATACAACAATGTAACTGAAATGTTCCCAGGCCCAGAAATGTAATAATGTAGTTTTTCTCTCAAATTTCTTTAAAAATATCTTAATTTGTGTTCCGCAGATGAACGAAGGTCTTATGGGTTTGGAACGAAATGAGAGTGACTACATGACATGAGAATGATCATTTTGGTTTAACTGTCACTTTAAGAGCTCTGATTCAGATGCGCCAGATTGTCTTAAAGTTGGAATTTTGAAGTGCTTTGTGTTCAACGTCATCACGCTGGCTCTGGATCAGCACTTGCGCCACGTACTGTCGTGAACACGCGTCCACAAGAGAAACAGTAGAGACGAAAATGTGGAATAAAATCGTTATTTTTGTTTTCTTTGCACAAAAAGTATTCTCGTGGCTTCGTAAAATTACAGTTGACAGACTGATGTCACATGGACTACTTTGTCGATCATCTTGGTACTTTTCTGGACCTTGTTTGTGTAAGGACCCTTGCTGTCTATGGGAGGGTCTGAGAGCTCTCAGATTCCATCAAAAACATCTTAATCTGTGTTCCAAAGATGAACAGAGGTCTTACGGGTTTGGAACGACATGAGGGTGAGTAATTAAAGACAGAATTTTCATTTTTGGGTGAACTATCCCTTTAAGCCTTGGATCTCGACTAGAGCGAACTACATTAAAAACTACTTTAATGAAATGAGAATAGCTTTACAAAAAAAGTCAAATTCCCCCAGAAAAGGTGTAGACCAGGGTTGCGTTTCCTGAAAGCAACTATGGTTGTAAGTTACGTCCTTACCAATATAGTGCAATGGAGCTTGTGACCATAGTTGGCTAACAATGCTTTTGGGAAACTCTCACCATGTTGTAAAGTAGCTCTGATTTACCTGGAAAAATCACATAGACTCCTACTTCACAGAGAGTAAGAATCTTTGAAGTTCCAGGAATATTCACAAAAACATAACGTCCATCCATCCCACGACACGAGTAGCTGTAGGTAGCTCCTGCTGGAATACTAGGAACTACAGCACATCTGCAGAAAGACAAAAAAAGTGAGTTGCTCCTGTGCTTTTGTTGCTCATTGACTTTTCGCTTATATTTTCTTCTCTTATGCCTTAATATATTTTATATACAATCATACATGATGTTTTGCACTGTTTTTTTTTTTTCTTCTTCTTCTTCTTCTTTTGCAGCTAGCTACAAAAGAAATGTACAATTATTTGTCACGCGAATAAAGCATTATGCACTATGGACCCTTTTCACAAGACTGTGATGACATGTTTAACGGTCATCAGCATCGTAAATCCTCAAAAGTTTTTCATATTTGTATTTTTTAAAAAAATGTATGTACATTTATAACACTATTCTTTGTATTATATTACCTTTGCATCAAATTACAAAAAATTGTTTACGCTAATGCGAGAGTGTTTCTAATACAGCATCTATGGGAGGGACGGTAAATTTGACGTAATTTGCTCTTCTGACTGCCATTATCAGTATTTCTCAATTTTTTTCCTTTTATTGAAAATCATGAAAACACTATCGTAGAGTTTTTATTTTGCTATTTGTGCAAATGGGAATGCAAAAAATATATTTGTGGTACTCTCTCATTCACTGCTCTTCAAGTTAACCCAACTATGACGACTTCCGCTGCTGAGAAACCCGGAAATGTGAAAAAGGTCCATTATTATATATAAACGGTGTTATAGAATTTACTAAGGTTCTCGTAATCAAGGCAACCACCAATATTAACACCTTGAACATTTGACCTGTATCCTATATGTTTTCCTCAGTGTTTGATCTGTACTTTATATTTTAATGTAATACAACCCAAGGAATGTAGTAATGCAAGTATTTTGTTTATTCTGGAACAATGTTTAGTGTTATATTTGATTGTAGGTTGCAGTGATTCATTCTGTGATCACTTTAGGGCATGCGCGGTTTCATCCTCTGAGTAAATTGCTTGTGGGATGCGAGCTGACATTTTAAAAAGCAAATAACATCATCCATCTGATCAATAGCATGTTTAATCTGGTAAGTAAATCAATATTTCTGCACAGATGATTGCTACTGCAAAAGAACACGGTTCCATTGAGTTTATGAATGCAGTGGCCAATCAGAGGCTTTCAGATGAGTCATCGCTGAAACGAGGGAGTTTTGTTGTTCAGTGCATGCATTCGCTGATTGAAACAACAAAGTGCAGATGTATGTGCGATGTAAGTGTAAGAGATTTATTCATCATACAGTGTATATAGCTTCACTGATTATAACGGAAGTGTTTTTAAAGTGCATAAACTCACGCTAGACTGAAGTCAGTGATGTTCTTTGATAATGTAAATGTTCTTTGTGAGTTTTCTGTAACTACTGCAGTGGAGTAGGCAGAATTTTGTTTTTGGGCAGACCCGGGGAAAAGTGAGCAGGCACTAGTAACTAACGGACGAGTCGGATCTTCTTTTCTTTGATCCTACTGAAAAATAAACCATAGAATACAGTAGAAGACACACATAGTAAAACTACTACATCTCCGTAACCCTCACAAATGTGTCCATTGTCAACATAACGTCTCGGTTACGTATGTAACCCTCGTTCCCTGAAGGAGGGAACGGAGACGTCACGTCGGATGACCGACGAAATTGGGATCTCGCCAGAGAGACCAATCCACTTCGAGTGTAACTAAACGAGCCAATGGACATTGGCATGCGATTATTGCATCCAGCTGCCGCTGATCACAGCGTGAGCATAAGAGGCAGCTGATGCACCGCATCAATTATGTTTTCGCTGAGGAGCCGAGCCGGCGACCCGGCAGCTCAGCGGTGGTACAGCGACTGTGGCGACGGGACGTGACGTCTCCGTTCCCTCCTTCAGGGAACGAGGGTTACATACGTAACCGAGACGTTCCCCTTTCAGTCGGTCACTCCGAGTCACGTCGGATGACCGACGAAATTGGGATCCCTACCAAAGCGCCACAGGAGCTGCCCCTTCCAGTGCCCTGTGTAGGGCTCCTGACCCTTCCTATAAGGCAGACGATAGGACCGGGCTCTACACAGAGAAGGTCAACTACTGGTGTTCCTTGAACAACCCAAACAGTAGGACTAGGATAACACTGGGAAGCGTGCCCTTCCACTTGGAAGAGGCACACTGCGGAGTCACCTCCTCCCAAAGGGGGTTTAAGTGACATTCAAACATGTGAAGTAACCCAGAGGGCCCTTTTGCACATGGAAGTCTCTGAGATGGCTCAGGCTGCATCTTTAGAGATGGCAGAACGTGGTCCGCCAGGGGAAACACGGCTCCAATAAGAATACCGTGGAATACACATATGGGATCCCGACAGGGTCTCTCATATGGGCACTAGCCTCGCACCAGATTTCAAGAATTCATTGGCTGAAGGCCTGGCGCCGGACGCTCCGCCGTGTCCGGGCGCCGGAGTGCTGGAGGACTCAACAGGGTTTGCCTGTTTAAGGAACTCTCTGGAGAATTTAGGCGTAAGGACGCCGCAAGCCGACTCTGAGCCGGCCCTCTCAGTGCCACTACCCGTTTGAGGTGAGAACACAGGAGGAAACCGGTTCGACACGTAGGCTATAAAACCTAGCGAACGTGTTGGGAGTCGCCCAACCCGCAGCTCTACAGATGTCTGCTAGCGAGGCACCACGAGCCAGCGCCCAGGACGATGCGACACCCCTAGTGGAGTGAGCACGCAACCTGAGCGGGCAGGGCACACCTTGTGCTTCATAGGCCAAGGTGATGGCATCCACTATCCAGTGGGCCATCCTCTGCTTGGAGACAGCCTTCCCCTTCTGCTGTCCTCCGAAACAGACAAAGAGCTGTTCTGAGGTCCTGAAGCTCTGAGTTCTATCCACGTACTGACGCAGTGCGCGTACAGGACAGAGCAAAGCTAGGGCTGGGTCTGCCTCCTCCAAGGGCAGCGCTTGCAGGCTCACTACCTGGTCCCTGAAGGGCGTGGTAGGAACCTTGGGCACATAGCCGGGCCGGGGCCTCAGTGTTGCACTGGAGTCAGCCGGCCCAAACTCAAGGCACGACTCGTCAACCGAAAATGCCTGCAGGTCCCCCACCCTCTTGATTGAGGCCAATGCAGTCAGGAGTAGGGTTTTCATAGAAAGAAACTTCAACTCGACTGACTGCAATGGCTCAAAGGGGGCAGTTTGTAGGGCTCTTAGCACCAAAGCCAAATCCCAAGAGGGAAGGGAGGGAGGCCTCGGAGGATTTAACCTCCTGGCCCCCCTAAGAAACCTGACGACCAGATCGTGCTTCCCCACCGACCTCCCCTCTATGGGGTCGTGGTGGGCAGAAATAGCAGCAACATATACCTTAAGGGTGGAGGGGGACAGCCTACGCTCCAACCCTTGTTGCAAAAAGGAAAGCACGGCTCTGATCGAACATCTCCGGGGGTCCTCCTGGTAAGAGGAACACCATTCGACGAACAGGTTCCACTTCAGCGCATAGGCCCGTCTTGTGGACGGTGCTCGTGCTGAAGCGATAGTGAGCGCTACCTCCTGGGGCAGGTCACCTAGAACCTCCGCGTCCCGTCCAGGGACCACACATGAAGTTTCCACAAGTCTGGACGCGGGTGCCAGAGGGTGCCCCGTCTCTGAGAAAGCAGATCCTTCCTCAGAGGAATCGGCCAGGGAGGGGCTGTCGCGAGGAGCATGAGTTCCGGGAACCAGGTCCTGTTGGGCCAATATGGAGCCACTAACAGGACCTGCTCCTCGTCCTCCCTGATCTTGCACAATGTCTGTGCTAGCAGGCTCACTGGGGGAAACGCATACTTGCGCAAGCCCTGGGGCCAGCTGTGTGCCAGTGCATCCGTGCCGAGCGTTGCCTCGGACAGGGAGTAGAACCACTGGCAGTGGGTGGTTTCTGGAGATGCAAACAGGTCTACCTGAGCAACTCCGAACCGACTCCAAATCAGCTGGACCGCCTGGGGATGGAGTCTCCACTCCCCAGGAAGTGCCGCTCGAGACAGCTCGTCGGCCACCTGATTGAACACTCCTGGGATGTGGATGGCACGAAGGGACCTCAGATGCTTCTGACTCCAGAGGAGGAGGTGGCGGGCGAGTTGCGACATGCGACGGGAGCGCAAACCGCCTTGCCGGTTGATATAGGCAACGGTCGCAGTGTTGTCCGTACGGACCAGAACGTCCCTGCCCCGAAGGCGCCCTCTGAGGCGGCACAGGGCAAGGCGTACTGCCAGCAACTCGAGGCAATTGATATGCCAACGCAGAAGGGGGCCCGTCCAAACCCCTGATACTGCGTGCCCGTTGTACGTGGCACCCCAGCCGGTGGCCGAGGCATCCGTGAATACCACAGCATGCCTGGATACCTGCTCCAGGGGCACTCCTGCCCGAAGGAACGAAGGATCTGACCACGGGCTGAAGGTCTTGCGGCAGGCCGGTGTAATCTGAACCCGGTGAGTACCGCATTTCCACGCCCACCTCGGGATTCGGCCATGGAGCCAGTGCTGAAGCGGTCTCATATGGAGCAGACCGAGCGGAACTATGGCCGCAGCTGCAGCCATATGCCCCAGGAGCCTCTGAAAGAGTTTCAGTGGGACCGCTGTCCTGCCTGATAAAGTCTTGAGGCAGTTCAGCACCGACTGAGCACGTTCCTGGGTGAGGCGTGCTGTCTGGTTGACCGAATCCAACTCCATGCCGAGAAAAGAGATCCTCTGCGTTGGCACGAGTTTGCTCTTTTCCCAATTGACCCGAAGGCCCAACTGGCTGAGGTGCCTGAGCACCAGGTCCCTGTGTGCGCACAACAGCTCTCGAGACTGTGCAAGTATGAGCCAGTCGTCGAGGTAGTTGAGAATGCGCACACCCTGTTCTCTCAAGGGAACAAGGGCCGCCTCTGCGACTTTGGTGAAGACACGAGGCGAGAGGGACAGCCCGAAGGGCAGGACCTTGTACTGAAATGCCCGACCTTCGAACGCGAATCGCAGGAATGGCCTGTGCCGCGGAAGAATCGAAACATGAAAGTACGCGTCCTTCAGGTCGATCGCTGCAAACCAATCTAGGGGACGGACGCATCCAAAAATGCGTTTCTGCGTCAACATCTTGAACGGCATCTTGTGAAGTGCACGGTTCAAAACTCGCAGATCCAAGATCGGTCGTAACCCACCGCTTTTCTTGGGCACAATGAAGTAAGGGCTGTAAAACCCCGACCTCATATCGGCTGGAGGGACCGGCTCTATTGCACCCTTCGCCAGTAGGACTGCAATCTCCGCGTGCAAGACAGGGGCATCGACGGCTTTGACTGAAGTGAACCGGATGCCCCTGAACTTGGGGGGACGCCGGGCGAACTGAATCGCATAGCCGAGTCTGATGGTCCGCAGGAGCCACCGGGACGGGCTGGGGAGCGCTAACCAGGCTCCGAGAGACCGCACCAGTGGAACCAACGGGGCCACCGACGCGCCCGCGGTGGGGCAGCGAGGTGGCCCCGTTGGTTCCACTGGTGCGGTCTCTCGGAGCCTGGTTAGCGCTCCCTAACGCCTGTGACGGCCTGGCCTGTGACGGCAGGGGGCGGGGTCTGGGTGTGTAGTGTAGCACTCACCTGATTTCTCCTCGCGTGGGAGGAGACACAGGAACCCGGCTTGAGGCTTGTGACAGCCCGGCGTTTGACGACTTGAAGCGGGGAATGGAGTGCTACTGCCCTTACCTGGTTCCACGAATGGGCAGGAGGGGTGCTCTTGGGCAACCACCCGCTGCCTGCTGGCGAGAGAGGAGGAGGGAAGCGATCCTGTGATGCACGGATCACCACTCTCCTCCTCTTGAGACCCAGAGATTGAGGAAACCGCTCTTTTACTGATGTTTTGGGTACCGCTGGCTGCTGGGCCAGCGGCGGAACAAAAACAAACTGAAACACAGGATTCTCCACCCGGCCCTCCACCGGGGGAGGGAGTGGTGCGGTCACCATCTCCCGAAGAGCAGTCTCCTCCATCTCTGGGTCGCCCGTCTCAGGGCCTCTTGCACTTGCGCTTGCCGCCAGGTTTGGCGGGGGCCTGGACGGGGTGGGCGTCCTGCCTGCGACCGGCTCCACGACGCGGCCTGGTGGAAGGCTGCTGCGGCTGCGCGGGAGCGGGGGCGGCTGCAGGGGGGCGCCCACGGCGACGAGCAGGCTGAGGGGCTGCAGCCGGAGTGGAAGCAGCAGGTTTCCTCCGGCGCATGATGTGTTTGATCGCCTCAGTCTGCTTCTGGGCTGCCGAGAACTGCTGGGCAAAGCTCTCGACAGCGTCGCCGAAAAGGCCGGTCTGTGACACGGGAGCATTCAGGAACTGTACCTTTTCCAGCTCTCTCATGTCAGCAAGACACAGCCAGAGATGGCGCTCCTGGACCACTAACGTGGACATCGCACGACCCAGAGACTGTGCGGTCACCTTCGTCGCTCGTAGCGCGAGGTCCGTCGCAGCGCGCAGCTCATGTAGAACCGCCAGGTCGTGACCACCCTCGTGCAGGTCTTTCAGTGCTTTGGCCTGGTGGACCTGCAGCAACGCCATAGCGTGGAGGGCGGAAGCCGCCTCCCCACAGGCTCTATAAGCACTGCCAGTTAGACCTGACGAATACTTAGAGGCCCGTGAGGGGAGACACGGATCACCCCGCAGGGTGGAAGCGGCTGTTGGACATAGTTGCATGGCCACAGACCGTTCCACCGAGGGGATGCCCGCATACCCCAAAGCGGCTCCACCATCGAGGGTGGTGAGAGCGGAAGAACTACAAGATTTGTTTCGGGCAGTGAAAGGTGCCCTCCACGATCTTGTCAGCTCCTCGTGCACTTCCGGGAAGAATGGCACCGGAGGGGGGCGCTGAGAACCAGCGCGACCCCCACCGAGAAACCACTAGTCCAGCCTCGAAGGATCGGGACGCGGTGGTGGATTCCACACGAGCCCGGGAAAGCATGGCCGTCATCTCTGGGTCTGGCTCGGACAACGCTACCACACCCGAAGGGGGCAGCGCAGCCGAGTCGTCATCCCCGGAGAGAGAGGGCCCGCCCTCCGATGCAGTGATCGACATCTGGTTGTCAGGGGGACCACCGAAGGAGACGCCTGGTGTACCCCGAGCAGAGGGCCCAGCACGCTCCTTCGGCAGCTCCACCGGCTGCGGAGTGCTTGAGGGGCGAGGAGCTCCACTTGGGGAAGCCCTCACCGTAATCCTCAGATCACCTCTGCCCCCACCGGACCCAGCGGCGCGCACGCCGGACCGCGGCAGAGGCAGAGGGACTCCGCCATGTTTGACATAGCGGAGTCTAAGACGCAACTCCAAGATGGTCATGTCCCCACAAGAAGAACATGAGCCATCCACGAAAGCCTCCTCAGCGTGCTGAATGCCCAGACACGTGAGGCAGCAATCGTGACCGTCCTGAGGCGCCAGGAAGCGACCACAGCCAGAAACGCACGGGTGATAAGACATCTTTAAAAAGACGCGATCACCCGTGTACTCTCTTAGAGAAATTTGCTCTTAGAATGCTCTTTTTTTGAGGTGCTGAAGCACGCAGGGGAGCTTGGCCACCGCACACTCCAAGTGTGGCTGCCAGCGGGAAGATGATTCTGCTCTCCCGGACACCGTGACCACCGCTGCTGTACCGTAACGCCCGCACTCGTTCACAGACACTCTTCTTGGGAAGGGGAGCAGTAGCTTCACTACCGCTCGGCTCCGAAGCGAAAGGATAATTGATGCGGTGCATCAGCTGCCTCTTATGCTCACGCTGTGATCAGCGGCAGCTGGATGCAATAATCGCATGCCAATGTCCATTGGCTCGTTTAGTTACACTCGAAGTGGATTGGTCTCTCTGGCGAGATCCCAATTTCGTCGGTCATCCGACGTGACTCGGAGTGACCGACTGAAAGGGGAACCTAAAATCATTCACAATAGCCCCAATCCCTAAATACTGTTATTACAGATTACAGTAGGTTAAAAAAAACTGTGAAACTGTATAGAAAGAATCTCTCATGCCGGGTCACTAATACAAATCTGCTCAACTAATACCAATACAAAACACAGACATGAACTTGTATCAGTTGTCACTTAAGTCATACATCATCGACCAGCAAGAGAACTGTAGCTACAACCTGTCCACACATATACAAAACCTGAGTAGCAGTTAGAACGAAACTTAAATACGGCTTTATGTATTCTGAAACAGAAGTCATTTAAATGACTTTGTATAAAATGACTTTGTTATTTGTATATTTAAATTTTCATTTCATCATTCTATGCTAAATGTAACCTATTCAAGGCACTGTATTTTCTCATCATATTTCCTCAAAAATATTATATATAATTAAAGTGTATAAAATTATTTTATTCAGAAATGTCATGTTTGTGATTTTTTTATTATTTTTTTATTTGTTAATTCGTTATTTAAATTAGTAGACCTACATATTCGGAAACACATGCAGTTAGTCACTGGCGTCACAAAATTTATAAAAATAATCTTTGTGAAGACTACTGGCAACAGCTGATCTTAAATTCTTTAGACACCACACACTACATGACTGTAAACACCGACTGAAAACACTGAGCTCAAATGACATTCATAATCGGCCTGACAGTAGAGTGTTCCTGGCTTTACAGAATGAACATGATCAGCCAGCTTGGAACTGAAAGTCTTGCGGACTGATAGACAGGCTCTCTCCCTCATCAGTGCAAGTTTTTTTTTTTTTTAAAGTCCTTTTTACAGAATTATGCATTGCTGCTGTTTTTCTAACATTTTCTAACATACAAATGCAAATTACAGGCTAACTGAATGGGTAAACGCACACGAATTGACAGGCGCAACATGCCCAAAGCTATCTCACAACCAATTGGTATGTATTTTATAAGGTGGCTAATTCATACAAATTTGTACGACCTCACTCGTATGATTTTGTACGATTTGTCTAGACCCCAGTGACGGGTAGGTTTAGGAGTGGGGTTAGGTGTAGGTCATTCGTACAAATTCATAGGAATTGTGCAACTCGTAAAATATGTGTGATTTAGCAAACATCGTATGAATTTGTATGAGTGAGGTCGAATTTGTACGAGTGATTAGCCACCTCATAATTGTACGAATTGCCGTGAGATTGGGCTGACATGTCCGAAACAGCCTGGATAACACCTAATTGCAACACAGTTGCAAACACAGCTATCAGTCAAACTCATCAAGAATTAATCAAAAACATATTTTATATATTTTAGTTATTTGAGATGTTATAATAGTTATGTAATTGTGTTAAAATATATTGAACAATAATTATTTAAAAGGATCCTATTATGCTTTTTCACTTTTTGAATTTTAGTCAGTGTGTAGTGTGTATGTTTGGGCATAAAAAAGATCTACAAAGTTACAAATCTCAAAGTCCACTCCAAAGGGAGATATTTTGTTTTTAAAAAATCCCTTTTCAAGCACTACAACGAACAGCTCGTTTGGACTACAAAGTTGTTATCCTGTTTTTGTGTCATCACAAATTGGCCCATTAGAATATCATTAAAATAAATCCTGCCTCCGGAAATTTGAATGCACATTTCGAAATCGAAACCCGGTGCGGGTGTTTTTATATCACTGTATTTCTGAAGGAAACTAACTGTCTTCAGAAAATTATAGATGTCATTTTCATTTCATCCTGCATGTAATGTCTGATAAAGCAGCGTTTGTGAGAGGAGCTCTGCTTTGTGTACAGCGTTACCGGGGAAACCTCGCTCTCTCCCGCTCCAACAGCGCCTCCTGCTGGCAGAGAATTAATTTTCATATATATGCCGCCACAAATAGTGTAAATCTGTGGGACTATGGTATAAATAAATTAAACTGTATAACAGTTTCACTGCAATTCATGTTATAATGTTAGAATTAAAAAACAATAAACATAATACATATTACCGTTGCACTTATCTGTAGATAGTAAATGCAGTTATTTTTAAGCTGTTGTTGACATCCTATCTAAAACGTGATTCAGCCCAAAAAACAACAATAACTTTACCACTTTAATATGTCTTGCAATATCCGTGCGTGCACAGGTTCTGCGCGATCCTCTTGTTCAATATTCTCGGGATCTGAATTGATATGGCAATATTGACAAACTTGCTGTTTTGTCAAGGGGTGGGGCAATACTGAGACACTGTCTAAGCCAGTGCTTCCCAAACCTGTCCTGGAGGACCCCCTGCCCTGCACATTTTGTATGTCTCCCTTATCTAACACACCTGATTCCACTCATCAGCTCGTTAGTAGAGACTGCAAGAACTAAATTGGGTGTGTCTGATTAGGGAGACATACAAAATGTGCAGGGCAGGGGGTCCTCCAGGAGAGGTTTGGGAAGCACTGGTCTAAGCTGTTCGGCAATCACAACACACTGGGACAGCTAACCAATCACAACACATTTAGTTTTTCGGAAGGCGGGCCTTCATCAAACCCGGAACTAATCGAGCCGTTTGTGCCAGGCTGGGGAGGAAGGTATTGTAATAATGTAAATTATGTGAAAAATAATGCGATTTTCGAACCACCAAGCATGAGAGCATGTTCTAGTACACCCCCAAAACAAAATAAAGACTTTGTAAAAGAGCATAATAGAACCACTTTAACAAATGCACTGGGTTCTGAGTAAAATTATTCTTGTTAAACTCAGGATCGTCAGCAGGGGGCACCCAAGCTTTACACTATGCATCAGTAGTTGGGTCATTCTTCAATTGCGGTGGCAAGTGGTGTCCCTCTACTTTAAAACAGTTGAAATAAACTTTAAATACCAATAAATTATAAAATGTTTGCATGTTTGTATTCTGTAGGGTAAACAGAATTTGTGCACTATTAATAGTTGCATTTTTGTTTTAAAATACATATATAATTGAGTTTGAGAGATTGCATTTGTAACAAAATATGCATGTTCCCGCCATACCTTAGAGAGGTATCATGGAAAGTAATTGCAACAATATAACATTTTAACACAAATAAAGTGGTTATATTGTGAATATAGATTTTATTTAACGTACAATTTTATTAAATTGTTTTAAAAAATGTATATTTTGTTATATTTAAGAAAAAAGTTGTGTCCCCCAAATTCATATCTGTGGTGTTACCACAATGGATTTCGCCCCTTTAAGAAAAGAGGGAAATCTATTTGGACTACATCCTGTGTGTAAAGGTCACTGCAGGTGCTGGTTGATCTGAGGGGTGCATGGGGAGTACATTCTTTCTTATTAATTTTCTCAAGTTCAATTTCATGTGCCGCACTTTATTAGTGTCTGTGGTGTTATGTTGATAACTTGCAGATTTTACATATTTTATTCAAAGTTTTGATAAATACATACTTATTAATATTTCCAAAATGTCCACTTATCTTGAAATCACCATGATGGCAGCCTCCATTTTAGAAAAGTCTGGATTTAGGCTGATTCGTCTGTGGTGTTACTGTCTTTCCTGGTAACACCACAGAGCCTATAGCAACTTGCAATATAAAGTCTGTGGTGTTACTTCAAAATTACATAGACATAAGTGGCTGTGTCACCAGTGTTTGATTGAACTTATTTAAAAATCAAAATGTTCTTAAGCTTTCATTTAAATGGATATAGCATATTAAACTAATTCTAAATGCATAGCAATATATTTTATTAGAAAAAAAACAAAAAAACAAGTATTTTTACAAATTCTGCATCTCATTTGCCACCCCAACTGAAGAATGACCCAACTGAATAACAAAGCAGAAATAGTATTCAGTACATGATGAGCTTTGGTGTACATGCAACAGATAGCACTCCTTGTTTTTCCTGCATTTTTCATATCTGTTTTATCAGGTAAGCTGATATTCATCACTCTAGTAATATACCCAACAGTATTGTGTTCTTATAGAGTCAAATTTCTGGCCTGAGACATTAAAAAGTGTTGAATTTGACCGTGATTAAGAGGGTCGTATCTAAAATGGCGGACAAGACTGTTAATAACTCGAGTAAGAACTAGTAACTTTCAGCGTGAGCTACGTGAGAAATGAAGGCCTAAAAATACGTATAGTTGAGATAAGGATGCAAGGGATGATGATGAACTGACTAGATGTGTACAAACATGGATTAGTCGTGTATAGTGAGGTGCAGTTAGAGCTAAGAAAGCATGCGTCTGTGATTACACATTAATGTTAAGACCTCATTTAGCATCCCTCTGTCAGCCATTACATTTGAAAGAGCATTAATAAAATGCTTTTATTGATCATTTTCTGAGATTGTTATAGAAAAACACTGGTGTTTGGATTAAAAATCTAGTTCATGAAAGAAAGTCAGTTCTTTAGCATAGAGGACTAGAGCGGGGGTTTTTTTAATTATTTTTTTTTATAAAGAGTATTAAGCTTCAGACAGTTATCAATGCTGGAGTTATACTAAATAGTTATTCTTATAGTTATATTTATAGAGTTTTTATTACTCACTGGTATTCATGTTAAAGGGGTTTGTGATGCTTAAATGATGTTATTTGTCATAGCTTTCCTTTATGCTGTGTGAAAATGGACACAGAATACATTCCGATCTATTTGGTGATAATGTTTATGAATTTAGAGCAGATATTTCTTGAGGACTGTGCGTGGTATAAAGATTGCATCCTTCTTAAAAGTGTAACATAAGTATTATAATTTGTAACTTACAATGCTTCTGTGACATCCATATGCTACTTGACTAAAAATATATAGGCCCGGTTTCACAGACAGGGTTTAGACTAAGCCAGGATTAGGCCATAGTTCAATTAGGACATTTAAAGGAAAACCCCACTGTTTTTTCCATATTCCAATATGTTTTTCCCTTAATTTAGACGAGTTGATAAGTACCTCTCCCGTCTCAGTGCGTGCACTTAATCGCTCTAGCGCGTGGCGCTACTATGCTAGCGTTTAGCTTAGCACCATTCATTCCTTAGGATCCAAACAGAGATGAATTTAGAAGCTACCAAACACTTCCATGTTTTCCCTATTTAAAGACGGTTACATGAGTAGTTACACGAGTAAGTATGGTGACACATACATGACAAGTATGGCCGAGGTCGAAGTGCTGCGAAGTGCTCTTCCGCCATACATTATAGTTATCATTTTTTATCCGCTTAGAAAATCGCCCCGTTTTATTTTGTGTCACCATACTTACTCGTGTAACTACTCATGTAACCGTCTTTAAATAAGGGAATCATGGAAGTGTTTGGTAGCTTCTAAATTCATCTCTGTTTGGATCCTAAGGAATGAATGGTGCTAAGCTAAATGCTAGCATAGTAGCGCCGCGCGCTAGAGCGATTAAGTGCACGCACTGAGACGGGAGAGGTACGTATCAACTCGTCTAAATTAAGGGAAAAATCATTGGAATATGGAAAAACGGTGGCGTTTTCCTTTAAGTAATTTTTTATAAACGTGCTTAAGAAAAAACATTACTGGTGTGCATCTTGAGACAAAACAAAAGCACTGATATATTTTCAGATCAGTCATTGCAAGATTCTTTCAGTTGAAACAGCTCAGACTTACATTTTAGTCTAGGACTAGGCTTAAGCCTTGTCTGTGAAACCGGGAGATAACGTGTAGTTAATAGATTACACTAACATTAGGCTGCTTTCAGCCGTACCCTGCAGTTGGTTCACTCCCCAGTTATGAAACTAAGTAAGTAAATATTAAAGAAATTAGCACAATAATAGTGTGTATTGGCGATCTCACAGGCTGATGATAGAGAGATATGACTATGGAGCATATCGCACAACACTAAGTCAGACGAATCCTTCACTGAACAGAATCGACCTCTGACTCACTTACTTAACAGCAAGTTAACAGTGTGTTCAGTGATGCATGTATGGAATTGAAAAAAAGTTTTGGATTATTTATATGAAAATGTATTATGTTTAGGGATGCACCGAAATTAAAATTCTTGGCCGAAGCCGAACAAAATGAAACACTGGGCCGAAGGCCGAATACCGAATACGGTTTTTCGCATTTTTTCCACCTATATAGGCCTATTTTTTCACCATTGCATAAATTAAATTGCCAAAATGTGCTTTTTACTGTTTTGTCCTGCTTTTCAAATAAAAAAGTCAATTACAAAACAACAGTTTAAAAATATTTACTTAACACTGAACATTTTTTAACGTTCTATCAGACATTATACCAACAAAGCACAATTTAACTTAAAATTAATAAGTTACTAAAATAATCTTTTTTTGGCCATTTTTGAGACCCCCTTCTTGAATCAGGCATGCATTTTTTACTGTACAAATAAATGCAGCCTTGCTGAGCAGAAGAGACTTCTTTTAAAACATTAGCATATATTACAGATCCCAATTTGAACACTATTGCGAATGTTATAATACATGTATAGAGCTGTTGTAGGGTAATTATTATTATCATCATTATTGTCTTATTTTTATTTTATTTTACAGAACTACAGTAAAATTACAATACTAACATGAATGTTGATGGAGTTGTTGCTTTTTCTTAGACTTTATTTTGGCAGAAACCCGCAGGAAGATCTTAGTGCTTCTTTTTGTTGACAACAGCATGCAGATATTTAAATGATTCTCATTACGAATTTGAGAAGATGTTTGTCGCACGTATCACATTGTCACGTGTCTTTAATTTAAAAAAAAAAAAAAAAAAATTACTGAGCAAAAGACGAGTAACAGTGTTTTAGCGCAGATTTTTCTCGCGCTTTGGACTTTGAACCCTGGCGCTGAAGCTCGTGCAGCGCTGTTTGAATGCATGCAATTCATGAGTGTATTAAAAAACAAAACATTCTGCAGTTTATTTACTAATCGTTTGAGGCCATCAACCACCCCTTCCTCTTCTCATCGGAGACATGAGATCACGTTGGATGCAGAGCTAAGCAGTCTCTTACTGTCGGTGCTTCGTGCTTGTAATTAATTTTGCGTCTTTCTCTGACAGTTTTAAAACAAGTTTACCAGATAAGCCAGGTTTATTTCAGTTAGTCTGAATTATTGTGTTTTGATTTGGTTCAAATTAAGTCAGACTAACTAAAATAAGCCTGGTTTATTTGGTAAACTTGTTTTATAGAAAAGGCCCCTGGCTTTACTGACGAGATGCGCATGATCATTGCAAAAAAAAAATAAAAAATAAAAAAAAGGAAGTTACTGACCAACTGGCCAGAATCTGTAATACTTACACTGGGTTGCTGAAAACATCTGAAGAAATGTTTCCAATCCGAATCTCTGCCCCGTTTATCCTGCTTTCACAGCAGTTGAGTCTGTTAGTGATGGTCACTCTGTTCACACTGTACGTCTTCATCAGATCCAGATTCCACCACGGGTCACTCTGTATGTCTGTATGAGTACAGGTGGAGCTCAACCCATCCAGAGCATTTTGGGCATACCAGTTGTAAGCTAATGTCGACTGAACGGGTCTTCCCCATGTTGCTATGTTCACTGGAATATGTTTGAAAAAGCTTACTTACAATTATTTATTTCTATTTTGAATTTTATATGTAATAATACATTATAAACAAAATTATGAGTTTCTGTGAAGCTGCTTTGAAATAACGAGTACTGTAAAAAGTGTTCAAATAATGTTAATAACATTTATAATGCAACAAAATATTTCTGTTTCAAATAAATGCTGTTCTTTTGAGCTTTCTATTTATCAAAGAATAGAAAGAATCTTGAGCGTCAAATCAGCTTAATGATTTCTGAAGGATCACGTGACGCTGAACAATGATGCTCAAAATCCAGGTTTGCATCACAAGAATAAATTATATTTTACAACATATTACTATAGAAAATAGTGATTTTAAATTAAAATAATATTTTATAATATTACATTTAGTGATTTTTGATCAAATGTCCTATATGCAGCCTTGTTGAACAAAAGAGCAAAAATTCTTACTAAGCCCAAACTTTTGAATGGTGATGTACACTATATTGCCAAAAGTATTGGGTCACCCTCTTCTAATGAACAGGTTTGACTACTTTAGTAATTTCCATGAGTACAAATCTTAATGTTTAAGCATATAATGATATTCTAGGGAATTGTGTGCTTTTAATTTTAAAGCAACAGTTTGGACAGGACCCTTTTCTATTCTAACATGACAATGCCTCTGTGTATAAGGCAAGGTTCAAAAAGAAATGATTGATTCAGTCAGTGTGGAAGAACTTGACTGGTCTGCAGAAAGCCAAGTCCTAATCCAAGCTGAACACCTCTGGTGGGACTTTAAATGCAGACCTTGAGCCAAAAACTCATCACCAAACACCAGTGACTTGTACATATGGGTACAGTCATTTTAGACACTTCCAAAACTGTTGCAACAGAGATGGAAATACATTTTTTAAATACATGAATTATGTTTCCATCTTTGTTGCCACAGTTTTGGAAGTGCCTTTTTCTGTTCTAAAGAAGGAGGTGTCCCAATACGTTTCTCCATATAGTGTATATGAGACAAATGCTTGGAGAGAAGTGGGCAATATTTTTTGCAGATTTTTCCCCCAATTTATATATGTTTGATCCTTCTTCCCAATCTCTCACTCTCATCTTGTGCACTTGCACACAAGTTTATCAAATAAATTCAAAGTCGATGATCTTGAGTCATTAAGAAGTTGTTAGGAGGGTGGATCTTCAATATAGCATGAATGCTGTCAGATGGTTATCAAGCAACATCTTCAGGACTCAGTCTGCGTGATTTTTATGTACTGTGCCTTAATTTCACATCAATTTCACATCACATTCACATTGACTTGGATGCAAAGAATCGAACAGCGGCCAGTTTCATTTGAAATAAAATAAGTGTTTCACAAATGCTTATTGTAATTTTTCAAACTGGCATCAATCATACTTAGTAAAATAAATAATAAATTGTAAGTTGTCCTGCTGGGCAATTTAGGTCCATGAATTTTCACAATGTGTCTGAAATATTTACATTGTAGTTTCCCTGGAAAATGTTTAAGAGCACCACAAACTCACCAACAAAAGATGCAATAGTATTTAATTCACAAAATCTCACCTTCTTTTCCTGCCTTTGTTTGTACTGAGAAAAACCCTTGAAATGAGAAACACAGAACGATGCTCAGTATTTAGAAATTTAAACAGATTTTTCTTATGAGTATAAACCTACATTTTTTTTTAGATTTACACTTAGTTGGGTAAAATTCAGTATGATCTCTAAAATCATGTTTTAATGTCTTACACAATTTTACCTTCTCAAGGGGGAAAAAAGGGGTGTTTAGATAACATTAATCAAGAACAACACATTCAGTTTTGTCTCTGAAAGATAAAGCTAGAAACACATTGAATAGGTCACTGAGATAATAAACAGATTGTATATTTGACTTACCCAGTAAAAGTGACAGACTCTTGTAGAAAACCATCATCTTCATTTCAAGCACGTCTCTATTCTTTCTGCTTTCATTTGAGGATGTTTGAATGAACATTGCTCCTGGGAGAGACACATTAGTTTAACTTACATCAGTCACATGATCCTGTTTCTCCTCCCACTTTTCTTCCTGACTGGAAAAATGTTTACAGAGAAGAAAAAAACAGACCAGTATTTTTTATTTTTTTTTATTATTATTATTTTAAAAATGATTTTAGCAAAAAACAAGTGAACACATTTTCACTGAAAATAATGGTAACATGCAATTTCAAGGGTATTGAAATTTTACATCTTTTCCTTTGGAGGACTCTTTTGTCTAAAGCAAGTCAAGGTATACATTTCATGTTGACATACTTGCAATAAATGCTAGGTGTAAATAGCAATAGCAGAATCCTCCAAACTGGAATGTCAACTGGTTTCTGCTGCTTCTCCTGAGAAAAAAAAAAAAAAAAACTGACAGACTATCTACATTAAGGTTTGTATTCACTTTGGTATTCAAATTCAGTGGAATCATGTTTTTACTTAAATTCTGTCATTATTCCATGTTGTTCTAACCTGTCTGACTTTCTTTCAGTGAAACACCAAGGGTGAATTTTTGAAGTGAATGAATGACTGAAGCTAGGAAAAAAAAAAAAAAACATAACGGTACAACAGAAATGGTTCATTTGACACTATTCCCAATCTTTGTCTGTCATACTGCATGTTGTTTCCATCTTGTGAGTTTTGCACCTGCCTTTTTTAAACTTGTCTTTCTTTCCCATCTTACAGACTTCTCAAGATCAACAGACATTTGCATTTTGTTGTTTTATGAATGAAGACTGCCTGTCACAACAACCTAAAAGTACACAAATACCGTCCTGTATCTGGTCCGACATGAGAAGATCTGTTTCTAGATGACACAAGGCTATTATAAATAAAACTCTTTAAAATACAAATATTAGCATTAGGTGTTCATATAGCAATTTATTAATCTTTGCCACTCTTTGCTAATTGCATCTACATCATCTGTTCTGTTCGCTTCCTTAAACAACACTTGTTTTTTTCTTATTCTCATTTCCTTTGGTTATATTTTATTTTATCAATATTACATGGACGTTATGGATTCATGTTTATGTTAGTTTGCCAACACTGACCACCTCTTATATCATGAATGTTTGATCTATTTTTAAATTGTCAAATTTTAAATGCTGGTAATTTTAACAGCTCCTGCTTGACAATGTTAAGCTACTGATTAAATGCACATATTAAAATACACTTTAACTGGATGATTGAATGGTTAATGTGTGTTTGAAACTATTTTGTACAACACACATTGAGTTTTCTTCAAGGCGTTTGTTTAGAAATCTCAAAAAAATGTTCAAAAAACCATGAAGGTGAATGTAAATGTAAATGTAAATGTTCCCAAATTGCTTACTCGGAAGAGCACAAGCATGTGAGGAAGTGCACTAGGTTTGTGTCTGCACTGGCTTCTTATGTTTGAAAACTACCAGGTAATAATTATGTGTTTTACATTTTTAATTTTCAAGTTACATCTACAATAATCTGCCACAGATCTTGCTTATTTTTTACAAATATCTGCTAATAGTATTTTTCTTGCCTCTGGTGAACTTGGTTGTGCAGTTCATTTGACTAGGCTTACAATTCTTTTGCCTATGTAAATGATGTTGCTGTCATTTTTTTTTTTCTTTTCTTGGAAAAGGGCTAAGTAAACGATTCTTGCAGGTGATGAATAAAATGTGACATGCTGATAGAACAAAACCAGTGACGTGAGAGTTTCCATTCAGTCCAAAATGTTTATTTGATACACTTGTAAATTTATCCACTAAAGCCTTAATTTCATTAGCCCAAATTATCTTATTCAGTTAGTAACCGGAGCGATCTCTTACACTGCTGTCTCGAGAGAGGTCAGCTCCGATGTAAACATCTGACTCGCTACGGAGTTCAAAGGTAAAATGATCTGCATTTCCGCTTACTCCTCTTGTGGAGAGGAAACAGCAGGGACCTTGTGCACCTGGATTACAGGCAGGTGGAGCCGAAAAACATGCTCTGTCTCTCCTGCAGTTATCCCTGCCAGTGATGCCCTGCATTGAACAAGATGTCAAATTAAACTGAAAAACAAACATAAATGCTGAAGATAACTTGCAAAAGTACTTTTCATCATTTAAAAGCAACTTTAACTTCAGCAGTCAGGATTTTTATTATTTCCGTTTTTAAACAAGAAAAAGGGATTACTAGTGATAGATTATTGACATTACTGTCGGTCATTTGGAGCCTAATGGTGTGAAATTTTTTGTCATGTTGACAGGGTCTGTCTGGGTCAAGTTTGTGGTGATGTTGGGAGGACGTGATTGGTTCAGGTTGGTGGTTATGTTGGGAGGGACTGTTTGGGTCAGGCTGGTTGTATTTGGTACTTATAGAGGAGAGTCTTGACTTCTGTCATACCTATTTTGTGGTCTTTCTCTCAAACTTTTATTTGCGTTTATATTTCTGTGTATAAATACAGTGTTCTGTAATGAAACTCTAGATCAGGGGTGTCAAATTCAGTTCCTGGAGGGCCGCTGCCCTGTAGAGTTTTGTTCCAACCCTGCTCCAACACACAAAGTATGTAGTTTTCAAATAAGCCTGAAGGACTTGATTAGTTGGATCACGTATGTTTAATTAGGGTTGCATCTAAACTCTGCAGGGCTCCGGAACCTCCAGGAACTGAGTTTGACACCCCAGCTCTAGATGGTGCAAGCTGATAGGTCCTAACTCAATCTGATATAATCACATCATTACTTTACTTTACTTTTAGTAATTTAGGAGACGCTTTTATCCAAAGCGACTTACAAATGAGGACAACAGAAACAATCAGTTGTAGTATTAAAACAACTAAAACTGATCCAATACTAAAAGCTAAAACTTTATAAATAGTATATATACATACACATTAAAAAATTTAATTAAATAAAAATGAGAAATGCATTACAAAATTTCTAAACTTAACATTTAAATGAAAACAAAATAAAACTACAAACAATTCAAAATATTAAGAGAACAAAAGGTATAAGTGTTATAATGATTCTAACATAAAACTAAGCCAAACACCAAAAACAACTATATGTACACACACACACACACACACACACACACACACACACACACAGACATATATGCATACACACAGACACACATATCTATAAATTCAATATTATTTCATTTCCATGTAGTTTGTTGAAGTACTAAAACAACTCAAATTAAATAAAACTAAAACTTAATAAATAACTTATACAGACATAATGGGGAAAAAAAAAAACTAATAAAATGACAAACATTACTACAACTGTAACTAAAATTTAAATAGGTAACATATACAAATCAAACTACATTAGTTTAACAGTAATCCTAAAAAAAATAACTGTGCCAAACATACAAGTAAGAAATGGTTATAAAAACTGAAAGAGAAGTGAAACAAGTAATAGGAAAGAGAATAAATGGAAAGCGGTACTGCTTTCCATTTATTAAAAGATAGATTGAATTGAAACTTTTTTGTTCATTATTCACATGGCGCATCCAATTGGTTTTAGTTGCATCAATAGTAGATAAATGAGGTTCCCTCTGAAAATAATGTGACCGTCCCCTCGTGGACAATGGTTGTAAATAGCAGGTGTGATCACATCCTTTATGGTTGCTCTAAAATCATAAAGTTATTTCAGTGAGGAAAAGCAAGAACTGATAAAATGTTTATCTTGAATGCAATGTAAGTTACATTGGATAAAAAGCTTCTACCAAATGCAAAATGTAAATAAATATTCTAAGCGCTCATTAACAATGACAAATATTGATTGTTATAATTATAAAGTTCCATGGTTTTATGATATTCTACCTTTTTCATACCTTTTTTCAGGGGCTTTTCAGTGTATGTATTATTTGTTGATACTGCTATTTTGCATGTGGGCATGTGGGTTAGAATGTTATTTTATTCAAATTATGTAATATTATATATATATATATATATATATATTACCATGAGTGTGAACCATTGTGTACACTAAAGAGGGCTTGCTTGTTTGTTTGCATCCATAACTTCACAGTGCTCATAAAGTTTAGGCAACAGTCCCTAACTCATGCGTTTCAATTAATAAATCTGGCAAAGAAATCTGCAAGTTAATTATTTATTGGAGTCATTTTAATATAAGAAATGGGGGCAAGGATTGAGATGTGAGAGATTTTTATATACAGTGCCCAGATCCGACCCACACCTGACACTTTCATCTGGCCCACATACCGCGCAGAATGATGGCACTTGGGCGGTCTACTCCTGTTTGCCAGATTTGGGCCACGAGCAAGCCAAAGGAAGGCCCAATGTCAGCCACGAATAAACCAAATAAAGCAAAAACTGGCCCAAATTTTAATTGACCATTCGCAAAGAGCTTAATTGACAGGTGATCTGACCAATCAGAACACGGATATTATGTGCCGCCGCTGCTATCTGCCTTCTTGCCCGACAGCTACGGCCTGTCTCCATAGAAATAGATGTTAAAACGGGGTAAAAAAATATAGATTGAATTGAAACTTTTTCAGTATAACTCAATATAAAAATGTGCGGAGGGTTAAGTTGTGCTGTTGTTGGCTGCCACAGTAACAGCAATAAGCTAAGGTATTCCTTTAAAATACTTGTTTTGCATACCAGAAAATGTCATGTCCGGCGCTGCGTTAATGGCTTGCAGCCCCTTTAAAGTTAGAATATGGAGCGTTAAATAATAAAATAATATGTTAAAACATGTGCTCTTATCATTCTGTGGACAAAATCCCGTGAACTTCGCCCCGATCGGGAGCTGTATATTCACACGTGCGCTCATCTGTTTTCAGTGCAGGTTAACCGTGACGCTTCATGTCATCTTCCCACTCATGACATCCCCCTTAAACTATGACAGGTCCTTTACTGCAAAAAGACAGTCACTGCGACACTCTAAAGTGATTAAACTATGGCGCTATATACTTTTTTAAAACCATTTTCATAGGTTTCTCGTTATATTGTTGGCTCGGAAAATATGTAAATGCGCATGCCCAGTAGCCGCAGCTGTATCTCTTCTAGCCTTAACCACAAATCAGACAGAAGAGTAGATTAACTTCAGTGGACTTACACTTGAAAACTAGTGTGTTCCGCGGTTGAAATAAAACACTTTCTGATGTTTATTCATGTTCATTTCGTGCTTTAAGTAAATATGAAAAGAGAATCGGTTCACATGTTTGAACTGAGTCATCTGTCACGACACATTAAAGAGCCACACAACGGTATTTATTGTTTGAATTTCTTTAAAAATGACTCAATTTAAAAGCTGAGAGTCCTGAGATCTTGCTTCATATCAGAAGTAACCTGCTCTGTCTTCTCTGTCGGTGTGTTGTCAGTTTCCTCTTTGCTCTGAGATGTATTTTTCATTGCGAGAGGACATAATGTGTTGCGTGAGAGCGGCATTGCTTGTCGGGCATAGCAACAGTAACTAAGGGTGGGTGGGTTTTGCGAACGGTCAATTCTGGCCCAGATCCAGCACCTTGCTCTGTCCCACATTCCGCATGGAATAATGGTATTTGGGCAGTCTGGTCCTGTTTGCCAGATTTAGGCCTCAAGTATGCCTTAGCATTGTCGCATGTAAGCCAACCAAATAAACCAAAACTGGCCATAATGTGGGCCAGTTGATTTTTATTCTAACCCTGGTCTTCCCCACATTCCTCATGTGGCCCACATGCTGCATGGAATATGGTGGCATTTTGGCAGTAGTCCACTGCACAGCCACATTTTAGCTAATAATGTTTGTTTGTTTAGCTTTATTGTCCTCCTTAGGGGAAACTAGTTTTGCAGCAGTAAGTCACATCACATCCCAGATAGCACACGTACGTCTGCAAGATGTCTGTTAAAGATCTCTTGATCTGGAAAGCATCTGCCCTCTACAAACGTCTGACAGACATCTTTCAGATGTCAGTTTTACATACATTCTAAATCATAAACATCTTAAAGACATCTAATAGATGTCTATTTGACATCTAAAAGGAGACGTCCTATAGACATCTTGCAGATGAGCAAACACTCTAAAAAATACGTCTTGCAGATGTAAATGCAGACATCAAATAGACGTCTCCGAGATGTACGTGTGCTATCAGGGATACAGACAATACATAATCTATAGACAACACCTTCACATATAAAACACAACACCCTGCTAAAAAATCTAAAATCCATCCAGCAACATTTAAATCAATATTAAAATGAGGCCCTGTCCACACGAACACGGTTATTTTCAAAACCGCAGCTTTTTCAGTGCAGTTTGGCTGTTCGTCCACACGCAAACGCTGCACCAGGTCACGGAAACCGAACATTTTTTGAAAACTCCTGCCAGGGTGAAGATTTTCAAAAACTCCGGTCACGGTGTTATCGTGTAGATGGCGAAACCGGAGATTTTTGCTTGTGACTTCGGAGCATGCACTGTTATCTCCGCCTACTGGAAACATTTTCAGGCTTCTGATTGGCCAACATGGCTTTACGGTTGAGACTATATCGCCACCTGTTGGTTTGGCATGCTCTTGACAGTGCTTCATACCATGCGTTTGTGTTTTCATGTGAGACAGATATTTTTCTTTTAAAACGGAAGGAAAAACTCACTTTATAAAAATACCCGTGTACATGTGGACATGCCCTGAGATAGTATTTTCTCTATTAACAGATGTGGCTTTCTGGTGTTAAAAGCAGAAGAAAAATTGATGAACAACAGCCTGGCGCACGTTTTTGGTTTTTCTAAATATTTTCTAATTGTAAAATCAATTCCTTTACTATTTTTTTCAAAGCATTTCTTAATTAATGATGTTAGTACAACTGGTCTAAAATCATTTAAATTCTTGGTAACTTTACTTTTTGGCACAGGGACTATGTTAGATTTCTTCCATATTTTGGGGACTTTTTGTAATTTAAGAGACTAAAAATATATCATGAAAAATTCCACATAATTGATCTTCATAAATCTTTAACACCTTACCTACTATGTTATCAGGCTTTTCTTGACATCTACATTCTGAAAAAGACGTTTGACCTTATAAACTTCAATATTTCCATAAGCACTAGATAGTGTCCTCTGTTTTAATTCATTTATTTCCGCACTAAAATCATGATTGTCAAACCTTAAATAATACTCATTTAATTTATTCGCAAAATTTATATCGGACTTAGAATCATCCAGTCTGATTATTTTGGTATCCTTCTTCTCAAAGATCCAAGGCTTATTATTGGGGAAACGACTCTAAACGACTTATAAGGAACAAGACAATCAGTGCAGAAAGAAATATATGCACACACTGTCTCAGTAAGTTCATCAGTATTGCTCAAGGCTTCCTCAAAAACAGTCCAGTCTGTGCAATCAAAGCACCCCTGTAAAGTCAAATTTGGGCTCTTTTTACTTTTACTCACTCTCTACACAACACTGATTTATACACAGGTAACAGATAAACTGTGTTATGGTCAAAAAAACCCAATGGAGGACCAGCAATAGATTTCATCGTCCCCGTAATAGAGCCATAACAGAGGTCAATTATCTTATTCCGCCTTGTATTACAAGTAAGATATTGATAAAAATTACTCAATGACTTGCTGAGCTTACAGTTATTAAAATCCCCAAGTATAAAAATTGGCGCGTCTGGTGATATTGATTGCAGTTTATAAATCACTTTCAACAGACTTATTAGCTCTGTTATAGATGAATGTACACCACCATGATAAATATTTGTGGAAATTCAGGCAAAAGATAAAATGGCCTCACCGACACAGAAAGTATCTCAATATTAGGTAATCAAAGAGTTTCTCTTACAGTGATGTTGGTACACCAGCGTCGATTTATATAAAGACAAACTCCACCTCCTTGGCTCTTACCCGTTACCTCATTATTCCTGTCAAAACAAAGTGGAGCTCCAATCCATGAATATCCAAAGATGAGTCAAGGTCCTGAGAGTTAAGCCATGTTTCCATCAATGCAATTAAACAGGAATTCTTAAACAAAGTGGATGAATTACAGGCAAACGTCAACTATCTTCAGGAGTTTATCAAAGATTGCACATTTGCTAAAATCATTGATGGAAGTGGCAAGCGGTTCTTCTGTTGTAATTGTTTAACCCGCTTGCGCACACCTCCTTTTTTTCCACGCTTTCTCCTTCTTGGTACTGCTCGAAAAGACCTTTCCTTAGGCCTTTCCCCTGGGTCCACGACTGCTCCCTCACAGGACCCCATCATTTACGCCTATGCGTGACGGCACAAGAGGACAAACACCAAACACCTGCTGCAGGTTGCCACTAGAGCAGCGCCCCCCCTCAGGATGAGACCAATGAACCAAATAAACCATGAATATACATTATCTGGGCCACACTAAGCCGTAAGTGAGTTATCAACAATACTCAACATATTGTAAAGAGAAATTTAAAAATGTCCTCCCTAAATGTTCAAATAAGTTCCAGAAATCTTTCCTACTTGGTAAAATCATCCCAACCCAAGTTTTGCACAAGAAGCAATTCAGATGTCACAGATAAATATTCAAAGTCACATTCCAATACTTTAAAAACAGTTCTTCACAAGTTTGAACCTAAATGCTTCTCATTCAGATTCCACCTACACAGTAAGTCTGTAAGTGTCACAGCTATGCTGTGTTAAAGAACGCACAACGAAGATGAAAGTTATTTATATTCATAAGTATTTAATCCAACAAGGGTAAATCCAAACACAATGTACCAAAGCAATATTCAAGACATGTAGATGTAAGACCAGACAAACTCGAAGTGAACATACAGAAACTTAAGTACTGAGACCAAACAAGGATAGTTAACTAGCCACACCTGAACAAAATAATACAATCAACACAACAAGGGAAACAGTGCAAAAGGAAAACAAATTCAATTTAACAGAAACCGTGACAGTAAGAGCTATCATTATAGTGCACTTCTATTTTTATGTTGCACAGTACACATAAAAAAAAAAAAAAAAAGCATGTTTCGAAAAATAAATTGATGGGTATGTAGCCTTCTTAAGACTTACTGTGCCATATCTTTGCCAAAACTGGCCCAGATACATTTTAACATACCTGGGCCACATTTGCTAAAACATATGTGGACCACATTTGATTTACCTAACTAAAAAGGTACTGATCATTTTTGCCAGGGAATTTTCAGTTTTTCAAGAAATTTTTTTCTTACAGTATGTGCATCACAGAAGATCAATGTCTTCAGTCCTGTCCTTATATGAACCTGGTTAATTTTGACTCATTGTAAATAACCTAAATATTTATCTATTTAATAAGTCAAAGGCTTCTGACATCCGTGTGGTTAGAAAGTGAAGAAACAAGCTATTCAGACTTTAAATCAGGGGTGTCAAACTCAGGTCCTGGAGTGCCGCAGCCCTGCAGAGTTTAGTTCCAACCCTGCTTCAACGCACGTACCATCTAGTTTTCAAATAAGCCTGAAGGACCTGATTCGCTGAATCAGATCTGTTTAATTAGTGTTGGAACTAAACTCTGTAGTGCTCCGGCCCTCCAGGAACTGAGTTTGACACCCCTGCTTTAAATCTATTACATCCTTATGTGTGTGTAGAGTCTCCTCTTCATCTCGCATCTACGTTCACTTTAACAGATACCCTGCACTGGTCAGTTTCGTTACTGCTGGCATCACCACCTTTAGCTTTAGCCAGTCGATCCAAACAACAAGAACCAAACATTTTAGTGTTTGCTGCTGGAATGTTTGTCTTGTATGTCTTGCAGTTTCAAATCTCTCTTTATTATTGTGAATTATTTTATTCTAGTGGTTTCTCACCATGGCAACTATTGATGCTCACAATTATTCCTTGTCACTGTAATAAATACATAAATAAATAAATGATAAATTAATAAAAATGTACCTATTTGAACTTAAGTTTTAAGTATAATCAAATTGTCTGTGAATTTTTTTTTTTTTTTTTTTTTATCTTGTCTAGTTGAATCTCATTTAACTTAAAATTAAGTGGAAATTAGTAAATTATGATGAGTTAAAGTAATGGGGAAAAAAACTTGCCGACTTATTGATTATATCATATTTTATAATGAACAATGTAATATTTTATCATTAATAATAAAACTTGCTTGTTTTTGATAGCATCAGTAAAGATGCTTCTACTGACATCTAGTGGTGAGAAATATTAGCATTCCAAACATTATGTGTGAATTAATATTAAGAACTGCATTTAATGCACTTAGCAGTCCTCTGACACTTTATCCTTTATCCAGGGTGTATGACCCGGGTCACTGAAAGTTGACTTAAAAGTGTGAAGAACTCAAGTTACTATACTTACATACTGCATTTATTACATCTTAAGAATTCATGATCTTAATCCTTTCATGTTTGGTGTCATTTAAAATGACTCTGTGTGATTGGTAAATTGGTCTCAATTGCAGAGCAGTCAATTATATTATGAGAAAGATTGAAAACTTTTTAAGAATTATGTTCTGATTCTAAAGGGGTGTGTCTCCCTCAGCGTCTGGTGAGAATGCTTTCTTATCTCTGGCCAGGTGCGACCCTGGGATCATGAGATCCTAACAAACCAAAAGGTCTTTTATGTTTTTACAACTGATTTGAAGATTTCTTTGTTCTGGTCTGGATATATAAGTGAAGTGGCATTATAGTCATTTGGGATTATGTTAACAGAAAACCCCCCTCACAGTGTGTGTGAGTCTCTGGGGCTCTGCACTAGAACTCTCACATGCCACTCTGTGCCTCTCTGCTGTCAGGTATGCATTTCTTTTCATTTTTCAAATGTGTAATTGTGTTAAACACATTGTGCTCATAGAACACACTTTATAGTTGTTTGTGCTACGACATGTGCACATGGACTAGTCAAATTTAACCTATTCTTTAAAACACATGATTGCTTTGGTGTAATGTTGTTTGAAATACTTTGGTAAAAGAATATAGATGCTATGCATTCTAGACCATGTGTCTTGTGTAAAAATAGAATAACTGTAACATTGGAATTATTCAGCAATTTCAAGTTACATATGTTGTACACTATGTTGAATTTGTTTGTCTTCTACGTGGAACGCTTGGCATATAATTTCCCATATAGCTGCAGTAATCCATGTACAGGAGCATAGAATTGCAATGTGGCTGATTCACAATTGTATTATCCTTTCTGAATTGGCTTCTAATTGTTTAATTATGTAATTGGCATGATACATTCTTACCTGACAAATAAAATGTTATATTTGATTTATTATGAACTCCCCTGAAATCATTATGACTAGTAGATCATGTGGAGGCTGATGTTACCTCAGATTTATGGCCAGGATAGTACAAACTGGAGGTGCCTGGATGAATGGAGCAGTAGGCACTTCATCGGCGATCTTTTGATTTCTGTCTATGACTGATTTAGCAAGTTGTTTGGGAAATGACTACGTTAACTACACTTTATCAAAAGCAAGCAGTATGCAACAGATTTAAAGGTATTAGTCAACCTACACCCTCAGACTAAAATCAGACTGGCGAGTTTGTGATCATGAGATCCTCACAGGCCATGCGAGACTCATGCAGTATTGGGTCCCTGATGAATGAATAATTGAAAGTATGGGATTATAGTACATAATTGGTATTTGTGATCAGTTTTTAATTATAAATACAGCATAAATGTAATGAGCACTTGAAATTAGAGTCAGAATAAACACAGAGCTAGACTAAAATTTAACTAAATCCTGATAAATTAAGTGAACTTTGCAGAGGTGCAAGTAAAAGACGTACACACATTATACCTTTGCTCACGCCATTGGATTCCAGTGTTGCACATGGTTACATACACATGGTTATTATATAAACTTCAAAAAAAAAAAAAAGTTAAAAATATTAAAAACATGAAAATATATAACTGAAAACTATAAAAGTATATAAATTATACCTAAATAACACTGCTTCTACATTGTCAAGTTCTTGGACTTTATACAATAAAATTGCTTCAAAGCAGCTTTACAGAAATCAGTTTGCATGTCTCAAAATTCAGTTTTGGGAATCAGTAGTTTCAACTTTCACATAACTTTATTGTGATCAACACTGAGGAACAGAGAATATTCGAGACTGTAAATGAAGAGCATCAAAGCAAATCATCAAATATATGCATATTTATTTGAATAATTTTACTTCCAAATCAGTTTGTATGAACACATTGACTTGGCACAGCTACCTTCCACATCACTTGCTGTTTGAGCGGTTGAGACCACTGCAGCATTACGTCAGAAAACCCTCGTTCCACCAGAACAGACTGAAGCTGAAATGAGCAGATCTCTTAAAACTGGTATCAATGTGATTTGATTTCAGATTTCTGTATGTTTCTCTCTCTCACCTGTGACAGGAGCTGGGCTCTCATTTCAGGTTCAGACAAACTCAAACTCGTCATCAGTTTCATCTTCACAAGGGTCTTCTTGGAAAATAGGATCTAAGGGCACATGATAGTAAACATAGACAGAAGGGAAAAGCAAATGCTAAATTCAAATAATAAAAACATAAAATGCATTGTGACTACAATATCTACAGCAATTTGGTGCCTCTTGAGATTAAATGGATGCAGTGAGAGGTTGTGTGATGATCCTCAAGAATCATGAACAAAATTACACCAATTAAAAAAAATAAATAAAAAATAAAATTAAAAAACGCCTAGATGACATTAAATACAGTTTCACTTGCAATAAGGATGGATATGGTTTAATGTCTAACACAAATGCGTTTTATGTAGTGAAATATTAAAAGCTGAGGACATGCAACAAGTTTCACATTTTCAAAAACCATAAGTTGCCAAATTTCAAATATTGTGAAGCCGTTAATAGTTTCCCAAAACACTAAATCTGCTCTTTTGATCACACCTTCTCCATAGACCTCCACCTCACACAGAGCAAGAATCCTTGAATCTCCAGGAATGAACAGATTCACATATTGACCCTCCATATTGTTACATGTGTAGGTGGAGGAAACACCAGCTGGAATGCTAGAAATCACAGCGCATCTAAAGAGAGACAGAGAAACCATCATTTAGACTTCTAGTCTTTCTTCATATGTTTTCAGGGATTTTTATGGATATTAAGCCACTGAAAGAGGGTCTCACATGGGATTGTTGTTGCCGTTGTTCTCCAAAGAGTTTCCGATGCGAATCTCTGCTCCGTTTATTTGTTCTGGACAGCAATCTAGTCTGTTTGTGATGACGACTCTGTTAACTCTGTACACAGAACTCAGATCCACCCTCCACCATGGGTTATTCTGAACATCGGTTGAGGAACACAATGACCACGGCTTTCTTATACCTGGACTGAAGTCAATGGCCTGTTCAGCAAACAAGAGCCCAGTGGTTGATGACTGTGTGACAGTTCTTCCTGTTGCCAAATTATCTGGAAAATGTCAGTGTCAAGAAAGGGTTTTAATCATCATATTTAAATGTGAAAGTGTTTCATGAGGTTTACTCATCTATAATGCATTTCTATCAGATCTGTCTGAACTGTCGAGTCTTGACAAAGTTCTTTTCAAGGAATATCTTAGTTTGTGGTCGTCATTGTAGTGCCTTTAAGTAGCTATTTCAGACATTCAAGACAGAGTCCATTCTACTTGAATGGGGAAATCACAAGTAGCTCTGTTAAGTAGGTCTGAATTACCTGGAAAAATCACATAGACTCCCACTTCACAGAGAGTAAGAATCTTTGAAGTTCCAGGAATATTCACAGAAACATAACGTCCCTCCATCCCACGACATGAGTAGCTGTAGGTAGCTCCTGCTGGAATAGTAGAAACTACAGCACATCTGGAGAAAGATGAAAGAGTGAGTTTCACCTGTGCTTTTGTTGCTCATTATTAGTATGACTCTTCATTTGTATTTTCTTGTCCCTAAATGTATTTCATATGACTAACTCTTACTTTTGCAACACAATGTATATTTTATAACTGGAAATTTCCTCCAACTTGTGTAACATACATGATGGTGTGCACAATATTTATTTATTTATTATTTTGCAGTTAAGCAAATGTGCAATTATTTGTCATGACAGTGAAGCATTTTTATTACACTGAAAATAAAGTTTTTCATTCTTCTTGCCTCTGCGATGCTTCAGAGAGGAATGGTATCAAATTTTGTTTGTTCTACACAGAGAATATTGTAACTTTTTTTTTTCCTTCTGGAACAATATTTAGTGTTTGAGTAACTTATTAATTTTTTGAGTAAATTATTCTGTGATTCCTGAAGATGATGTCTGCTTGCACGATGCAAATAACGTCAATCGTCTGATCATCAGGTATGAAAACCAGTGTTTTCCGCACCGTTTCTTTTGCCACAGCAATGCATCAGTAAACTATTAGAAAAAGTTTATTAATACACATGAGTGATTCTGACAATGTGAAGTTGATGAATAATGAAAAACAAAATCAAATTGGCTCTAAACATTCATGTTCAAAATTATTCAACCCCCAAAAGTCTAATTTGGTGCAGAACCTTTTATTCTTTGTAACCTTCAAAAAAAAAAAAAAAAAAAAAAACACTGCCTGTAAGTGCTTAGAAGCTTCTGTCACTTCTTTTCTGCAATCTTGGCCCATTCCTCGCCTGAGAAAGCTTTCAGAGAGAGCTGAATTTGTGCATTCTAGGCATGTGCCTAATATGTTTGCACGTCCTGGTGGGGCCAATTACAATAAGGAGAAATAATTATTTATTCCTGTGGGATGCCTACAACAGCAGAAGAACCAAAACTCAATAAGACATGAACAAAGCAAATAAATATAACAGACAAATACCACAAACTATTTCCATGTTTTCCACATGAAATTATGTTTAATTATCTATTATCTCTTTCTTTCTTCCTCTCGGCATCACAGTCTTTGCCAAAATGGCCTCATACTTCAATGAATCTGTGATGTCCTTCATAGTCAAGATTTTGACTTTCTGCAACAGTAACACCCCTATAGTCCACCTTCATGTTTGACCATGCTGATGGCTGATCAATGGGTCCAAAAGGTTCCATTTGGGTCACATCACTCCGTAAAACATTCATGCAGGACTCCACAGGTCTATCCAAAGGAATTTTAGCATGTTCAAGTTGGCATTTTATGTTATTTTTCATCATGAGTGGCAATTGGTAAGATGCCTCAACATGAAGGCCATACTTGTCTAGTGTTCTTATGCTCTGCATTGAAATGTTTCTCTCTCCTTTCATCGGGTCATCTTGCAAGTCTTTGGCAGTAAATTGCAGGTTTTCTTAGTTGCTCAGATCAAACATTTTATGATATTGTGCTTTTGAACATGCTCAAAGGTTTTTTGGTGCAACACATTTTGAGCTTAGGAATAAGGCTGCCAGCTGTGTCTATCTTTTTTAAAGTTTTTATTTAACTTTTAGGTACAACCCATTTTAATTTAATCTAAGTTGTTTTATTTACCTGTATGTAAGCACAGTGCAGTGTTAATGTTCAAACTGTGTATTTACAAGGTTAAAGTGGCTGACAACAATGAAATCAGTATCTTTAAAAAGCTAGTCAGCAGAAGGAAGCATGAAGTGCTCCAAAATTTCTTGGAAAACGGGTGCAGTGACTTTGGTTTTCAAAAAACACAATGGACCAACACCAGCAGATGACATTGCACCCCAAATCATCACAGACTGTGAAAACTTAACAGTGGACTTCAAGCAACTTGGGCTATGAGCTTCTCCACCCTTCCTCCAGACTCTAGGACCTTGGTTTCCAAATGAAATACAAAACTTGCTCTCATCTGAAAAGAGGACTTTGGACCACTGGGCAACAGTCCAGTTCTTCTTCTCCTTAGCCCAGGTAAGACGCCTCTGATGTTGTCTGTGGTTCAGGAGTGGCTTAACAAGAGAAAAATGAGAACTGTAGCCAAATTCCTTGACACGTCTGTGTGTGGTGGCTCTTGATGCCTTGACCCCAGCCTCAGTCCATTCCTTGTGAAGTTCACCCAAATTCATGAATCTATTTTGCTTGTCAATCCTCATAAGGCTGCGGTTCTCTCGGTTGGTTGTGCATCTTTTTCTTCCACACTTTTTCCTTCCACTCAACTTTCTGTTAACATGCTTGGATACAGCACTCTGTGAACAGCCAGCTTCTTTGGCAATGAATGTTTGTGGCTTACCCTCCTTGTGAAGGGTGTCAATGATTGTCTTCTGGACAACTGTCAGATCAGCAGTCTTCCCCATGATTGTGTAGCCTAGTGAACCAAACTGAGAGACCATTTTGAAGGCTCAGGAAACCTTTGCAGGTGTTTTGAGTTGATTAGCTGATTGGCATGTCACCATATTCTAATTTGTTGAGATAGTGAATTGGTGGGTTTTTGTTAAATGTGAGCCAAAATCATCACAATTAAAAGAACCAAAGACTTAAACTACTTCAGTCTGTGTACACTGAATTTATTAAATACATGAGTTTCACAATTTGAATTGAATTACTGAAATAAATGAACTTTTCCACGGCATTCTAATTTATTGAGATGCACCTGTGTATATATATATATATATATATATATATATATATATATATATACACACACACACACTATATTGCCAAAAGTATTGGGTCACCCCCTTCGAATGAACAGGTTTGACTACTTTAGTAATTTCCATGAGTACAAATCTTAATGTTTAAGCATATAATGATATTCTAGGGAATTGTGTGCTACTAATTTTAAAGCAACAGTTTGGACAGGACCCTTTTCTAATCTAACATGACAATGCCTCTGTGTATAAGGCAAGGTTCAAAAAGAAATGATTGATTTAGTCAGTGTGGAAGAACTTGACTGGTCTGCAGAAAGCCAAGTCCTAATCCAAGCTGAACACCTCTGGTGTACATGTCATTGGTGTTTGGTGATGAGTTTTTGGCGCAAGGTCTGCATTTAAAGTCACACCAGAGGTGTTCAGCTTGGATTAGGACTTGGCTTTCTGCAAAATTCTGATTCTAAATTAAATAGAGATAAATCCTTAAAGGTACAAAGGTTATCGATTTCCTTTTTTCTTTTCTTTTGTTCTTTGATGAACAGACATCACAACGGCAGAGTTATTAGGTTATTGCTTTAAAGCAACACTATGTAACATTTGCTCACGGTTCCCCCATGTGGTTGATAAGCGCAATTGTCTGTTACCAGTGTTGTAAAAACGTCTTGGGTTACTCATGTAACCATGGTTCCCCGAGAGGAAAAGAGACGCTGTGTCCTGGTGGACACTCTGGGGAACGCTGTCTGCATGACCGGTACCTGAAGCATGCGTAAAACAACTCCATTCCTATAGGTCCACATGGCCCGTGACATCATAGGGGTGTACCCGAAAGTATTAAGGGGCACCTGCTGAATACGTCACCAACTCAGTTGTCTGAGGAGGCGTAAACAGGCAGGCCGAAGGCATGGCAAGGGGACGCAGCGTCTCGTTCCCTCTCGGGGAACCATGGTTACATGAGTAACCCAAGACGTTCCCTGAGAGGGAACTCAATGTTGCGTCCTGGTGGACAATTTGGGGAACGATATCCAATCACACCATGAGCTCACCAAGGAGGTGACAGACATACACCAAACCTTTCCTCAGAAAGGGGCCAAGCCACTGACGCCTCGGGCCTCTCACATAACTTGGTAAAATGAGGGAGCCCGATACCAGATAAGGTGGAACACCCTAACCAAGCTAAGAACACAGCCATCCTCAGATAGCTATGCTATGTGAGCAATAGTAGCCAGATACATAAGACCACTGAGAGGCTGGAAGCCTAGAGGAGTTCTCAAGACTGCTACCAACAATTCCAGCTAGTACACAGCTATCCGCAAATAGCTATATCCAAAGAGTCTTATGAAAAAGGACCTTCCTAAAGAGCTGCCCAGACCAAGGGAATGGGTATTATAATATAAATATAATGTGTGTGCGTGTGTGTGTGTGTTCTTACAACTTGTATGTTAGTCAAGTGCAATCACATCTTAATGTTCATTGACGTTTTACTAATCTCATGATGTTAAGTTTGTTGTCTTAGAAAATTCATTCCAAATAATTGAAGATATTTTAAGATTAAGTGAAAATTCTTGTGATCCTCCTTTATTAATATATAAAATATATTTACATTTACATTGAGTCATTTAGCAGACGCTTTTATCCAAAGCAACATACAAATGAGGACAATAGAAGCAATCAAAACTAACCAAAGAGCAACAATATGTAAGTGCAAATGACAAATCTCGGTTAGCCTAACGCAGCACATGTAGCAAGCACATGTATGTATATATATATATATATATATATATATATATAATATGAAGAGTTCAGATACATTTCAGATGCAAAATTAGCATTTCTTTCTGGCTACTATGTATAGGTTTCTATGTAAGTACTGGTATATCTGAATGGGTCGAGGCTGGGATTTTACACATTTGAAGTAAAAGTACTTAATGAACATATACTATGTATGGAGAGCATTCACTCAGCATCGTTATCTCATTTTTGACCAATATGGCTTTTAGAGGCTTTTGCATTGGGACTCTTCATTACATTCTTCCAAGATGGCGCCGCAGATGGCAGCTACTGTGCTTTGCTCTTCAGTGTTTGTACTGTTTTTGTTCGTTTTTCCTGTTTTTTGTTTCTCAAACACCATCAGTTTTACTAGGGATGATCTGCTGAACATTCGGCAGAACACACCACAGAATCTTTTACCGGTTTTTGATTATTCGGACGTTTTGCTGGACACTGTTGTTGGCGGAGCCGTAGCTCTGGTCAAACGCTTCAGGACGCGCAGACGGGGGAAGCGAGCCGGCGCGCTCGTGAAGCTCAGACAGCGAGGATTTAGAACGGCGTTGCCTAGCATCCATCTGGCGAATCTCTGCTCTCTACCCAACAAAACGGACGAACGCCTTCTGCTCTCCTGGACAAACAGGGACTTTTCAAACTCTGCTGCTCTGTGTTTCACGGAAACCTGGCTGAACGACGCCATTCCGGACAGCGCGTTATATCTTCCGAGCTTTCAGCTGTTTAGAGCGGATCGTGAGGCAGAATCAACGGGGAAATCATGCGGCGGCGGGACGTGCTTCTACATCAATGAGAGGTGGTGTACAGATGTAACTGTGTTAAAGAAGATGTGCTGTTCAGATCTAGAAACGCTCTTCATTAACTGCAAGCCTTTCTACTCGCCGCGGGAGTGTTTACATTCCTCCGCAAGCGCACGTGAGCTCAGCTTTACAGAAACTCACTGATCTGATCACAGAGACTGAGCAACAACACCCGGACTCTGTTTTAATCATTCTCGGAGACTTTAATAAAGCAAATCTCTCCCGTGAACTGCCAAAATACAGACAGCATGTTACATGTCCCACCAGAGACAGTAATATATTGGATCACTGTTACACAGCGATAAAGGACGCATATCACTCTGTCCCACGAGCAGCTTTAGGACTCTCTGATCACTGTTTGGATCATCTTATACCGACCTACAGGCAGAAACTCAAATCTGGAAAACCTGTATTAAGAACTGTTAAAAGATGGACTAATGAAACAGAGTGGGTTTTACAAGCCTGTTTCGACCTTACTGATTGGACTGTTTTTGAAGCTGCCGCAAATGATCTGGATGAGCTCACAGAGACTGTAACATCTTATATCAGTTTCTGTGAGGATGTGTGCATTCCTACCAAGACTCATCTAACTTACAACAACGACAAACCATGGTTCACTGCAAAACTCAGACAGCTCCGTCAGGCCAAAGAAGATGCTTACAGAAAGGGGGATAAAGTCTTGTATAAACAGGCCAAATACACACTGGAAAAGGAGATCAGAGTGGCAAAGAGGAATTATTCCGGCAAGCTAAGGGAAAAATTCTCTTCCAGTGATTCTGCTTCAGTGTGGAAAGGTATGAAAGAAATCACCAATTACAAGTCACCATCCCCCAGCACTCTGGAGAATCAACACCTAGCAGATGGTCTGAACGAGTTCTATTGCAGGTTTGAAAAAACACCCCACACCCGCCCTGAACACCTCTCCACACAACCGTTCACACCTCCAGCAACCCCCCTCTCCCCCACACCTGCAATTCAGATCAGCGAAGATGAGGTGCGCCAGGTCTTCAGGAAGAACAAAAGAAGGAAAGCACCAGGCCCAGACGGTGTGTCACCAGCCTGCCTAAAAATCTGTGCTGACCAGCTGGCCCCCATCTTCACACAGATCTTCAACAGATCTCTGGAGCTGTGCGAAGTCCCCTCATGCTTCAAACGCTCCACCATCATCCCCGTCCCAAAGAAACCCAAAATTACTGGACTTAATGACTACAGACCTGTGGCTCTAACATCTGTGGTCATGAAGTCATTTGAAAGACTGGTTTTGGCTTATCTGAAGTCCTCCACTGGACCCTTACTGGACCCCCTGCAGTTTGCCTACAGAGCAAACAGGTCTGTGGATGATGCAGTCAACATGGGACTGCACTTCATCCTGCAGCATCTGGACAGACCAGGGACTTATGTGAGGATCCTGTTCGTAGACTTCAGCTCCGCTTTTAACACCATCATCCCGGGCACCCTTCAGAACAAACTAACTCAGCTCTCCGTCCCCACCTCCGTCTGTCAGTGGATCACCAGCTTCCTGACAGACAGGCAGCAGCTAGTGAGGCTGGGAAAATACACATCCAGCACCCGCACCATCAGCACTGGAGCTCCTCAGGGCTGTGTTCTCTCCCCACTGCTCTTCTCCCTGTACACTAACGACTGCACCTCTAAAGACCCCTCTGTCAAGCTCCTGAAGTTTGCAGACGACACCACACTGATCGGCCTCATCCAGGACGGTGACGAGTCTGCCTACAGACAGGAGGTTAATGAGCTGGCTGTCTGGTGCAGTCTTAACAACCTGGAGCTCAACACACTCAAAACTGTGGAGATGATCGTGGACTTCAGGAGAAACCCCCCTGCTCTCCCCCCACTCACCATCATGAACAGCACTGTGACTGCAGTGGAGTCATTCAGGTTCCTGGGCACCACCATCTCCCAGGACCTGAAGTGGGACAATCACATAGACTCCATTGTGAAAAAGGCCCAGCAGAGGTTGTACTTCCTTCGCCAGCTGAGGAAGTTCAACCTGCCACAGGAGCTGCTGAAACAGTTCTACTCCGCCATCATTGAATCCGTCCTCTGCACTTCAATAACTGTCTGGTTCAGCTCAGCTACCAAATCTGACCTCAGAAGACTACAGAGGGTAGTCCGGACTGCTGAGCGAATCATTGGTACAACCCTCCCCACTCTCCAAGAACTGTACTCATCCAGAGTGAGCAAAAGGGCTGGCAAAATCACTCTGGACCCCTCACATCCAGCACACGCTACAGAGCTCTGAGCACCAGAACGACCAGACACAGGAACAGTTTCTTCCCTCAGGCAATCCATCTCATGAACACTTGACATTAAAAGTGGAACACACAACACTATTATAAATTATTTATTCAACACACATACTTATTTTTTCATTTCAGATTTGCACATATTAGACCTGTACACCATAATTGTCTATATTGTATATTGTGTTTTTGCTTTTTGTACATTGCCTATTTGTATATTATTCTTTTATTATCTGTGTCCTGTCCTGTTGCTGTCTTTCTGTTGCACTGTAGAGCTTCTGTCACAAAAACAAATTCCTCGTATGTGTAAGCATACCTGGCCAATAAAGCTCATTCTGATTCTGATTCTTCTGATATATATATACACACATATATACATACATACATACATACACACACACACACAAAGAAAAACAAGTAGATAGAACAGAAAAAATAGAAAGCTAGTTTTTAATAAAAAAAGAAGATAAAGTAGAATTAAAATAGAATAGAAAGTGCTAGAGTTAGAAGGTCAAATAAAGATGGAACAGATGTGTTTTGAAAATATATATTTGTAGTATATTCAAATTTAAAACTTAAAACATTTTTACACATTTAATCATATATTTTATGTTGACTTTTGTTATGCATTTATTTACAGCAGTTGATTTATACATGTATAATAAACTGAAAAGCATGTTGTCCTTATATAGTCTCCACCACAGTTTGCTGTGCTTCATTATGAATGAATGAATGAATGAATGAATGAAGCATTGATATATAGTGCTTTATTGTGTATTGTTGCGCTAAAGCGCTTTACAATCATGTGGGGGGAGTCTCTCCTCATCCACCACCAATGCTCATTCACAGAAAGGAGTATGAATATATGGTTTCCCTACTGATCTGGAGAGGAGAAAAAAATGCATCAAGTTTTGTTCAGTTCACATTTATTTGTATAGCACTTTTTATTATACACATCGTTTTAAAGCAGCTTTACAGAAAATGAATGTTTCTACATTACAAATAAGAGTATGGCAGAAATGTTCTAAAATTAGGCTATACAAATCATGCAGTTAAGTAACGTCATGTATTCAGAAACAATGAACAAATTAAAGCAATGGTTACATGATGTGATCATGTTGATTGCAAGGGAAATTTAGCAGTTTTGTATGTTTATTCAGTGTCAGCTTCATCTGAAGTCCTCTCAAGGGCTGGCTTCATCTCTTCACAGGTGCTGGTCATCTGAAGTCTTCATAAGAGGCTAGATATAGTCAGCAGGAGCAATCTATAGATTACACCAACAAAATGTGATGTAATCATATCTGGCAACTGGCACTTTTTCACAAAGACATAAAGAACCAGGAAAAACTTGCCAAACCCAGTGAAGAGACTTATTGTGAGGATGATATCTCATTACAGCGAGTCTTCAGGTGGTTCTTGTTCTGAGCAAGATAGAGAAGGAGAAAAACACAGGAGAAATGGTTAAGTGATGCTCCATCACATTTCAGTCCTGTGGCATTTGCTCCTTCAACACAGTGCTTCTACAGTAGCTAAGAAGTTTAAGTATAAAACACAGTAATAATGTACAGGTTTACTGTGATTACTTCTATAATACGGTAGTGGTATACAATACATTTTTGAAAATTTAGCCTAGCATGATTCTGACTTGAAAACTGCTCGCCTATTTTACACTTTTCATTCTCACTTAGGTCCATCAGCATCCTTTGCAATAAATCCAAGTCTATTAAATAATTCCCCACCAGCAGAAATCACGTTTAAAAGCCTTAATTACACAATGATGAATGAAACTGCATGAAAAGAATGAATAACATCTCGTAAATCTACTAATTAAGTGAGGAATAATCTAATAATAATCTGTTTTAATGCACAAGGTAATTTGATTAGGTGTGCTGATAATATACAATTGTAATGTATAAATGCCTTACCTTTTAAAAGTTCGTCACAGCGGTCTCTTCTGCTGTCTCTCTATGGCGCTGATAGTATGAGCGCTAACTTCCAGGAACTATTGAGCGGCTCCACGATCCACCATTGTTGAAAAAACTGGTCCATTGGAGTCACCGGAGTTGTCGCAACTCTGTCTCTCTATGTCTCTGGCCCTCCTATAAGGCTGCCACAGGAGTGGGCTATCTACTTACAACCCTAGCAGGGGAGATGGCACACTCTAGGCAAGGGCTCAGGGAGACCGCTACTTAAAAACCCTAGGATGGGGAGCAGTCCCTGAGCTAGCACATAGATAACCTCAGATAGCCATGCACCTAGGAAGGCTACCAGAAGGGGACCAACTGAGACTACCCAGACCATAAAGAGTGGGCTGTCTACTTACAACCCTAGCAGGGGAGACAGCACTGTCTAGGTAGGGCTCAAGGAGACTACTACTTAAAACCCTAAGAAGGGGAGCAATCACCGAGCTATCAGCAGCTGGTCCCACACAGCTAGCCTGAAAAAGCCCGGTAAGCCCTCCTATAAGGACGCGCATTTAATTCATGTGCCGAATGTAGTTTCACACCGGACGAGAAGCGTAGCGCTCACATGTAAGCGACAACTCACAGGTATTGCACCCAATTCAAGACAGCAGTCTAAAACAGTTAATATAAAAGCCCACTTCAGGAATGAACAAAGTTGCATCGATGAGTTTGAAGTACGGTGTTTGTTTGACAAAGCAGAGCAAACGGAAAGAGAAAGCGCGATCTATGGCTATTATTAGCTCCCTATATAAAGCATACGGACAGAAAGACAAACGTTGTGCGGAAAGATACACAATCTTTCAGCCTAGGATAAAGTCTTGAACATTAACAATAATTGGGAACAAAGATAATGCGATTTTATGGTAAACTGTGTAAGTGGCACTCTGTGGTGCAGCAGGATTTGGAGCATGTGTCCTGAGTCACCGCAGACAGTCTTTAAATTATGTTGTTCAACTGAATGTACAAATCAAGCTGTTAGCTGAAATATCCACAAATTAAAAAACAACACTGAAATAAGAGCGTGCGGTTTATCTGTCAATCAGATGTGCACGAGTTTCGTTACTACAGCGACAGCAGAGTATTCTTTCAGAATCATCCATGGGTCCAATTTAATTAATAATAAAATAAAGTGATGCATGATTAAGACACCCAGCACTCTGATGCTGATATTGTTGGTTCACAAAATCAAAATTGGGGGGGGGGGGGGGGGGGTGTAGGAAGGGCTACCAGTAGGCTAGCGAGTCTTTACAGATTATTATCATTACGATTATTTAACTGCTAACGATTGAGACAGAGCATCCCCGAACTCAAATCGTAAATGTCAAACATGTTTGATATTTATGATTCTTGATCGGGCTGCCTCTGACGTGATACCCGCGATAGCCAATGAAAGCGAGCCAGCGACACCTACCGGATGTTGCGTGCTTCTATAGCTGAAACTTGGCAGCCACAAACATCCCATGAAAGCAGAGAACATCACCCATATTCTTTTCTATACTTTGTTTTTCACTGTGAAACAGAACACGTGCAAGGAGAGCCAGCTGACAATGTTGATTGTCCTCTATTTGTTTTTTTTCTCTAGTCACGTTTGATCTCGCAAGTCTCCGTGAGATCACGTGTCACTGTGAAATCGTTCCTACAATCATCTAGTATGTGGTGTCGCTGTCTGGTTGACAGTGTGTGCATTCAGAGGTTTATTAGGCTAAAAATCGGTTGAACTGTCTTCATGTCTGTGGTCTCTCATGGTTTTAAAATCGTTTAAGATTTGAAAATCGTTTAGTGTGCGGCCAGCCTAACAGAGTGTAGTTTTAGCACTAGGAGGCTGCTCAGGTAGCAGCAGTAGAATTTGTCCGGTTAAGAGCTGTTCTACCACTGAAATAATTTTAGAGGCATTATTTTAAGGTCGAAAAACTACATAGTGTTGCTTTAAGAGCTGCTGCTGCTGAACGTGATGCAGATCTGACACGCATAGACTTAGTTCACACTGCAGGTCTTAATGCTCAAATCGGATTTTTTGCTGAAATCCGTTTTCTTTTTTTTTTTTTTGCGCTGTTGTTCACATTGCCATTTAAATGTGACTGCCATCAGTCTCATGTGTGAACCGTATACGGCCCTGAAGTGACCCGCATGCACAGACGAAGACCTGACGTCAGAGGCAGCGCACTGTGTTTGCGGAAATAAAAATAGATGCTGCTCGTGTTAGCGTGTGTTTAGCAATTTTTAAGTTAATGTGCAATCGGAGCCTAAATAATGAAGTGATAAGAAGAAGAATATTAAGAAGAAGGAGAGCACAATTTCCTCCAGCGCAGAATTGTTACGTCTGTCACATTTCAATGATGTAAAAATCGCATGAAATGCAACATGGCCCTTCAGACTGAAGTCGCATTGCAAAACATCGGATATGTATCCGATTTAGCACCACATATGAAAGTGGCTTGGGCCTGATTTGAAAAAATCGGATTTGTGCTGTTCAGACTGTCATAAGAAAATCAGAAATGGGTCACATTTGGGCAAAAAAAGTCGGATTTGGGCCACTTTAGCCTGCAGTGTGAACTAAGCCATATTGCATTTTCTCACAACTCTCTTTACCTTTTCTGACCCACTTCAGGTCTTAAAGTCTCTACTAATGAGCTGACGAGTTGAATCAGGTGTGTTAGATGAGGGAGACAGTGCTGGGCTGCTTTGGGATCTTTTTCAAACAAATTCAGAGACATGTTCTTAAATGTGACTCATATGTAACAAATATTACATGCAAGCACAGATTTAAGGTAGGTTTAATCACATTTTGGTAACTTAATGACTTAACTGATGACATAACTATGACATTGCATGCATGTAGTTTATTTTGCGCTTTGATATGAAATGATACAGGCTACAGTGCGCCCCTCCGCATTTGTGCTTGCAATTGAAAAGCACGCTCTACCACCACCATCTTGTACCTTTTGCGCTCTTGTTTGACTCAGAGCAGAGGTGAAGCTGGAGTCTGAAAATGTCTCCTGTTTGATGAAGTCGTAAAGATGTTCTTCATCTAAATAAATGCAATTCTTGTCAAAAAAAAGAGAGACAGAAGCAGCAGTTGTGAGTGGGGTGGCTAACTAGCTCCACCCCTGCGTTAAATATTTTTAATGTGTTAAAGTGAAAAAATAATCGCCATGTTAACGCACTAATTTTGACAGCACTAGTCTTACTTTAAAGAACAGTATTGTCTTATTTGCCCTTTATCATCAACAAATAATTGTTCAAATACTGAATGTCTATTTACGCTTAGTGCAAATGTGGTTGGGATTGTCATCATTACAAAAGACGTGTATTCAAAGAGAGCAGCAGTGGCATAGGGAGTAAAACTTCTGTGATAATATTTGACGTGATCGACCCGAGTTCGAATCCGCTTTTTGCCAAACTTGTTCAACTCCTTTTCCTATCACACATCTGCCACTGTTTTCAGTAAGTATTAATAGCATCTGTGAATCTGCATTTTGAACGAATCAGCTGAGCGAATGATTCAGTTACATTCATAAAATCACTTGCTTCATTCCTGAATGAATCTGTCCTTTTGAACGAATCAAATGATTCCATGACTCTTTCATTAATATGCCACTACCTATTGGCGGTTTTAGTGTCATATTTAAAAAATAAATAAATAAAATTATTTTCCCCTTATCATTTTATATTTCTATGTTCAGTATGTTATATTTAAAATATTAATGTCATAATATTATTTATGCATTTATAATTGTTGTAAATACATCCTTGCCACCCATTTTTATGTTAACACAAAAACAAGACATCAAAGTTAATATGGCTCTTACCTTAAGCATTCAAAAATAAACAGAATAAGTTACTAAAATTGAGTAACCTAATGAAATGTTACAAATTATTTTTTAAAGCATGTGTTTTGTAATATTGTAAATACATTTTAAAAGTAACCTTCCCAATATATCAGAGAATACAGTATATCAGAGAGACTCACACTGGGTTGCTGAAAAGATCTGAATAATCACTTCCAATCCGAATCTCTGCTCCATCGATCCTGCTTTCACAGCAGTTGAGTCTGTTAGTGATGGTCACTCTGTTCACGCTGTACGTCTTCATCAGATCCAGATTCCACCACGGGTCACTCTGTGTGTCTGTATGAGTACAGGTGGAGCTCAACCCATCCAGAGCATTTCGGGCATACCAGTTGTAAGCTAATGTCGACTGAACGGCTGTTCCCCATGTTGCTACATTCACTAGAATATATTCAAGAGAAAACTCATTTACAATTGCAGTTATTTATTTCTGCTCTGACTAGAATTTTATGTGTAATGTATCAGGAGCTTCTGCTTTGAAATAATGAGTATGTAAAAAAAAGCACTATTTGTAAGAAATTGATTCTTCTATTTTGTAAGGATGATTTAAACTGATCCTAAATTACATTGAAGACATTTATGATGTAACAAAAGACTTCTATTGCAAACAAATGATGTTCTTTTGAGATTTCTGTTCAACAAAGAATCAGCATTGATAATAATCAGAAATATTTCTTGAGCAGCAAATCATCATAGAATGATTTCTAAAGGATCATGTGACACTGAAGACTGGAGTAATGATGCTGGAAATTCAGCTTTGACCACAGCAATAAATTACTATTTACAATATATTACCACAGGAAATAGTCATTTTAAATTGTAATAATATTTCACAATATTATTATCTGATGATATTATTATGTGATCAAATAAATGCAACATAAGAATCTTCTTTCAAAAACACACTCCCTATCCCTCCCTCTCATCTTGTGCTCTTTTTGTCTTTTGTAGTTTCATTGACTGTTGTTCATTGCTACTCTCTTAAAGATTTCAAAAGTTTAATAATTAAATTCACAGTCGATGATCTTGAGTCATTGAGATGTTGTTACGCAGGTGGATCTACAATATTGCATAATCACTTCGGGATGGTTATCAGGCAATATCTGCAGGATATTCAAGCTCATGAGTTTTTCATGAGTTTTTCATGAGTTTTTATCATGCGTCTAAAATATTTACATTGTAGAGCCTTGAAAATGTTTCATAGCAGCACAAACTAAAAATAAGGTGCAATAACTAATAAAAGGTGTAATAGTGTTTGATTCACAAAATCTCACCTTCTGTTCCTGCCTTCGTTTGAACTGAGAAAAAGCCTTGAAATGAGAAACACAGAATGATGCACAGTATTTACATTTTCCTTATGAGAATAAAACTACATTTTGTTAGATTTACACCTAAAAAAAAAACTATTTGCCAGTTGGGTAAAATTCTGTATGGTCTCTAAAATCAAGTATATTGTTCAAGGGTGTTTAACCAAGAACAACATATTCAATTATGTTTTAAAGTTTTCTGTTAAGTGTTTCTCTGTCTGATAGATGAAGCTGAAAACAGACTGTAGGCCAATAAGATATTAGACAGGTTGCATATTTTACTTACCCACTAAAAACAACAGACTCTTGTAGAAAAACATCATCTTCGTTTCAGGCAATTCGTCGTTCTTTCTGCTTTTATTTGATGGTTGAATGATTTTTTTATTTTATTTTTTTTCCCCTGTGAGAAGCACATTAGTTCAACTTTACATAAGAGTCACATGATCCTGTTTCTCCTCCCACTTTTCTCTCTGACTGGAGCTGGAAAAATGTTTAGAAATAAAAAAATAAAAGACCATTATTTTTTAAACCATCTTTTATCAATATCTCTTTGGCATACTCTTTTATCTAAAGCAAGTCAAGGTTTGTATTCACTTTTGTTTTCAGATTCAGTGGCATCACATTTTTACCTAGATTTTGTCACTTTCTTTCTCTGATCTATCTTTCTTCATATGACAGTTTTCCCAGTCTTTATCGGTCATACTGCATGTTGTTTCCATCTTGTGAGTGTTGCACCTGCCATTTTTATTTTTATTATCTCATCTTACAGACTTCCCAAGATCAATGGACATTTGCATTTTGTTGTTTTATGCATGAAGGCTGCATGTCCTGTCAGCACACAAACAAAGTCATGCATCTGGTCTGACATGAGGAGAAGATCTGTTTCTAGATGATGCAAAGCTTTAAAATCTGAATATTCACATAAGGAGTTCATATAGCAATGTAGTAAATCTTTGCCACTTTTTTCCATTTACATCTACTGATGTTCCCTTCTTAGAATGTCACTTGTTGTTCTTATTCACAACAAGTTTTCTTCAAGTGGTTTGCTTAGAAAGCATGTTCCAAAAACCAAGAAGATTAATGTAAATGTAAATTTGAATGTTCCCAAACTGTTTGTTCAGAAGAGCACGAGCGTGTGAGGAGGCACACTATGACTATGACTGCATCTGGACCGGTGTCTTGGGGTTTGAAAGCAACCAGGCCATCATTATGTGTTTTACATTTTTCATTGTCAAACTTCACCTACAATCTTTACAATAATCTGCCACAAATCTTACTTATTTCTACAAATGACTGCCACCGATAAACTTGTTTGTGCAGTTCTTTTGCCTATGTAAATAATGTTGATGTCGTGTGTGTGTGTGTGTGTACTGGTATATATGGTTTACGAGGACACAAATGTGTATAATGACATGGGTACTACAACGTAAAAAAAAAAAAAAACATGGTTTATGAGGACACTTCCTGTGTCCCCGTAAAACGAAAGGCTTAAAAAACATACGAAATTCAAAAATTGCCAGTAGTTTCCTGTAAGGGGTAGGTTTAGGTGTAGGGTGATAGAAAATATGGTTTGTACAGTATAAAAACCATTACACCTATGGAGAGTCCCTATAAACCACAAATTCAAGTGTGTGTGTGTGTGTGTGTACCTGTTTTTCTATTCAGGTGGGGACTTAAACCTGAATACACACAGACTCATGGGGACTCGTGTCACGGTGGGTGACCTAAATTGAGGTCCCCATGGGTAAAGAAGCTTATAAATCACACAGAATGAAGTTTTTTGAAAATCTAAAAATGCAGAAAGTCTCCTGTGAGGACTAAGTTTAGGTGTAGGGTTGGTGTAGGGTAATAGAATATACGGTCTGTACAGTAGAAAAACCATTACGCCTATGGAAGTCCCCACAAGGATAGTGAAACAAGTGTGTGTGTGTGTGTGTGTGTGTGTAAAAAAAGCTCAGTAAATGACTGTTGTTGGAGATAAATGCAATGTGATATTCTGATGGAACAAAAAGGACCAATGAGTGTTTGCAATCAGACCAAAAACTATTTTTGGATGATAAACTTTTAAAAGTTGATCCACTGCTTTACAGTGCAAGTATTTTATTTTGTGTATTTTAATTAGGCCTAAACGTTCAGATGTTTGACAAAAGTAAAATCAAAAGAAGAATAATACAGGATATTTAAAATTGAATATTTAAGCCTTAAGTGTAACTGCCTTAAGTGTAACTTTAAAAAAATAAATAAATAAAAAATACTATTGCAGATGTTCTTAAATTTCATGTTTATTTATTTTTTATTTAATTCATGTTTTATTTATTTATTTATTTTTGGCTCTGCATCATTCTTTTATGCAAAAATAAGCATGTCTGGCACCCTCAAGCATTAGGGAATGTCACACAATCTGTCCATGTTGCGTCTGTGTAATCTGACTTCTACCGAGTGTCATAAATGTCCTGCAAAATACCGTACATGAGTGTGTTTCCTAAAAGCATTATTAGCTAACTATGGTTGCACGTTCCATTGAACTCTGTTGGTAATGATGGAACTTGTGACCATAGTTGCTTTTGGGAAACACCCCTGGTTGATTGAATTTGCAGCCTTTGACATCAACAATGTGCAAAGGTTTTCACCATTGCACTCTCCTGACTATGCATACTGTTTGTATTTAGCTATGTTCTTTTTTTGTTCTTTGCTGCTCTCTGAAACCCTTAGTCCATGCACTGGTGAAACACACACACACACACACACACACAATCTAGCAGTTTCACTGTTTACTTGAACATTTTATTATGCATAATTTTCTTCAAAAAATATACATGTGACTGTTTAAAACTTACAGGCAATCATAGGTTTGAGGCAAAAGTTGCAAAATAAATTAAGACATTTAAAAATAATTCTCTTTGATAATTTCAACCACTTGGTGGCATCACACTTGCACAATTAAATTAATAGACTGATTATACTAATTTTTATCAGCCCTCTCTGTGCAGGAGCCTGATGTTAGGTAGCAGTACATAAGTAGAATACAAACACTAATGTTCACAAAATCACACTCAAAAACACAATGTCTCTCACACATACGCACAGATTAAATAAATGATGTATTGCCCTCTTCCCCATATTTTCAGCTCCTTTCTTCACTGTTCCCACAGTCACAATATTGCACAATTATAAATATTCTGAATTACATATACTTCAGTGTTGAGTTCATCAAGCGTTCAGTGCTCATCGACCAATTTCAGAAAGCAAATGACATGTTGGCAGTATCCTTACAACAGGAGGACTGCAAGGATCCCTGAGAGAATTACCAGAACAGCTGAAAAGACAAGAAAAATGAATAATTAATTCATTTATTAAAGAACTTCAAATGTTTTATCCTAATCTTTTTACTCAGGTAACTGACTCTTGAATAGCACATCATAAAAATGATACTACTTCTATTGGCTAGAAATTTTCCTGTATTGTAAATGGTGCATGATACGCATTTGCCAAGCAACTCCTTAAAAAAAAAAAAAAAAAAAAAAAGAAGATTTAGCAACTAAAGAGTAGTGCTTTGTGTCACTCTTTTTAACACACTGTAGAGATTTTCTCTGAAAATGCAGATTCTGCCTGGCCTGGCTGTTAGTCATTGGCCTGGTGTGGCTGTATCGAGTTCTTACCCTGAGATGCAGCATGATGCAGTGCATTGCTTCCTGCTGTAGTAGCAGGTTTTGCTGTAGTAGTTGTCGTTGTAATAGTAGAAACGGTAGTAGTGGTAGTATTAGAGTCTGTGTTTGTAGTGGGTGTTATTATGGCAACATCTGAGCTGTTAGTGTTGGTTAGATCAACCGGTGAATCTGTAGACATTCGTGTGACTGGAGACCCCAGAGTGCCTGTGGAAATGAAAATAAAGAAAACATTTTAATTTTGCTACCAATTAAAATATTTTTCAGGTCTTCGTTCGTAGTGTCGCTCTTACCGTTTGTATAGTTGCCAGTGAAGAAATAGAGGAAAGTGGTTGCATTTGCTGCACGAGTGCTGCTGCTGAGCCCTGCAGCTATGAAAATGCACTGAATCCTTGTGCCGTTCACAGTGCCACGGAAGGATCCAGGATTAAACTGTAAGACAAAACAAGTACAAATTTATTGCTGCAAATTAGTGGTCAAAGTGAGTGAAGTTTCCCTTCACTTCAAAGCATTCCATAAACCCTTCAGCTCTACTCAGGGTTTGTCTTTTTTCGCTCACTGCTGTTGAACAAACATTTGTATTGTTGTTCTACTGTATAGTTGTCTCAAAATGCTTTGTTCTTTAAAGCCATCCCTGTTGCTGTTTATTACCACATAATTTATAATCAATAATCTTTTGTGCAAAGCTTGGCAATAAAGAAAATGCTCTGTAAAAGGGAGTCTTACAGTCTTATCTGGAGTCAGAATGGTATTATTCAGTGTGGCACGGATGAACTTCGCCACACCATTTTCGTTGGCACAAGAATACACGGTGTCATCATCACCCTATGAGAAGGAAAGTTAAACATGTCTGAGAACCCAAATCTGAGATTAGTTTTTTTTTTTTTTTTTTTTTCCCAAATCACATTCTTAACAAAGAGAATTTACTTTTTTTTTTTTTAACGTGGATATATGAGAGAAATAAATTTGATCTTTTTCAGACCTCCTTCTTGTCTCGAGACAGGCCAACTGCGATGTAACCATTTGCATCCCCGCTGAGCTCAAAGGTGAGATTGTCTGAGTTTCCGTTCACCCCTCTTGTGGAGGCGAAAAAGCAGCTACTTGAGCTTGATGGATCACAGTTGGCTGGAGTGGAGAAACATGCCCTGTCCCTCTTACAGTTGTCTTTGGTGACCTTGTCCTGCAAAGTTATGTTCATATTAGCCTTGGAATGCAATGCTGAAATTCATATAAATCTGTTGAATGTCTAATAAATGCATAAAATCTCAACTAAATTCAAGCTTCAAAAAGAAATACTAAAGCAATTTGACATCCAACACAATACAATAGCTGTTAACATGGACTCCACAAATACTTTACTTCACCACAAAAAGCAACACAATCGTAAATTTAAAAAAAAAAAAAAAAAAAAAAAAAAAAAAAAAAAAAAAACTGTCTTGTCAGTGTGTTCCCACTTACATTTGTTGTACCATTATTAGCTGAAGATACGCCAGACACAGTAGATGCAGTGGCGTTTGAGAGTGCAGTGACATTAGATCCAGTGGTGTTTAATGCTGCAGTGACATTAGATCCAGTGGCGTTTGATGCTGCAGTGACATTAGATGCAGTGGCGTTTAATGCTGCAGTGACATTAGATGCAGTGGCGTTTAATGCTACAGTGACATTAGATGCAGTGGCGTTTAATGCTGCAGTGACATTAGATGCAGTGGCGTTTGATGCTGCAGTGACAGTATATGCAGTGGTGTTTGGGGCTTTAGTGGTGGCATCTGTAGTGGGTGTTACTACTGAAACATCTGTGCTGTTAGGGTTGCTCAAGTCAACTGACCCATTTGTGGCCAGTCTAGTGACTGGAGAATCCAGAGCACCTGGAAAAGGAGAAAAGGGAGGAGTAAGATTTACTTCCGATAAATAATAAGAAAAAATAAATAAATAAAACAAAAATAATAATAATGTCACAAAGTGACACACTCACCATTTGAGACGCTGCCTGTTAAAAAGAAGACATAAGGGTCTGTGGTTGCAGCACGGGCAGTGTTGCTGAGACCTACAGCAGTGAAAATGCACTGAATCTTTCTTGCATTCATCGAACCACTGAAACTTCCAGGGATGAACTGCAGCAAGACAGAAATAATATTACAGAATATTACACTGCAAAGATGGCACAGAACCTACATCTGAGGTGGCATATACAGTGCTGTGAGAAAGTCTATTTTAGTATATTTTACAGTATATTCTAATTGACTTTTATGGATCTCTGCATCTTTGAGACCTGTGTACAATACCATTCCCTTTTTTCATATACCACTATATTGTTTACTGTTAAGAATATACTTTGTTAATATTGGCATAGTATTGTTCAAACTGCAGGCTCTAAGAAATAGAGTCTTACTGTGTTATCCTGAGTCAGTATTTGATTGTTCAGTGTGGAACGGAAAAACCTCAGTTCACTATTGACTTTGGCACAAGAATAGACAGTGGCTCCTTGACCCTGAGGATGTGAAAAGTAAATTAGTCAGGGAACCATACTTTGGGTTTACAATTACAGTGCTTAATTACTAAATTTACTTAAAAGCACTTACTTAAAAAAAAACAAAAAAAAAACTGGATTTGATCACTTACACTCTTGTCTCGAGAGAGGCCAGCACCGATGTAACCATCTGTCTCGCCACTGAGCTCAAAAGTGAAATTATTTGCATTTCCGCTTACTCCTCTTGTGGAGAGGAAATAGCAGGAACCTTGTGCACCTGGATTACAGGCAGGTGGAGCGGAGAAACATGCTCTATCCCTCCTGCAGTTATCCCTGCCAGTGATGTCCTTCAGTAAACAAGAAGTCAAATTAAATTGAAAATGTAAGTGCTGGGTATACAAGCTAACTTGCAAAACTAATTTTTATCATTTAAATGCAACATTCACTTCAACAGTCAGGATGGTTATTATTTCCATTTTTAAACAAGGAAAAGGCTTACCAATGGTAGATTATTGTTGTTGCTGTTGGTCAAGGAGTTTGTGGTTATGTTGGGAGGGCGTGTTTGATTCAGATTGGCGGTCATGTTGGGAGGATGCGTCTGGGTCAAGTTCGCAGTTGTGTTGAGGGGGCCCACTTGGGTCACGTTGGCGGTCATGTTGGGAGGACGCGTCTGGGTAAAGTTTGCAGTCATGTTGAGGGGGCCCATTTGGGTCACGTTGGCAGTCGTGTTGGGAGGACGCGTCTGGGTAAAGTTTGCAGTCATGTTGAGGGGGCCCATTTGGGTCACGTTGACGGTCGTGTTAGGAGGACGGGTGTGGGTCAAGTTCGCAGTCGTGTTGAGGGGGCCCATTTGGGTCACGTTGGCGGTCGTGTTGGGAGGATGTGTCTGGGTCAAGTTCGCAGTCGTGTTGAGAGGGCCCGTTTGAGTCAGGTTGGTGGTCATGTTGGGAGGGACCGTCTGGGTCAGGTTTGTAGATGGTGCAGTGGTTGATGTTGCTGTGGTATTAGATGCAGTGGCATTTGTACTGGGTGTTATTACTGAAACGTCTGTGCTGTTAGGGTTGCTTAAGTCCACTGACCCATTTGTGGCCAGTCTACTGACTGGAGATTCAAGAGAACCTGGAAATAGGAGTAGAGGAAAGAACATGGTTTACTTCTGCTTCAAAACATAATATATGTAAGTTACTTCAAACTTTTGCACTCACCATTTGATATGCTGCCTGTTAAGAGGAAGACAAAAGTTTCTGTGGTTGCAGCTCGGGAGGTGCTGCTAAGACCTGCAGCATTGAAAATGCATTGAATCTTTTTTCCAATTACTGAGCCACGTAAACTTCCAGGGATGAACTGCGGCACAACAGAAGTAGTATTACTTAATTTTACACTTCAACGATGACACAGAAATTGTATCTGAGATGGCATATACAGTGCTGTGGGGAAATATTTGCAATTTCTGACATAAAAATGATCTGAAACATACAAGCAAGCCTAGCTCTGAATGGCTGAAAAACAAGAAATGTAAGGCTATTCAGTGCAGTGAAGTACTTAAACACTATTGAAATGTTGTGGCATTAAACTGACTTGAAATGCACAGTTCATGCTTAAAAGCCTACAAATATCACAGAACTAACGTTTAAGTAGTGGGACACAATTCTTCCACAACAGTAAATAACTATGGGAAGGCAGTTGATGGTATTATTGCTGGGTGTTACTGACTAGAAGATGAAGCAGTCATAGCTAGTACTCTTTAATCAGCTTTTATGCATTACTGGTCTCAAAAAAAGGGCCTTACTGTGTTATCCTGAGTCAGTATTTGATTGTTCAGTGTGGAACGAATCAACCTCAGTGCACCATTGATATTGGCGCAAGAATAGACGGTGGCACCCTGACCCTATGGACGAGAAAAGTCGATTAGTCAGACAACCAGAATACCATTCTTCAGTTTAATAAAGTGTAATATTTAATAGTTAAGGACTGTGATTTTTAAAAGAAATGTCTGATAAAAAAAAAACAACTGGATTTGATCTCTTACACTGTTGTCTCTAGAGAGGCCAGCTCCAATGTAACCATCTGTCTCGCCACTGAGCTCAAAAGTAAAATTATTTGCATTTCCGCTTACTCCTCTTGTGGAGAGGAAATAACAGGAACTTTGTGCACCTGGATTACAGGCAGGTGGAGCGGAGAAACATGCTCTATCCCTCCTGCAGTTATCCCTGCCAGTGATGTCCTTCAGTAAAGAAGAAGTCAAATTAAATTGAAAATGTAACTGCTGGGTATACAAGCTAACTTGCAAAACTAATTTTTATCATTTAAATGCAACTTTCACTTCAACAGTCAGGATGGTTATTATTTCCATTTTTAAACAAGGAAAATGCTTACCAGTGGTAGATTATTGGTGTTGCTGTTGGTCAAGGAGTTAGAGCCTGACGGTGTCGGGGTCAAGTTTGTGGTTATGTTGGGAGGGCGTGTTTGGTTCAGATTGGCAGTCATGTTGGGAGGACGTGTCTGGGTCAAGTTCGCAGTTGTGTTGAGGGGGCCCATTTGAGTCACGTTGGCGGTCGTGTTGGGAGGACGCGTCTGGGTAGAGTTTGCGGTCATGTTGAGGGGACCCATTTGGGTCACGTTGGCGGTCGTGTTGGGAGGACGCGTCTGGGTAGAGTTTGCGGTCATGTTGAGGGGGCCCATTTGGGTCACGTTGGCGGTCGTGTTGGGAGGACGCGTCTGGGTAGAGTTTGCGGTCATGTTGAGGGGGCCCATTTGGGTCACATTGGCGGTCGTGTTGGGAGGACGCGTCTGGGTAGAGTTTGCGGTCATGTTGAGGGGACCCATTTGGGTCACGTTGGCGGTCGTGTTGGGAGGACGCATCTGGGTAGAGTTTGCGGTCATGTTGAGGGGGCCCATTTGGGTCACATTGGCGGTCGTGTTGGGAGGACGCATCTGGGTAGAGTTTGCGGTCATGTTGAGGGGGCCCATTTGGGTCACGTTGGCAGTCGTGTTGGGAGGACGCGTCTGGGTAGAGTTTGCAGTCATGTTGAGGGGGCCCATTTGAGTCAGGTTGGTGGTCATGTTGAGAGGACCCGTTTGGGTTGGGTTGGTGGTCATGTTAAAAGGGCCCATGTGGTTTGGGTTTGGGTTTGTGGTCATGTTGAGAGGGCCCATCTGGGTATGGTTTGTGGTCATGTTGGGAGGGCGTGTTTGGGTCAGGTTGGAGGTCATGTTGAGAGGGCCCATATGGGTATGGTTTGTGGTCATGTTAGAAGGGCTCATCTGGTTCGGGTTTGTGGTCATGTTAAGAGGACCTGTCTGGGTAAGGTTCAGGGTTATGTAAGGAGGGCCTGTCTGTGTCAAGTTTGTTGTCATGTTGAGGGGACCGACCTGGTTTAGGTTAGTGGTCATGTTGGGTGGGTGCATCTGGGTCAGGTTCAAGGTCATGCTGGGTGGATGCGTCTGGTTCAGGTTGGTGGTCATGTTGGGTAGGAGTGTCTGGTTCAGGTTCGTGGTCATGTTAGAAGATATCCAGCTGTCTGTGGAGTTGCTACTGATTGTTGTATTGTTCCCATTGACTCCAAGCATCATGCATGCTATCCCCAGGATAGCCACATAGATCCAATTGCTCCTCATCAGTGATCTTTATGTGCTTGTGTGTTAATCTTGCAGTTTTTGTTACCTGTAATTAAAAATGAAAAGAAAATAATTCATCTCGTATAAATCAACAAAAAAGAAATCTATAATCAAGAAAAATGAAATTTTGTACCATTTAAAACCTTTATCTTTCATTATATTTTATCATTCCTTTGATTGCAGACACAAACAAGCATGAGCCTGGATTCTAAATTCATCAACACCTTAGTTTAACACAGTTTACTTAGTAATATGTTATTGATAAATATTATGTCTCACCAGTGATTGTTTGTTTGAAAGAAGAAAAATGCAATCTGAGCTATACAATGCAATCTAAGAAGTTATGCTTCTGAACTGAAGTGTATTTTCAATCCTTATGTTCACCATAGTGTTACACCACAGTATATACTACACAGTGCAACCATTCAACTTCTCAGTATGGTAATGAGTAAAATTACAAAATTTGATGGAACTTCAAAATTCATCCTCAAAACTAAACATATGTGTAAAAAATGTAATTTTTGCAACTAAAAACTTTTTTTTCCCCCAGATGTATGTTTTAGAAGACAGTGGATCCTTCCATAGTCGGTAGCTCTGGAAAAAATTGGATCGTTTGGACAGGATAGCACTGTCCAATAATACAAAATATATTTTTCAGAGTAGTCAAAAGAAAAGTGTATAAAAAAAAAAAAAAATTAAAATAAAAAAAAATTAAACAATACATAACCGTCACTTCAATTTTTATAATTAATTTCAATTGTAATCCAAGAATACAATATATTCAAAATAGTAGTCTATTTAATATTCATTCAATATAATGCATAATATACCATAAGATTTATAATTTTAACAAAACACAAAGAAATTATTAAAAAAAAAAAAAAATTATATATATAAATATATATATATATATATATATCTTACACTGGTATACAAACACATGAAGAAACAGTGGCTCCAACAAATATTTGGACACTTTAATCAATCAAAAATTTATCAATGTATTCAAATTAGAAAACAAAATATCAATGCAAATAGTAGCACAAACACGTTTCAAGCAAATAGAGTTAAAGATAAATAAAAAAAAAACTCATAAATTTCAGTTAGTTCTGAGATTTTATCTGATTCAATGACATTCACACATTAGATGACCTCCTACATGATACAAGGTATTTACATGAAAATATCATGCCATTTCTAATTATATGAATAGACCTCATCTGTGAAATCTTTGTATAATGCAATACCATTACACATATCTGTCTCTGGATTCCTGATAGCTCAGTCAATAGGTTAACAGCTGCTTGTAAAGATAGTTTAAAATGTTTCTTACCTGTGTGTGAGAGGTTCTGGGAGTTTAGGATCAATGATGGAGGTGTCAGAACTTCTCTGACTTTAATAACTCGCATTCAGGGCGGGACTTGAAGGGTTGGAGACACCGGTTTTGACTTTAATTATTTTTTTTACTTCAGACTTCGTCATTTGCACATTCAAACGTAAAAGTAAATTCAACGTACATTATTATGGCAAAGGGAGGAGCAGCACTTCTGAAACAAAACTGCAGATCATATTCATACATTCCTGCTGCACTTTTCAGCTCAACTACTACAGGTTTTCCAATGACTCTGTAAAATAACTGAAATAATCACAGTTTTTACTGTCATCATGTGATGCACTTGATTGACAAACTTCTGACAAACACTGTTCATTTTCTCACTAAATTCCACTCTATAAGTGAATATATGTCGTTGGTAACTTGTAGCCAATTTTATATAGATAAATATCATTAAATAATATCAAGATGTTATGACATGTCTGATATCAAGGTTTAAAATACATTTTTATGTTTGTTTTATTAGAGAGAGTATAAGGTGAATGTATTTTCCCTTTAATACAAAGATTTCACCAAAATACTATACAAAACCATCATAATACAAGTAAAAACACAAAATATACTTCAATGTATAAAATAAAACAAAAATAAATGAAGGCAAAAAAAGATTGCTAAATCTCACTAACTCATTTTCAGATGTTTTCAGATCTTATACTGTTTGAAGGCGATGCCATACTAATGTATCATGTTCTTATAGTAGTAATTGGTATTTTGGCATAAATTTTGGTTACCATGTTAAAAGAAAAGGGATATTGCAGTATGTCTGAGTTGAGAGATGCCATCTAAATCACTGCCTCCTTCAACAGTATGTGCAAACTCTTCTCCAAATATTTACTCAGGGTGAGGTTTAGACATTTACTTGGTTGTTTCCAGTTGTTGGCAATTTCATGTCAGAGCAACATGTCGTTCATCAAGAATTACCTTGAAAAATCTAAGTAAAACTAAAAGAAATGATAAAAATAATTTTTGGTCTCAAAAAAGGAGTGAGAATGAAAGAATTTCAGCGTCTAACTTGGCATTTGTAAAAACAATCACGATTCCTTTATTTTGTTCTTTTCGGCACTGTTACTCCTATTTTAGGTAACTGTAGTCAACCTTGTCTGATGTGTTATTTATGTAAGATCTACAGCATAGATGAAATAGATGATCATAAGTTATTGTTGAGCTGCTTTGCCAGTTTCTCTGGCGCAGTTACATGGACAATGAAGCAACTGTGTTGACTGAAGTTTCACACCATGACAAAAGATTAATATGTGAAATTCCCATGCCTTCAAACACAAAGCACAAACTTACACACGTGCATTATCAGGAATGGCGTCCAAAGAATCTGGATTCTCACACACCTTTTGTCATTTATCGTCAGACTGGCAACATGAACAACAATGCAAAACTGTTTTTAAATAGCTTGACGTGAAGTATTTTCTTGACTAGTCTTCTTTCCTCAGTAAATACCAAAGGAACAGATATTATCGTATGCAGTATAATATTTCAACCACTACAACAACTGAATCATGCTATTGCTTTTGGCCGTAGTGTATTAGACGTGACATATTCACAATTTGATTCACAATTTGATTCAAAGATCCATCAAATGTTGATCAAATGAAGTTTAACTTCAAATAAAACCATCACTGCTCAGGTTAAACAGCAATCCATCACTCTACGACTGATGGTTCTCCAACACAAAGTCAAACTCAAACACAAAACCAGTGCGTTTCATTGGAGTTTCACAGACAACAATAACTGTGGAGAAGTGTATTTGACCTCAGAGTCAGACAGAAGTCCAGTTAACAAAAATATGTTCTAAGAACGTTTTGATAACGTTCTGAACATTCAAAATGTCCAGTATTCAAAATGTTTTACATTTTTTTTTTTTTTTTTTTTAATCTTGTAAGGAATATTCAATTTCATAATTTTGGGAACATTACTTTTGAATGTTCTCTGAATGTTTTGATACAAATAGTAAGCCGTTTTGTTCATAACTTTGAGAGTACCTTGCCAGAACTCTGGGAGTAATGCATTAGCTCTGGGAGTAATCAAATACATGTGAGAAGACTTGTGAGAATGATGTTTGGAGACGTATAATGTAAAAATGTAGGGTAACGAGTTAAGTTTTGACCTTAATTCTCAGATGATTTAAACATCTGTTTCTATTAGTCTTGGGCAACAGGAGAGTTAAAGTTATTGCACTGATTTGAAAAAAAATACAGATGTAAATGAACACGCCTTTAAACGCAACACAGATCGCGTCTCGTTCTGGTACAACAAGTTCTTTTCTGCTCTGAGAGACAAAAGAAGGTGTATCACAGAAAAGAAAAGAGCCACTGAGCAAAGATAACACACTTATGTTAGCAGCGTGTTCATGAGTCTGTGAAGCTGCTCGGGCCTGTCAGAAAACAATAGCACAAATACTATGAGTGAAAGCATGAAAGAGATATCTCAGACATTGCGACGAATTATGTCAAACTTTAGCCTCTGCATCTTCATTTCACTCCGTCTCTAGACTGTAAAGATGTTACCTTCTCACAAGATTGAGAAACGCAAGATATTAGAATAGCTATTTTATTAAATAATTCTAAAAAAAATCCATAAAAACTGAGGAGGGGTAGGTCATTGTCTGCTACGCGATTATCCGTTAAGTTCACGTAAATTTCACTTAACCAAAACACAATGCAATAAATCCTTCATAAATTAAGTTTGTCTTGTTTAGGCACAAATTGTGTTTGATTTATTCTTAAAACACAATATGTCACCTTATTCATGATGTTTTCTCTCAAAACAAGTCCTGTTAACTTAGTTTTACTTAATAACAAATTTGTTTAAACAATGTTTTTATACTATTATTAGAAAACAGGACCAAAAAAAAAAAAAAAACCTGATAATGTAAGTGAGGGAATCTTTGAAATGTACAGATATTAATATCTGTTTTGTACCACTGAAAACCACCAAAGAACAGGTGGTGATGTGATGAGAGAGATATTATAAATAAAAGCTTATCACAAGCAGCATTTTCACAAACCGATGCAAAAACAAACATACGCACTGCAAGGCGCAGTCTCATATACTAAATATCAAACACACGACACTAAATATTGCAAACACTGCTAATTAATAATTAATATTTCCACTGAGACAAGCTGAATTCCAGCTGCCTCATCATTAAATCCTCCATCTCAGTTTAAGGCCACACGCGTCATTCTGAAAACAACGGATGTTTTTCACCTTCCTCGGGCCTCATTCACGTCATAATGTGAATCATGCATGACATTTCCTGCGTCCAGCAAATGACACAATGCTGATGGAACATACTCTAAATAGTGATTGTAAAGCTCGGATTAACACAATGAAACCTCGAGGTAAAATTCACCTACTTCCTACCTCCTCGCCTGCACTTGTGTAGCTCATCAAAACAGAAATAAAGTCTCTCTACGCCTGCAGACGTCTTAAGTGACTCACCCGTTTAAGAAAGAACACTTATCAAAGAATAAGATAATTGCTTTAACACTTAAGATAGATTCAGTTTTATATGCAATGCAGTTTAAATATTTCATATGCTATGTAACTACTTTGTTAAATCCTTTTTAATATATATTCAATATACAGTTTTTACTGAACACTTTCATTAAGTAATATACAAAAAGCATTTGAAAATCTGACAGCAGAAGAAAAATATTGTGTAATTATTTACATAAAGCCTTTATATATCATCAGTGCTGGGTAGATTACTTACAAATTGTAGTCCGTTACTGAGTCCACATTCAAGACATAAATTCTAGTTAGTAACGTAATCCATTACATTGCACATTTGACATACTGTGTAATGTAATTAGTAAAGCTAATAGAACTAGATGTTTCAATCCTTTTAGTAGGAAACTCTTGATAGTAGCAATCGATGTGGAGTGGTTAAAAAAAAAAAAAAGGAGGGTAGTCATCAAGTATGTCATTGGGGTCATCAGGTGGGCACCCTGCTTCATCGACGTTTTGTTGATTGAAGCCCACAACGTCTCCAGAGGGCTCAACGGTGTACCCAGCATCCCAGGTACACCCCCCTCCATGCCATACCCTCTATATCCCTGATGGGCTCTGCATGGCAGGGCCGTCCCTCTCCCTGAGTCGGTCCTAAGCCTGACCGCATACCATCTGTCTCTACCTTACTGCCCATGGGGTCCTTACGCTTGATCTAGAGCCAGTTACTGCTTTTTTCAGCAGCACTTGATATGGACTTGATGGCTTGTTGGAGAGAGCGACCCTTCACCCCTATTTTTCTCAGCAAACTGGTGGTAGATGTTGCAACAAATCCCCTGCATCCCACCTCTACTGGGCAGATGCTATTCTTCCAGTCGTTCTGGGATGCTTCAGCTGCCAGGTCGGAATATTTGTTCTTTTTCCTCTCATAAGACTCTTCAACCCCATCTTCCCATGGTACTGTTAATTCCACAACATATGCCAGCTCTGTTGTTGGAGACCACAGGACCATGTCTGGCCGTAGTGTTGTATCCACTATTTCTGGGGGAAACACAAGCTTCTTATCAAGGTCCGCTTCCAATTTCCAATCCCGCGCTGACTGCAGGATACTTGCATCCTTAGGTGTTGTACGATGCTCTTGATGTTGGCCAGCTGGTATGAAATTTGTGAAGTTGACCTGTCCTGCCAATATTTGTGGGAGGTTGTTTGTGGTGGTTCGTTTCTTTTCCAATATTGATGCCAGCTCTCTAAGTACTTGGTTATGCTGCCAAGCATAACGCCCATGGGTGAGACTTGTAGTGCACCCTGATAGAATGTGCCTTAGGGATGGATGCAGGTACTTGACACAGGGAACAGGCAGGATCTTCTCCATACCACTCTTTCAGATTTTGGGGGGAGGGTAGCAGGTCGTATGTGGCTCTAATGACAAAACTCAGCCGCGCTCCCTCCATCTGCCAGATGTCACGCCAGCTGAGCTTTTTCTTCTCCAAGCCCTCCCAGTTGGTCCATTTCCCCTGCTTGGCCATTGAGACAGCTTTGGCATGTCGCTCTCCCTCCTCCTGTCTCCTGACTTCTTCTACCACTAGCTGTCTCTTCTGCAGTGATGTTGCTTTGTGCCACAGAGGAGTTTTTGGAATGAGTCCGAACCCTGACCTCCCATGCTGTACTTGTCCAACCACATTTCTGAAGTGAGGCGCAGACTTTGCACTCTGAACAGCTTCTGATGGAGTCCACTTCCTTCCCACTACTACCCGTGGGGCCGCTGTCCGAATGACTGCATCCTCGGATTCCGTTAGGGTCATGACGAGCCTTGCCTTGGTGCATTTGAACTCTTCCACGAGCCCTGTGATTGTTAATTTCAACTTGCCATGTCCATAAAGTCCGACGGAACTTAAACAACGTGGAATTCCAAGCCACTGCTTCAGCTGTATACTTATCAGCCGTTCCAGCTTTTCAACCTTGGTGATGGGGATCTCATACACAGTTAACGACCACAAGAGTCTTTGGAGTATGCCAAACTGAAAGCACCACACCTTGAGTTTTCCTGGCAACAATGTCTTGTTGATGCGCTCCATGTACATGCTGATATCATTTTTCAGATGTTCAAACTGCTCGGTGTCTTTGAGTTTCACATCATACCATCTCCCCAAGCTCTTTACTGGCATTTCTGAGACACTCGGGACAGGTGTTCCGCCTTTGGTCTGTGACTTGGCCTTTCACGATGGAGATGCTTCTGCACTTACTGGGCTTTAACTTCATCCTCGCTCATGTTATATTTTGATGAAGTTTCTCCAGCAGTCTCTTGGTGCAGGGGACAGTTGTTGTGAGTGTTGTTAGATCATCCGTATAGGCTCGAATTGGTGGTAACCTCTGATTACATTGTATTCGTTCTCCTCCCATGACCCATTTTGAGGCTCTGATAATGATCTCCATTGCCATCGTGAAGGCCAATGGGGAGATGGTGCACCCCACGATGATGCCTACCTCCAGCAGTTGCCAACTTGTGGTGAAGCCTGATGTTGTAAGGCAAAACTGTATATCCTGGAAGTAGTGTTTCACTAAATTTGTGATTATAGTCGGCACCTGGAAGAAATCAAAGGCAGCCCACAGAAATGAATGAGGGACTGAACCATAGGCATTGGCCAGATCGAGGAACAAGACACGGAACTGTTCAATGGTGGTTGAGCTCTTTTCTTTTGGGATGAACACCCCTCCCGCTCTTCGCCAGGCTTTCAGGATGATTTGCTTGTCCCATGCCACTTTCATTTTTTCCACAGGATTTTCAAAACATCTGGAGCGTTCTTGTAGACACTATACGGTACGCTGTTAGGGCCTGGTGCAGATGCCGATCTTGCCTTTTTCACTGCCTGCTTCACCTCGCTCAGCTTAGGAAAGCTGATATCAAACTGATGTTGTGGTGTTGATATTGGAGAGATGTCAGTGGGGACAACTATCGGTTCATCTTTTTTCTCATAAGTATAGATGGTTCTCAGATGCTCTTCAACCTGGTCTTTTGATGTTTTCAAGGACCCACTCTTCACCTTTGTGAATATGCCTTTCACAAACTTAAAAGCATCTTTGTAGAAATCGGTTCTGGCATTTTCTTTCTTCTTCCGGCGCATCCGTAGGCTTTCTGCTCGACGGAGTTTTGAGAGCCTGTGCTTTAGGTCCTCCTGAAGGAAGCTGATGCCTTCCCTTTCTTCTACTGTCGCCTTTCTCCACAACTTTCTTAGCCATCGCCTCTCTTTCACAAGTTGTTGAATCTCTTGCAGCTGACGGGACTTGGGGACGGGAAGCATGTCTTTCTTTCTTACTTGCTCCTTCACTCCACATTTCTCCTCTCCGTAGCTGTAGATAAGGTCGCCCATCTTCTCCAGCTTCGTTTCGGCTGATCCTTTAATGTTACTTAGGATAAGGCTTAAGTCCGTGTTGATGGTTTCCCACTCTTTGCTGTTAAGACTTCGGCCATTTCACCAACGGCTTACGTCCTTGCATGTTTTCTTTTTTGCGGTGGGCTGGTTGTTGTCTTGGACCGGTGGTTCTGCCTGAAGCTTCCTCCTCATTCCCTGGGGTGCTGATTCTCTGCGGACTGTGGGTTTCTCCCTGCCGCTGAGTTTCATCCGACTGATTTAACCTTCTTCTTGACAAAATCCGGTCAATGCGGGGCCCTGGGTTGGTGGTTTTCAGGCATTTCTTCCGTCCTTGATGTACCTTAAGACCATGGGTTGATGTTACTTTCGCCCATCCACACACGCAAGTCTGAAAAACATGTCCAACTGCTAATTTCTCAAGAGTCTTACTACATCCTTCTTTCGATGTCATGTTCATTCCAAGAGTCATTACCGGGAGGTCAGTCTGTGAGTCTTCTTGCACCCCTGCTCTCGCAGACTCTAGGGGTATTTTTCTTTTTGAACTTTTCGTAGCCAGATAAGGTGGCTCTTGTGCCCTAATAGGGGTGACGGAGCCTGCTGCTATGGGTAGTTAGCCCATAACAGCCCCGTTGGGGTCTATTTCCTCCTGTCAGTTGTCTCTCCATGCTGTCACACGGTCTTTCCCTTGTCGCCTGCTGTACTTTCACAACAGTCACTGGGTTTTCTTCCAGAAGATCAGTGGAGCTAATAGAACTAGATTTTTCAATCCCTTTAGTAGGAAACTCTTGATAGTAGCAATCGATGTGGAGTGGTTAAAAAAAAAAAAAGAAAATTAATAAATAAATAAAAAAAAAACTAAAAAAAAGGAGGGGAAGGTATGTCAATATAATCAGGCTAATTTTTGATTACTTTTAGATTACTTGCGACCTAACTCATTTATGACATTGATTTAAATAGGATAATATTGTACCATATTTAGATAAAAATACAAAGAAAATGAAAATATATTCCATTCGTTGCTATTAATAACATGAAGTGCATGAAACATTACGCCAAGGTTTCTTAAACTGGGGTTCATGTTTTGTGAGTTTAATGAAGGTTTATGAATTTAATGAAAAGCTAATAATTAATTAAATCATAAACATGTTAAATTAAACCATTTTCAAAATAAAAACACATTAAATAAGACAAAATGTTATAATTGATTACTTGCATGTCATGTGATTGTTAACCAATGTCAGAGAACCGTGAACATGCAAATGTGAATAGATTCAAGTTAGGTGAAAGACGTTAAGCTAACAAAAAAAATTGTGTAAATAAGAAATAACATGAATTTGTGCATTTTAATGTTTGAAAAAAAAAAAAGCTGTCCAAAGACAAACACTTGTGTCAATAATATAATCATGTCATCAATAAAATATAAATTGCATGTAATCAGTTCATCAGTTACTAACCCAGCATTGCATGTAATGCATTATAAAAGTATTGTTTAATGGTTAATTATGCCTTCTTATAATGCATTGTATGACCTCATGAATAAACCAGTGATAATACATCATAATACATATGTAAACAACCAATTTAAGATGCAACAAGGAATCTGCAAACATTATCATTTTAATTGTGAAGAATTTATGTGAAGATTTAATCCATAATAACGTCAGTTGAATTTATACCCATTTATTTCCATTCATTTTATCCTTTTTCATTTTTTAATTGAAAAAAAAAAAAGCAAATAAAAATAAAACATCTTTGCTTAAAACCACTGCTTACATAAAGGGTCACACTTTTTCTAGGCAGTGCTAAAATGTGTGGTCACTCAAACTTGTTCATGACTGAAGAAACATCGAGTTACTATTGCGCACGGTTTCTGCATTTAACTGCACTTACAGGCATTTTAAAAATGTGACAGTGAAGTTCGGTGACTCCTCTCTAATTTGGGTCAGAAAATTTCCAGAACATGCCTGACAAAAGTGCATTTTTTGCATTCAAAACCCCTGGCCTGTAATACACTGAAGATGTCAGAGTGAACAATTAGGTTTCACGTAAAAGGAAACTGCACCGAAATGTTTGTAAATGCTTATACCTTTAAAATCTTCATTTCACGTTGGATTTACAGAAATATTTTATATGAAAAAGAGGTTCATGAACATTCGCGTCAGACATTCCTTCTTTCACAAAGTTGTGTTTGCAAGAATGCAGAAAAGATGTTTTGCGTGCGTTAAAGTTTTTTACGGTTCACTGCCAAACAGTTCGCAAACAACCATTAAAGCCGCACCTTTAGGAAGAAAAAAAAAAAAGAAGAAAACGAAACCACGTGCAAATTAGCATGCTTGGTTTTGCGCATTTAAATTCCAGTCAATCAGTCCAATGAATAGCTATATCTCACCACCTTCTTGTAAATCTTTTATAAGAATAAAGGAAGATCATTTAAGAAAATCCTGTTGGGAAAGAAAGAAAGAAAAAAAAAAAAAATCGAAAGCCATTTTTAATCTGTGCTGCATTGCCACCATTTATTTATTATAAACATAAATATTCTTACAATAAAAGAGCAAATTTAATTGGTAGTTGAAATGCATATAATGAAAAACAATTGAAAACACAATTCAACCAACCATCACCACGAACAAATAAAAGATGGTTTATAATAAATTAAAAGCCTGTAGCCTAAAGTAAAGACTCATTAGTGAGTAATACAGTCACAAAGAAGCATCTTGCGCAAGTTTCTGCCATAACGTCATGATTTCAGACAATAGCAGTTTTTAACTGCTGGAAATACTGGTATAGTTGGTCAAACCACATCACACAACGTTATTACCCCGCCCGTCTAATGACTAACCAGAATGCACAATATCTTATTTCTAGGAAATTCAACACCCTAATTTCCTTGTTTAGTAACAGAAAACAGTGACATAATCCAATAAAATAAAATAAAATAAAGTTATAAATTAAGTCTTGAATTTGGCGGAGTCGTTCGGACAGACGTGTTCTCAGTTGGACTGAGAACAACAAAAGATGCGTTTTCAATGCTGACTATTCATTGCAAACTATTTTTAACTTGGCACGGTGTCTTAAAAACACAGAAAAACAGCGAGACAAAGGCCACAAACGTCAGTCTCCATGTGTACCTACATGAGCCACAATCACAAAACCACATAAACACATAAACACGACCTGTGTGAACGACTGGAACTTTAGATCGGACCGATTGAACGAATCACTGCATGTGGACTGATGATCAATGATGGGAAATAAAACTAATATTCACTTCTAAAAACGTTTATCGGATGAGAACAAAACAGAACAAAACTTTTAAATTGATTAATTTTATAGAGCTGTTTTGCATCTTAAATTAAAATTGTTTCATAATTTATTAGTTTTGCAAACTTAGTACTGTTATTTTCCTGTTTATTGTTATCTGAAACAGCTTTGAAACAATCGTTATTCTATGATGAGCATGTGACTTCTAAAGACAGGTTTTGTCAGTCAGTGACCTCTTCATCTTGTACAATTATTCATTTGGGGGATTCTCAGTAAATATACGTGATTAATTGGTGATTGTATTTAATTATCTAGCATATCATGTAAATAAGCCGATTTTTATGGTTTATTTATTTATTATTTTTTAATAATCCACTGACAGCCTGCTATTGATATTCAAGTTTAAGTTTTACTCAGAGTACTGATGTTTGAGTCAAATGCTTGTCAAACTGCCCTCTAGTGGTGACAGAATGAACACAATTGGTGGGTGATGGAACTAGTTTATAACTGTCTACAGAATGATTAATTCAACATACAGAATGATTAATTCAACATACAGAAATCACAAACGACTGTGATTGGTCTATCCTGACCAGTTCTGAGGCTCTGCTGTTTGTGCGCTATTTTAACGACATATACAAAAGCTGAAATGTACGCAGACCCATAAAGTGAATAATAAGTAAGAGAATTAAAAATTATATTGTATAAGAATTCTATAAATTCTATTCTTTAAGAAAGCAATTTAAAGAGCATAAAAAAAAATAATGGCACAATGTTATTCATTGCATAGGATATAAAAACGAGAAAGTAGCTACTCATCTCTTATTATTCAGCAGAAACATTTGACCTAAGCATAACTATTTTGCTTAATACTGTAAATAGAATTGCACCAAACTATATCTAATGATCTTAGGCAAGCAGAAATATGTATAATATATTGTATAAATACATATTTCATATTGAAATTTATTTCACTTTTTTTTTTTAACATTTATGCATTTACAAGATGCCTTTATTCAAAGTGACTTACAAACTCATTTTATTTATTTAAAGGGTTAGTTCACCCCAAAATGAAAATGATGTCATTAATTACTCATATCCTCATGTCGTTCCAAACCTGTAAGACCTTCGTTCATCTTCGGAACACAAATTAAGATATTTTTGATTAAATCGGCCATTTTGGAGAGTACCCAAGAACGTATTTGACGTAATCAGCGTTATTTACGTTCGGGGGGAAAGCGCGCATGAACGTATAATCTGCGTAATTGGTGTTGTTTACGCTTAGGGGAAAGCATGCATATGTATTGTGATACTCTCTAAAATGGCTGAAGACGTAACTCGGGGCAGAATAATGGTTGAGTAAATTGTTATTTTGGTTTTCTTTGTGCAAAAAAAAAAAAAAAAGTACTCTCGTAGCGTCGCAAAACTGAAGCTGAGCCACTGATGTCACATGGACCTGTTTTACCGATGTATTTACTACGTTTCTGGACCTGGGAACATTTCAGTTGCATTGCTGTCTATGGAGGGTCAGAAAGCTCTCCGATTTAATCAAAAATATCTTAATTTGTGTTCCAAAGATGAACGAAGGTCTTACGGGTTTGGAACGACATGAGGGTGAGTAATTAATGACAGAATTTTCATTTTGGGGTGAACTATCCCTTTAAAATAAAACATTTTTATTACTGTCTACTGTCTAATTACCTTTGCCAAATAGAGAAAATATTTGTATTTATACATTATAAATACACATTAAATTTTTATTATTATGTAATATTTACATTTATGCATTTAGCAGATACTTTTAAGCAAAGTGACTTACAAACCAATTTAACAACAACAATAATAATAATAATAATAATAATAATAATAATAATAATGATAATAATAATAATATATTTTTATTACTATCTCCCATCTCGTGACCTTTGGCAAAAGAGGGGAAAACAATTACACATATATATATATATATATATATAAAATTTTAATTTTAATTAAATTTTAAATTAAATTTTAAATTTAAAGTCCATTATATATAATTATAATTTTACATGATAATTTTTTGATTGACTTATTTTTACTTATTGCTTGGGATAATCATCAATGCTTATTCCTCTAGCTGGACTCTTTTCTTGGTTCTGATCTATTTTCTACCTCTTCCTCTTCACCCTCATCTTCTCCATCACCTTCATCCTCATCATCACCATCACCATCCTCCTCCTCCTCCTCTTCCTCCATCTCAACCCCATCCATGGTTTTCTGCAGCTGCAGTTGGATTCTCTTCAGCTCCTGCAGTCCGTCCTGCAGCTCCTTGCAAACCTCTCTGATCTTGGCGGCGAACTCGGTCTTGGCGCCCTTGCGCAGCTCCAGCGAGCCCTTGGCGAGGAAGAAGAGGTCGAGGGCGAGGAAGAGGCCGGACATGACGCCGGTGGTGACGCTGATGACCTGCGCGGCTTTGGCGGCTCCTCCAGCCACGCTGAGCACCTGGACAGTGTTGATGAGGTTCTCTGTGTTCACCAGCAGCGCTTTCCCGGCCCGGCCGCCCTCCTTCAGCACGTGCTTGACGTTCTGGTTCAGGGCCCGTTTAGAGATGCTGTCCAGGTACTGCTCAAAGTTCCACTCCTCCAGAGTCTCCATCCCAGCCTACAGCCACAGAAAAATATCAGAGGAAAGACAGAATAGAGAGCATGGGACGGTTACAGAAGTAAAAATCCCATTCATTTTCTCCAAAGAGGAACTGATTTTCAACAGTACCTTATAAATAGGGGTGTTACCATCCATCGATATGGATCAATACATCGATCAAATGCCTGGTGATACAATAGGCACCTTTATTTTGGCACTGTCCACACTGTCATGTAATGTCTGTCTATGCATTACCGCCAACTCAAGCATTTTCGATCAAACTCAAGTATTATGACCCGATATAAGGACTGCCCGAAGGCACAAGGGGAGCATAAAATTCGCTCGGGATAGTTGACGGAATGGTCGAGCTCTGTGTGAGAGGTTTTCAGAGGAAAGGAGCTCAGTTCAGTATTCGCGTGCTGTCTACGCGGCTGTCTGTGGGTTAAGGCTAGAAGGGATACAGCTCCGACCGGAAACTAACAATGAAATATAATTTTCTACCAATTAGATTGTGTTTTATTAATGCCTACACCTACCCCAATCCTAAACCTACCCCTTAAAATAATGCAAAAATAGTAATTATTGTTTTACAGTGTGACAAAAATTACGCTATATTGATGTGCGCATGCCCAGCAGCTGCATGTGTATCCCTTCTAGCCTTAACCCACAGACAGCCGAGAGACAGCACGCAAATACTGAACTGAGCTCTATTCTGCTTTTTTGTGCACAAAATTACATCAAATTGCACGTTTTGGTGAATATCCTAGTAAACACAGTCGGTTAGGCGTATGTCTTAAAGTAAAACGTTGAGAAAGAAAACGCATGTGTATCAGTACATTGGATCCGTGCTTTCGTTCTTAAAGTGAAAGCAGACTAATAATAAACCTAATGCTGTCAAAGAAAAATACAAGTAGCGCTCACTGTTCCTGACTAAATAACCTTTGTAACATCAATAATGATGAATCTATATTTAATTTATACAGTGAAGACTATGCAGTTATTTTACATTTGATTATTACATTTCTGTACCTGAAAATTTCTTTTAGACTAACCATAAAAACCTGAAAAGCACAAGTTATTGAATTTGTGTCTTTGTTCTGTTGTATTTATTTTCAGCTATTGCTTGTAATTTGGTTATCTGTAGAAACGATTTTTAGCACTGAGCCCATAGTAGCTGCCAAAAAAAGTCTCAGAGTTTTAACAGCTTTATTTTTGATTTTTTGGTTTATTATTCTACATTAATGTTTTTTTTTTTTTTTCTTACAACTGGAGTACCACGTTTTTGTTGTTTCTTAATGAGGATTTACACTATTTTACACACTGAAGCCTAAAATAATTTCTTGACTATTGTCATGTCATAAGATTACTGATCATATGTGTGACTTGGTTTTTTGCCAATTATTTATTTTTCTTTATTATTTAAAAGAAAAAAAGTGTTGGCCTATGTTTATTTTTATTTTTTATTTATTTATTTATTTATTTTTGTGAATGTCCCAATTGAGGTACAGGATGTGAAAATTTCAGATAAATGTTCATTTTATATATTTTGGTTGCATTTGTGAGTTAACAAAAATGTAGATGGTTATTTAAAATAGGTATATAATATCATAACATCAATAAATCGATCAATATACTCCTGTTCCGAAATGTATCAATCGTATCATAGAATTATTTTAGATATCGGCAAATACCATATTGCTGGGTATGAGAATCGATACTGTATCGTATAGTGATGAACCATCCGATTTACACCCCTACTCATAAACCATTAAAGACAGACTACTGTGAGCTACGAGGTTGTTAATTGATGGTATATGCTTTTGTCAAAGCCATCTGTCCACATTATTTTTTAAAATAATCATTTAACAGTGGAATTCCTGGTGAAAAAATACACCACCCACGATTCTGCAAACAAACCTCCACCAATCAGAGAACTGTGAAGCAAACTGGGCCAAAATAACTCATGAAGTACAGTAAATCTTTCTTTACTCTCAAACTACTTAAAAGTTTCTATATATCTTAAGGGTAGATGTAATGTCATTTTAACTGCTCCATCACTCAATTATAATAATAAAAGAAAAACCTATATAAACTGATGAAAAGAAATAAAAACTTAAAAAAAATAATAATAAAAAAGACAAAACCAAGCAACAAAATTGCTCAAATTTTAAAATTTTCTGACGAAGCTTGTAGGCTCGAAACATCACCTGTGGTGAGAACACATATTTTTCTACTTTTGGAGCTGTGGTGTGCCAACCTTGCTTTTTCATGTTCAAACTCTAAAATTTAAAATGTAAATATAAATAAAAAAAAGTAAAAAAAATAAATTAATTAAATAATAAATTAAAATAATTAACTAATTAAATAAAATAATAAAAAACTATTATAGTATATGAATGATTAGAACATATACTATTTATAACTGATTTACACTAGAATTATTTATGCTATTTATAAAATATACTGTAAGAAAATAAAATATGCTATAAGCACTAACAAAAATGACAAAAAAAACACAAAATAAAAAACAGAAAATAAAAAAATAAAAACCAACTAATTAAAAAAAAAAGACAAAAATGCAAGAGAACTGCTAAAACTTTACCTAAAATTTCAATAAAAACAGAAAATATAATATAAATAGCATAACATAAATAGTAATAAAAGTACATTAATGATACTAAAAATGATAAACTACAAAACAAATAAAAAATAAAATAAAAAAAAGACAGATCAATAAATAAATACATTTGTCTCACCTTTAGGAAGTCCAGGCATTCTTTAATATCTTTAACTTCGTGCTGATAATCTTGGATCATCTTCTCCACCTTCTTTCTGTCCGTGTTGGAGTGAACCGTGTCGGTGATGTTAGCCGAAGCGGAGGTCACTCCTCCAGCGGTCGCCACACCGATGCCCACCGCCGTCACGATGAGGGACGTCCCGAAGGTGAAGGGCGCCAGAACCAGGCCGGTGATGGTGGTGATGGTGCCCGCGACGCTGGCCACCCCGCCGCCCACGCTCGCCGTCACCGTTTTCTTGTGGAAGCTGTCGGCGGCGTCCGCTAACGCCAGGAGCTCGCGAATGCGCTGCTGCAGCGACGGCTCGCGCTGGGTCAGCAGGTGAACGAATAACCTGGCGGCCATGAAAACCCGGCTAGCAGCGGCTTCGATCGCTCTGAGAACGAAAAGAAGACAGAGTTATTTTAGTGAACACTGTGATTGACTGTACGCAGATAAACTGCAATACAAACGTACAGATTTATCATCAATACATCCTTTCACAAATGTTGAAGAAACTTTCATCTTCTGCACCAGCAAAACACCGCTTGCATTAATGCTGTGAATAATATTTACTTTGTTTTTATCTTTATATTTTATGTTTAATGCTTTAAAAAAAATACTTCAGATATAGTTATTTTAGTGCTTCAACTAAATGAAAATGAGTTATGTTGTTTTGGCAACATTAAAAAAAAAAGTATTTTATTTTATTTCAGTTAACATTTATTTCATTTCATGTAACAAAAATGTTCATTAACCTTCTGGTGCTGCTCGTGTGGCTGTCATAAATGACTGATTATTTTTCACTTCAATGAAATGAATGTACTATATTTTAGTTTGATATTTTTTTATTTAATATTTTGTATTTTTAGGGAATTGTATGGTACTAAATTATATTTATGCAGTAAATCTTCAATGCTTTGGAGCACAGACTTAAGTTTGGTTCATGTTTTAAAGAGAATCATTTGGCAGATTATTGCTTAAGTAAAAGAAGTTTAAAAACGTGATATATATATATCATATACAATTTTAAAATAGTATTTTTGAGCATTTTTCATAGCAATAAACATAAACATATATATATATATATATATATATATATATATATATATATATATATATATATATATATATATATATATATATATATATATATATATATATATAGCCAAACATGTTTTACTCTAAAACTGCAAGGAAATCAAAGCCATAGATCTGAATAAGTTGTGTTCCAAATTTGAAAAATTTGAAAAAAAAAAAAAAAAAAAAAAAAGGAAAAAAAAAAAAAAAGTTTGTGTGGGTGCAGTACCAAACGTTTCCCCAAGATGAAATGCGCTTTACATTCATTTCCAATGCGGTCATTTTTGACCTTTTCAAATGATATATTTTCGTTAATCATAACAACCCTGGTTTATATAATAAAATATATTGCACTAATACTTGAAGAAGGGTCTTTTTTACTAGTAAATCTCTCTCACCGTTCTCCATCTTCCTCATTAAACTGCTTCGACTCGTTCCATTCACTCCAACCTGATAAATAAAACAAAAGCTCATCTCTGCAAACTCAAATACAAAAGCATATTTGAGATCAGGAGCTTAAGAAATACCTTCCACGGTTCTCCACCAGGCCAGCAGACCATCTTCATCCTGTGAATGTCAGACACAACTCAGTTTTCTGCCACCAAACAGTATATTTGCATCTAAAAATATGTGAATTACAAGCAATCAAGGACTAAACTGAAATGTTAACACACATCTTCATTGTCCAGAGGGTTTTCTTCAATGGACCTGATGACATTGGTTTCTGCTGTTTGAACTTCAGAGTTTATCTGTAAATTAAAACAAACATACTTAATGAGAGATATGGTGACGGACTCCTGATGCTCAAACTTACAAAATTCTCAATGAATCAAGTTTTCAACAACACAAATCTTTTGCAATAAAGTATGGAAGTTGTGCTTTTTTCTCAAGAGTTCTTGGATGTAATTGAAAACATTAACAGTGCATCGAAGCTCCAGCTCAAATATGATTCTGTATGTTAGTCACATTTCCAAAATATTTAAATTTAGTGTTGCTTTCATCTGTACCTGTCGTTTTGAAAAGAATATGTTTTTCAAATAAACAATTATTACAATTCTGATAGTGACTTTCCATGCATCAGTCAAGAAATTTTAAAAGACTGTAATGCATGTGAATCAAAATAATTTCCCAGTTATCAATAATACAGAAATCAATAAATCAAAGACTTTTAACTTTTGTAAAGTGCAGAAGACATCATTTTCATGTAAATAAAGTAGCTACCTCACACACCTGTGTTGTCAAACATTCCTCAACGATCAAAGACGAGGCGTTCTGTCCTGCAGGTGATGCCTCTCCTCGATCAGACACCTGCAATCAGAGTCCACATTCTAAACAGTCTTAAGAAGTTTCTCATTTTTCCAGTAAAATTAAGACATTAAAATTAAAAAGGTGGGGTAAAGAGCGGGAAAACAATGTTGGACTGTTTAAGCATAAAAAAGCATTATTACCACACAAAATATACTTCTCTGAAAACTTAAGTGTAAACTTGTGTAAGCATAATTTTGCTCTGTAACTTGTTTTAGTAACTTTATATTGTGTATATTTGTTATTTTTAGTTATTTTACAACCTGATTCCAGCAATCAGAGTGATCATAAAAGTGCAAAGTGATCATAAAAACTTTATGCTGCAAAAAAAGCAAATAATATTAAGGAGAAGAGTGGACAAAAGTAAGATTTTAAGACTTGTTTTTATAAACAATATTTTGAATACAAGTGCACTTTGTTTTGTTGTACTGGTAAGCAGTCTTGGGGGTAACGCATTACAAGTAACCTGAGTTACGTAATCAGATTACTTTTTCAACTAACTAGTAAAGTAACATTACTTTTTAATTTACAAGAAAATATATTTTTTCAA